>CM061041.1:63445622-63844287 GCA_030762985.1 Adelphocoris suturalis
AAGTTTAGTAGTGGCAATATATACCTGAGCATGTAGTTCTTACACTCTCGATGAGGGGACATGTAGTTCCTGCTGAAATAATGTTCTGTGTAGGAGTGCTGTGAACTTCCACCAAGAAACTTAGTTACTTCTACTTGTTTCAACCTATAGTCAGTAGCCTTTGCTCCACGGGGAGTTAAATGCCTGCTAGGCGTTAATTTCTGAAGATATTTTCGTGTAACAACCATCATTAACATATTGGAAGTTAGCCTGCCACCTAACTGTTGGGAGTTCTTACACTCTCGATGTGGGAACAGGTAGTTCCTGCTGAAATGGTGTTCTGTAAAAGTGCTGTGAACTCCAACCTAAAAATATAGTTACTTTTACTTGTTTAAACCTATTGTGAATAGCCTTTGCTCCATGGGGAGTCGAATGCCGGCTAAGCGTTAATTTCTGAAGATATTTTTGTGTAACAACCATCATTAACATATTGGAAGTTAGCCTGCCACCTAACTGGTGGGAGTTCTTACACTCTCGATGCGGGAACAGGTAGTTCCTACTGAAATGGTGTACTGTAAAACGTGCTATGAATTCCCACCTAAAACATGGTTACTTTTACTTGTTTCAACCTACAGTGAAAAATGCGAGTTGGTATTTTTGTTTTGAATACATGAGTATCTCCCTCAACCCCCAAATAAGAATCTCCTCTCTCCCCCTCACTCTCTCTCTCTCTCTCTCTATCTCTCTCACTCTCTCTCTCTCCCTCCCACTATAGAGGTACAACGAAAACTGCCTTGAATATATCGAACGCCTAACGGATTCTCTCAATTTACAATCTAATCGTAACAAATATTCCTATATGGATCAAAACATAAAAGAATACAGGCAATGAATACCTACATTTCGGAGAACCGATGCCAAATTGATGGGATTTCAGAGTGTTCAATAATCGTGAGTCTTTTATAAAGAAAAATACATTGGATCGGAAAACCCCAATTGAGAAAGACTTTATTTGAATGGTTCCCCTTTGAGAGAGTTTTTGAGCTGGGTACTTTGTTGGAGAACCGGCTCAATATTGCATACCCGTCATTGATTGTATTGGGTTTCTGACATTTAATCAATCTTATTCATAATAAATAATTAATCAATTGTAATTTCAGTTGATAAACAGACTTACTACGTTTCATTCCTGAAAAGTAAAGAGACGGTTTTTGTTGTGAACTTCTGAGAACAAATTTCTCTACACATCGCTCAGCACTTGCTATGTCGAACTCCGCCAGAATGCGTTCAAATCTAGCTGTAAAAAAAAAAAAAAAAATATATATATATATATATATATATATATACCTATATATATATATATATATTGGTAAGTTATGCATGCATTACAGGGACGTCTCTATGAACGGATTGTATATAATTTTGATGGTAGTTAAAATAGGAGAGAAAAAGATGATTTATCAGATATAATCCTTCCCCCATCATAAACCCCTTCCCTGACAGTAAATTTGAAACTTTCAAGGTTGCATAACTGGAAATCTTAGTTTGAACAAACAAAAACACCTGTCACAAAAATCAGAGGAATATTGTAAAAATATCAGGATTTGTCGCTATCACCCCCCCCCCCCCCCCCCCCCCCCTTCTATAAGGACTTTTAGAACTCCTGACACATTTTCCAAAACCAGACTGAATTCATAGTTGAACAAAAAGAATCACGAAAAACGGACGAGAATAGATAAGACATCATGATTTATCATTATTACCCTCTCCATTCACCCTCTGTCCTGATGAAATCTGAAAATCCGGACATACTTCCTAAAACTACATCTAGTTCAGAATGGAAAGAAAAGAATCACAAAAACGGTCGAGATTTTTAGCTCGGGCAGCGCTTGAAATGAACGATAATTCCACCGCCACCGGACTATTTTGTTCGATTCCGATTTTAGTCTTGTTGTGCAACTAACCTTGGGAATTTTGGATTTGCTGTCGCCTCCACTCCCCACCTCGACAGCAAATCCAAAATTCCCATGGTTAGTTGCACAACAAGACTGAAATCGGAATCGAACAAAATAATAATCACGAGAATCGGTTGAGAATAGTTGCCTGGGCGGTGTTAAAAATAAAAAGTTTTTCCGGCCATACCTGTTTCATTCCTTCATCTTGAAATCCAAAATTTCCCAGGTTTGTCGCTCAACTAGACTTCAATTGGCATCGAACAAAGAAAGAATATCGAACACACACACACAAACAAATACACACACACACATAATCTCACCTATGGTTTTTTTCACGGATTCGGTCTTAGAATTGCCTGAAACGGATTTGTGTTCAGTAATTTTTTTTCTCATCCTTAGGTTGTCCTTCACACCCCTGGATCAATAATTCCAGTAGGTGTCCCTCTTCTTAACGAGAGAGGCGTCCTAAAAACCGCTGCAAATTATTGCACAAAGATTCATTATTTCTGTACTGGATAACCCTTTTTCGCAAAACACCCGTCTGTAATTTATTATTGATGGGTTGAAGGCAAAACGGTTTCAAGCGAAAACGTAATAATTCTACTGGAACAGGATTAGTCAGTTTGGGTTCTAATTCATTGTTTGGACTTTCCCAACAAGATTTCCATCCTAGAGTAAGTTGTAGATAAAGCAACAGCTAGCTGACCGAAGGGAGTGTACCATATAAACATAATAGGTACTTGGCGGGGTTAAGGGTTAACATCACATTGTGATTAACCAAAACCTACACTTGGTATTCATTTTATTACATTGTATTTTTGTAATAATATTGTATTTTGCAAATAGCGACTTTTCTATCATGGGAACATGGCTCAAGATGAATGGTCTGATAATAAGTACTAGTAACACTTCTTTCATGACCTTTTCAATTAATTCACAAGGTCAGACTGCTTAGATATCTGACGATTGATGTACCGAACGAGTCACTGAGGTTCTTCTTCTGGGGGTTTACCTAGATCAGCATCCGCGATGGTCCAGTCGTGTCAACGCTTTAATTTCAAATATACGTAAGGTCTTTTTTATTTTTGTTAGGCTGAGGAAGTTTTAGTGCAAAAAGGTCCATGTACAGATATATTTCGCTTCTGTTCACAGCCTGTTCAGTTATTATCTTCGCTGTATGGAGGTGCTTATAAATCTTATTTTGGCAAATTAGAGAAAACTGTGAATACAGTGATCAGCACATTAGCCAAAGTGCCGTATCATAAGTCTGTGCATCATACATGTAAAACTTATAGATTACTCAAACCTAGATATCCATATGTCAAGGCACTTCTTCTCCAACATTCCAAAAATAATGATTTCGAGTTGGTTGAGCGATCTGAGTCATTAACAAAAACCTCCCATGACATAAATGTGTTTATTCTATGGCCCTCTACCAGCTTTTATTGTCATCAGTTCCCTTACCTTGCTCCATCATTGTACATGATGATTCCAAATTCAATACGACTGCCAAGTACATTCACTTCTTCCCAAATAACTTTTTAAAATGCACTTAATAATTTTTATATAGACTCCAATACTATCAATATTAAAGAGGTGTTGATGAATTTGCACTTGCTCTGAAGTTAAATATGTCTTTGTATTTTGAAATCTAAGAGTCTACGATATTATGTTAATCCATTTATCTATTCATTCTTTGATCCATTTCATCTAACTATTTATATAAGTATTTTAAAACATTTAAATTTTGTTGTGAAAAAACATGAGCACTCTTGGTTTCCTGGACGGCTTTCAAACTATAAGAACCAATTTATTGACTAATATTTTCATTGCGAGCTCGTTTTCGGCCTGTTCATTTTCCATAGACGTTCCTATTTATTTTATAGTCTCACTTTGTCATGTTCTTTTTGCACTAAACAAATATCGTAAAAGCCACTTTTGTTCAACAACCTTATATTTTGTATTTTACATAAATCTAATTACGCAGATGTTAAGAATTACTATTCTAAAAACTGATTATCCTTTCATTCCTTACTTTCCCTTGGAGGGAGCATTAATTTATTAAATTATGTACCGATTTCGGTCTTCAGCAATTTTTCCCCCATGTGGATGAATTTGAATCAAATTCTTGGTTTTATCTATTTTTAAGTAGCTAAATTCCTCTGTAGGAAATGGTTGTCACTGTGAAATTATTGTTCTCCTAGAGCCCTTTTATTATTGTTATCTGTTGTGCTTCTTCCTGTTATATATGGGGTAAGGAGTATTGTAGTTTGTATTTCCCTTTTAATTTAGGGGTTGCAATTATGGTTCTTGGCCCTATTAACTGTTTCCCCTTCCCCTTGTCATTTCTGTTACTTGTTGGCCCTCAATGTTATTACCTCTTGTACATACTTTATTTCCAGACGCTGTGTGGCATGCTGCACCTTTGCCACTCCCTCATAAGTTCTAAGTTTTTTCTTTTCTGTTGGATGTGTTCACAAACTTTAATTTTCCTGAAGGTACGAGTATGTTTGTTCTTTATATTAGTTTTTACTCTTAATAATAAGTTTTCTCTCCCGTGTTATTATTAACGTTTATGCCTGTTGCTTTTTTGCTCCTAGGATGCTTGGAGTTTTTTCACTTTTTGCTGAAAAGGTGTTCAGACCGAAACCGGTACATAATTTAATAAATTGATGCTCCCTTACAGGGAAAGTAAGGAATTAAGGATAATTTATTCACTTCCCACACCCCTGCAGGGAATAATCCGCAGATTCCGCCATCAGTTTTTAGAATAGTTATATTTTGTAACTTATTTTTCTCTTTTCCAACAAATTTGATTCGATTTGATTTGTAAGCTTCGATTCAATCATTTTTATGTTTCTCGTTCCATTTTATTTTGTATCCCTGCTCTGTGCATTTATTAAAACGTACGACTATTCCGTGTTGTTTCACAAATTTATGTTCTACGTTCCCTCACTCCATCCTGTTGGGAAAAAGATATTGTCACTCCACGGATAAAAACATCCGTGTTTTGGGGGGTTCGAAGCACTCGGAACTCGAAGCTCATCGCTCCTCCCCGAATATGTTCGAGCCGGATCTCTCGGAAGCGCCCGGTCTGCCGCTCCGACAAAGACTTTGATTTATTGAGCGCATCTCCCGGTCCGCGAAAATGGAGAGGAGGGAGTGTCTGTGAAGCGGTGAATGGGGTGAGTAATGGACCCAGAACTACGAGGTCAAATAAGTTTATAGGACCGGATTTTCGTTCATGATGCCTGTCAATCCATCATGTTTTTCATTGGTCATTTAAGGAGGTTGAAATGGGTTTGGACCAATCATCCTTCAGTTTTATTTGTCCGTATTTCGGATTGTGGTGAAGAAGGAGGATCACATCACAGTGGGCCAAAGCTCAATGACGAACAATTTATATCAGTGTTGGGCATAATCTTATCGTCGAATACGTACGATTATAATCGCGATAATTATTCGTTGATCCTGAGTCAACTGCTGCGTATTCGCGTAATCGTATTCGTCTGTCAGCGATTACACGAATACAACCCATATAAATGCGTCACGGTCATGAATTTCAATAGGGCATCCCTCCTAAAATATGCGAAGCCTTGCTAATATTATAGCGTCAGAGGCACGTCCATAAAGCGAATTCAACGATTGGCGACCAGCCTTTTTGTCTCAAATCTATTCAATAGGACGTACCTATTAAGCTGGGTAATATTAGCACAAAGCGTTGCATATTATAGGAGAGACGCCCTATTGAAATTGATGACTGCGACGCATTTTTATGGGTTGCATTCGTGTAATCAGCGACAGACGAATACGATTAGGCGAATACGAATATGATCGCAGTTGACTCAGAATCAACGAATAATTAGATCGCGATTACAATTATTCGTATTCGACGATAAGATTATGCCCAACATTGGTTTGGACCAATCGTCCTTCAATTTTATTTGTCCGTGTTTCGGATGCTGGTGAAGAAGGAGGACGACATCACAGTGGGCCAAAGCTTAATAACGCCCGATTTATATGGACTGCTGATTACGGGAGAAAACACTCAGTAGGTTTATCATTAGCGAATTTCCGTGGAAAATGAAGCAATTGCCGAAGCTTCATAAAAACGGATAAAAATCGGGGGTTAATTTTAATTTTTTTAGCGCGATTTCGGTCCCAAAAAGTGTATGAACTTGATGAACTTCAAAAAATGTATGCATAAATTCACGCTGAAAATGTACTTAAATTTCATTGTTATTTTAGTATCTATTATACTCTCTTAGGATTGAGATACTTATTTCTTTTCCAACGGACGGAGGAACCTGAAATTCGATACTGAGTAACATTAGGTACGACGTGATACATGATACATGATTTTTATTTATTGGTTACAATAGAAAATTGACAATAGTTTTGTTTTCTTAGTTAGGTATATAATATTATGTACATAGGTGGGTGGGTGTGTATTTAGATATAAGAATTGTAGGTTGTACCTGCCTAATACTTTTGTTTCTAGTTCATAATAAGTAATGTGAGAGAAGAAGGTATTAGATACAGTGGCATATGACTCATATGTAGATAGTTGGGTACTTAAGTTTGGGACTCACCAGTAGGTATGTGTTTGGAGTGATTAGCTTCAGGTTGTTTAGTTTTTTGATAGTCATACATATGCTATCTATGATATTATCAATCTCTTGTCGAGATATGTCAATTTGCTTCGTTTGCCAGGCTCCTGTTCATAGACGTCCAAACATGAACCTTCCCCGATACCGTACAGTAATCAATAACTGATCCAAGTTAGATTTGGTTTAAAAAACAAATAATAATAATAAAATGAAATTAAACTAAACATAAAACTGTTCAAACGCCAAACATCAATATTTATTCATTTATTGAGTGGCTCAGAAGAAGTAGGGATGGTGAATATTTTATTCGTCCTCTCTAAATATCCATTCGTAAGTTATTGAAAATATGACGGTAGATTCAGTAGCCTCTACTCCTACGTTGAAGTTCTATCCTTTAAATTAGACACCGCCGCCGATGCTTGTAATTTCGATTAGTTCCACTTCAGATGTGCTGAATAAACTCGCGCGAAATATCAAGGGGCCTCTGCAAAAGTGACGGAAAAAACAAAGACCCTTCTAATCTAGAGCAGCCCTCAGTGTATTTTTTGTTCTTTTTCTCGTCTGTCAATACCTTGGAAGCTCATGGAACAGTTTCAGCAAACAGGCGACGGTCGTGGACTGTTTACCTCGTTATGATAGAAGATCCCCTAATTTTGAGAGGCTCCCGCGTCTTCACCGATGTCCGCAAAACTGGGATGCGATTTAAATTTGTTATTTTTGTGAAGGTTCGTTCCTAGGAAGGTAATAATGTATGCACCTACTGTAAGAAAGAAAATATATTGGGCACATTTCAAACTCAAGTTCTTTACTTTTTTCTTCAAATGAGTTCGACATACCATTTTGGTTTATGCTTTCAAATCTCACCCTAATTGGCCTAGGAAGAAAATAAATGAATGAATTTCATTTTTATAGATATATCTATGAAAATAAAATTATGTTTGTTTGTCCTTTTTGCGCGGGGATACCGTTTTTTACGATGGGGATGAACTTATTCAACTAATTCCTTGCACTTCCGGCACGATGATAGGCTATCAGAATCTTCCCCAAACCTACTCCTTATCGTTAAGCTGGCCGCCCTTTGCAACGCGTTGATATGACAACTACCTGGAGCAACAATATATGGCAACTACTTGAAGAAGAAGTGAACCCGTACCAATCTGAACCAAAGTAAGGGCTGCTGTAGCGCATTGTTGAAAATTATTGTTATTTGCAACCATAAATGTACCTACGAATAATATGTTAGGCGGGACAAAGTCCGCCGGGTCAGCTAGTAAAAAAATAATAAGTCCACCTCAAAAGTTGTTGGTAGGTACATGGTTCAAGACGCGTAGAATCTGTAAAAGTACTAAAATGAAATGAGTAATAACTAGTGGGTTCGCTAACAGATTCCTTACGAATTTTGAGGAAGTAAGTAGAATCTTCTTTTTATTTTACGTCTGATGAAGTGGGAACCAAAAAATATTTGAAGGTTCCCTTAGTTTGATTAGTTTGCAGCATGGAACTCGTGGATGATAGGAGCACCATGAGTTGTTGCAAAGAAAGAAAAAGCTGCAAATTATCACACAATCAAGATCATTGATCTATAATTGTTAAACCCCGAACGTAATACATATATGACCAGAACATGGCGCATCGCGCCTCACACTTTTACTATTCCAAGACCCCGCATGTTTACGCTCCACAGGAAAAACGTTTAAAAAAGTTCGATAGGTAAAGAAAGAATGTAGGTTCAAAGGCCCCTCAGCTGATCAGTGCGCCTCCGTTCCTCGTAATTGTTTCCGAGGAGTCCCAGAGGAGCTCCATCTAAATTACACCACCGTGAGTCGAATAGGAAAGTTAGCCTCGAGGGTTCCGAAGCTGATCTAAGTCCCTCCATACTTTGTGATTGTATTCCAGATCTCCAAAAAGGGAGCTAAATTTCAGGTTTCAGCATCATTGGTCAATTAAAAAACAAATGAGGCTCAGAAACCCCACAGCTGATTTGGTGCACTGGTATTGAATTCTTGATATTACAAAGAAAGTCCATTTCAAATCACAGATCCGAAGGTTGACATCAATATGCCTGCGTATATATATATAGGCACCTGCAGAGGGAAAATTAATGCAATTGATTAAAACATCTACATTTTAATAGTCCCCCGAATCTCAGTATATCGATATTTAAGTAAGTAGGGACCTACCAGTTGAAAATAACATAAATGTATAGATCATTGAAATGGATTTAATAATCATCAAAAACACCATAGCGGAATATAGTCAATCAAGATGTAGGTAACGTAAAACTTTGAAATCGGTCTTTTAGGAAACGGGAAAGTGATGCTTGAAGTATTTTACGGTAGCGCATGCGCAGAGTGGAGTAATGATTTGAGAAAAATGAAATTGGTACGAAAAAAGCTATAGCCTAACCCACAAATTTCCAGAAAATGTAATCAGAATCTGATGAAAAGTAGACCTTTCTCTTGGGAGTACTCTTTCGCGCATACGCAGGAGCTAATAATGATGCAATCATGTTGAAATTAACGTGGAATTGTTTAACCATTGTCCCCCGTATACGCACCGACTTTGAGCGGAATTGGACGACTTGGGCGTACAACAATGTTATGCTTGAAGGAATTTACATTTGCGCATGCGCAAAATGAAGTAGTGTTTTGAGAAGTATGGAGTTGATAGTGGACCATTTATAGCCTAACCTGCACATTCCCTGAAAATCTCATCAAAATCGGACGACAACTGTTGAAATTAGGCTCGTTTAAATAGGAATACACATATTCGCACATGCACAGTAGCTACTAATGATAGGATTATGTTGAAATTGCTAGGGGATGCTCCAGTTAACCTCTTCCATCTATCCTCCGAATTTGAGCGAGGTAGGACAACGGAGGCGTGAGAAAATGATGCTTGATGATGCGCCGAGTGAAATATTGATTTAGGAACAACGAAACTCATAGAGGAACATCTTCACCCTAACCCACACATTCCATGAACGTTTCATAAAAATCGGTTGAATATTGTGACAATTAAGCTTGTTACAAGGATTTCAGGAAATTCACAAGCACACACACGCCCGCGCGCGCACTTTTTTTTTTTTTTTTTAAACAAAACTCTCCTCAGTGGCGGAGGGGGCACACCATTAAATTTAAAAAATGAACAAATAAATACAAAAGTGGGGAGGGCGCCCAGGTTTACCCGACGTCGGCTCTGGGGATGAGGGAAGTTGCAGAAGGATGAGGAGGAAGAGTGGGATGAAAGGAGGTGCCCCTATAAAATACCCATCAGTTCAAGTAAAGACCCCCAGGACGCGGGTGGTGATACCACGGAACACTCCCGCCGGAATGCCCAACTCAAGTAACTCCGTGGCACACTTCCTGCCCCACACCCCACGTCATGACACGGTCGCCCCTATTGAAAAAGCCTAGCTTGGGAGGGACGTACAAAAAATGAAAAAAGCATGGGCAGAAATTGAGTGAAAATTAATAACGTATAAATCTGGATGGAATATAATATAAAAGTACGTAACATTATCTGTCATGGCTAGTTGCAACGAAATAAAAAGATTTACTCCAGTAGAAGGTATTCCCATTTCATTAAGAAGCTATGGGATTCCAAGGTCAGAGAATGTATATTATAGAAAGTTTGCAATACCCTACAGCCATTCGGTATGCGAAAACTTAACGAATTTCAATCGTTTTCTGACAGTTTTATCGGGCATGTTCAATGTTTGGTTTGGTTCAGCAGATTTCATTATAATTTCAGCGGGTGCTGATAGTTTTGAAGAGGACAGTTTTCGCTGGAGATTCGTAAGAGTTGACTTTGAAAAGATATCATGTTATTAATTTGTTTCATGCAACTTCTTGTTTTTTATACATATAGACGATCAGCTATTGTCTGTACTTCATGGAACTACCGCCGGTTTCGATCCGAACTAACAACCTGCTCTAACCACCCGTTGGATCTTTTCTGCTTGGGGATTCTCCAATCAAATGGAGCCGTATTGAGACCGCAGGAAGCGAAGATAACTTTCCCACCCACTGACGGATAGAGTATTTGCGATGGAGAACCGCCAGGCCTGAGGCAGATGGGGGAAATCAATTATTTGGCTGGTAGCGGTTCCTTTCTCTATTTAACTGCTATATCACGCTCAACCACTGGAGCCTATTTACTATTGTTTACTCCTCGGCTACTCTCCTGCTTGTGTTTACTATCCCTTTTTCCGCGCCTCTGGCTTTCGACCAAGAATCAAAAAGCTTTATAGTGCCTGAAGGAATAAGCGAAAGATAACCAACAATAAATTGATAGTCCTCTTGCTGCAATGGAGAATGGAATAGAATAAGTATAAACTCTCAATGCCAATTTTCTATTGTATTCAGGTCGACTGCCTCAGGGTCTTGAGATTATGGATCACAAAGCGCAATGCCGTCCTCTACATGAAAATGAAAGATCAGAATTTAAACCCTAAAACCAATTGTTAGCTACCCCAAAACCTATGGAATGCAGCTGACTGAAAAACCGCAAAAATGTGTAGAAAATTCAAACATTGATTCGTGTTGCAGAAAATATTTGTTTGCCATAATTTAATGGATAACAGTTCCTGTGCACATAAGGACTCAAATTTCAGAACAATCTGATATACTGCAAATGGTTATAGTGAGAAACTCCCTCCCCCCCCCCCCCCTTCCTTTTTTGGCCATGTCTAGGTTGTATTAATTGATGTTGGCCTAATGATGGTGGCGAAAGGTAATCTCCCGTTAAGGTAATCTACCCTATTTGAAACCATTAGAGTGTCAAATAGGGCCTACATACGTTTTCAACTGAATGGGGTGGACATCATGCTTTGTGCAATGTTTTATGAATGTCCCCTAGAAAGGGTACACGATCACAGCTACTTGAACGATCTTTATTTATTTAGACCTCTGTCCTGTAGGTACCAACTCCGTTCCCTCTCTTTACTCATCTTGCCTTATCCTCCCCAGTGGATTGGTCGACGTTTTTATAACTTTAACCCGCTGTCAGGATATGGAATTCACGTTAGCGATCTCTCTTCTTCGAATTATTCAAAAACGTGTCAGACGGTTGCCGAAAAACGAAGGAAGGTTCCCTGTGAGACGCTGGAAGAAAGAAATATGGCTCGTAAATCTCCTCTGCGTCTAAAGGGATCTTGTAGTACATCAGTAAGGAACCCGTATATCGGGATAATAGCATATAAATATCAACAAGGTACTGCATCGGGTGTGCCAGAAAACATGGTAGGCTTACGAGATCATGTATTATGGAAAGTATATATTTCAATGCTGGATTCTGATGCTGAGTGTTGTTCTGATAGATAGTTGAAGCTTCTAAGGGTTCTGCGCTAACCCCAATATCATGGAATAGCAAAATTTAATCTGTGGTAAAAAGAGCTATGGGATAACAACGTTATGTATTGCTAAATTTTAATAAATGCTGATATACTGAAACATTAAACGTTTCATCCTTCCACTTCGACTGTGCAAACATCGAAATTGCGAAATTGAATTCTGGTAATAGATTTGTTGAATCTAGTGCAGACCATAATTTTTGCATCAAGTTGTATGCTATATTTATATCGATCAATACATAGAGTGATGATATACTGAATTCCTATGTAACATGAAAAAAGAAAAAAAACTGCAAATTACTTCACACAGGCTTTTTTTATTAGAGAGTCCTTCTGATGGGCAGATCATTGGTGAATAAAGGAGCTTTTGCTTGAGCATATTAGCACTCTTTTCGCAACTTTTATAAAGCGTGAGCAGTACAGATGCCTGTCTGGTAGATCACCGAACACAAAACTCTATGCTACCAAGACTGCAACTAAGGCTTTTGAAAATGAGCACCGAGTTGATTCTTCCCCCAATAACTTTGGGATGAGCTTCGACACATTATCGCAAAAACGCATTCAGTCGACGCTGGAGGTACTTGGCATCGACATTGAATTCTTGGGATAGGCAACGGAATTGGAAGATTAGCAAATGATTATTAAATACAAAAGTGAATATTAGATACCCGATGTTTCTCAAGCGGCTAACTACTCTACTCTTTCTCCTTCTGTTAAACAGCATGGTGTCCACTTTTCACGTAGTCCATTTTCTCAAGTACGCAGGGTACTTCATACTCTTCAGCATTGCCACATTTGAATTGAATTACTTCCAGTACATTCTCCGTTGTCTGGCTAATTGTTGCACTGCAAATAAGCTATCTCTATGTCAAGCTAAATGTCAATTTCTCACAATTTTTATGTAGATAGTGTTGGCAGGCCGGATTCAATTCGCGATTGTAGCGAACCTGGCGGTATGTCCAACTAATCTGAATTTTCACTAAAGGATTGACTACTTGATGTTATGTAATTTTGAGATGCGAGCTTGGAGGGCATCCAGACCACCAAACTATATGCATCAACTAATCTGTTTTGGACCGAGCATACCTCCGTACCGCCAGGTTCGCTGCGATCGCGATTCGAATCCGGCCTGCCCACATTGTCTTGTCCATTTTTATCGTAGCCAAACCATCATGGGCTCATCTGAACTGGGCACCCCAGCGGCAACTAAAGCACCTGAACTAGGCACATTCCAAATCTTAGGTAAGCAGGGTCTGCTCCAGGTCACTGTCGAACTGGTGGATGGTTATTTCATTCTAACCTATTTATCCAACTAATCTGAACTTTTACAAATGAATTGACTAATTGATCATGTTTTTTTTTTAACATTATGTGGCTATGATTTAATAGCCCATATGCTATAAAAACTACATTATTGACAATTTAGGTTTACATCGGTAGCGTCATTTGAAAACGAAATACATAGGCAATATAACATAGTTATACAATAATATACACAGTTACAGAAATCCATACAGGTTATGTTATGTTATTCTTGAGATTCGAGCTTGCGAGCACCCAGACCACTAAACAGTACACATCATTCTGACCTATATGTCCAAATAATCTGAATTTTTATTAGCGGACTACTTGATGTTATGTATTTTTGAGATGCGAGTATGTGAGCATCCAGACCAGCAAAAAAATGTATTGACGTCATAGCTTACCCTCACCATTTGTCAAAACTTGATCCCTTACGCAACTTTCGCAGGATTTTTTGTGTACGCTCATTCCGCCGTACGCATGTCACGTGGATTCATCTCCTTGAACTCGAACTACCATCCTGAGCAAGGAAGGTGTACAAGAAACTTCACCAATGTGAATGCGATCTCTCACCCCAATAAATCCATCATATCCCAGTCATGGAGTACTCGTCTCTATTATTCTATTATATATGCCTCTCTCCGTCTGCAAAAGCGGGAGCGGCGGTTTCAGGATATCTATGTCGGAAGGGGGTGGGCTACACCGGGAGGGGCGGGAGTCCGGGTCGAAAAGGCAAAATTGAAAATACTTTATTCTCAAGCTTTTTGTTATTAATCCTGTTGAGTACAATACAAAATTGATTTTAGCAGAAAATTGTCATGTTACGGTTAATTTTATGAGTTTCGCAGGTAGTTTTCCAAGTGAATAGAGCGAAATATTCCCTCTTATATAAGAATTCTTGCCAGTAAGACCTAGGAACGTCCTAAAAATCCATGTACAGTATTGAAACTATATAAATTTGTAGTCATTATAAATGAACTTGAAAAGAAAAAAAAAAAAAAAAAATCGAAGCTCAGTAGATAAATAGAAAATTTATCGGGCTCAGTACTTAATGTGGCCCCGAAAAGCTCTAAATTTGTTGGGCGTGTTGAGTCCCTCTAATATAAGCTATAAAATTCTAATTGGCACGAAAGTTGAGTCCAGAGCAAGGAAGCTAACATCATAATTTATGGAGACAAACTCAAATCATTGAAGATTAGTCGTAGTTGTTGTTATTTGTTGTTAGTTATTGTTTTATTTGGTAGATAATGTAATTATAAATCAATACTCTCCGATCCGGGCTAGTAAGTAAACAAGTGCGATTCGAGAGTTGTCTTGAACTCGCACTTCTCTTTAGTTGCTTTGTCTCACTCGTCATTCTCTCCGTACTCGGTTCCCCGCTAATGGAAAACCGTTTTGGCCCATCGAACTTGTCCTGCCCTATCAACGAAACGTCTGGTAGGCACCGCCACAGGACAAATGAGTTGATCCAGAGCTTACCCCGCCCCATTCCCACACTCACAATCAGCCGACTAACGAATGCGTTCCTCCTATCAACCCCTTCGCGTCAAGTTCCGCTTTGCTGATACGTGAGTGCACTTTGTCATCAATTACTCCGGCCGTCAAACTTATACTGATCTGGACCTAAATTTTTTGTTTGGATTACTTCGAACTACATGTTCGATATCTAGATCACTTACTCTGTGATGAATCCAGAGTTTTTAAACTGACAGAGATATATTTGAATGCCTCATATATGTACGTGTTTCCAAGATTTTTTTTTTTTTTAACACAGAATCTGTTTTAGCCTTGGCATCTCCAACCGCAAACAAAACGTTTTGTGTTAACGAAAATGTGTTGCGATTTTGTGTAACGAAAATGTGTTGCAACAACGTACTGATGATTTCTGCTTACAACCGAGTCGTTGCTAGTACTTCGTCATTTTTCATCCCACAGAATTCGTTGACCGTTCGTTCCAAAGCTCTCGATTTATCAAACCATATTATCGCACCCGACCTAGAAGAACGTCACAACTCAAAAAAGGCGAATTCTGGGAAATTGCGATTTAAGTTTTTGACATTTCATGTCTTTGCTATGGCACACAACCAAATTTTCGTTATGTTACGTTACGTTACGTTATGCTCAATGTTCTGATGATTTCCGCTTACAACCGAGTCGTTGCTAGGGAAATGGTACTTCGTCGTTTTTCATCCCACAAAATTCGTTGACCATTCGTTCGAAAGCTCTCGATTTATCCAACCATATTATGCTACTGCACTTGCTACTGCGAAGTGCGTGGCCAAAAAGCTGAGTTATGAGCATGGTTATATATGAATAATTGTTTACACACAGGTGATCATTCTCAATTATTGATATTGTGAACATGATTGCAACCGCTTGTTAATTTCTGATGATTTCATTGAGCTGGTGTTTCGATGATTTGATTCATAGCAGGTGATCCGAATATTGCGAGAACGGTTTGATTTGTGAAGAGGTGGTTAAATCATTTAATAGGTAATCATTTTAATAGACGAGTCTGCAACTAAAGACATGAAATGTCCCAATGTGTTGCAGACTAGTATGCAAGCGTTACTGATGATTATCGTTTGCTTGCTCACTATTTATTTTGAATCAGAAGTTCTCAATCTTGTACAAGAGTGAAATAATATATCATCATCTATATATAATGCAACACACATAAGTACACAATTTTATGAAACGCATAGATAGAGATCAGGTATAGTGACACCAACAATTTAGATTTTCACTTGGTTTTTCCATCTGAATCTCTTTAAAACTCCTAAACTCGGTTCATATCCTAGTATTTGTTGTCCGTAGGACTACTCTAGTCACCCATGACCGGAAAAAAAAGTTTTTTTTTCCATTATCCAGGCCATAAATGCCTTAATTAACTCAAAAATTGCAGATGTTACGTTATTCTGCGGACTATGTTTGTATTTTTTGAATTGTGACAATTCCTAACAGGATAATAGTTTGACAAATCAATCCTTTTTTCTTTGTAGCTACCTCCGGAAATTCGATTTCCTAGTGTTGATTTAACTTGGTGTGTTTAAAATAAGACACATTAGTGTGTATATGGTATAAAACGTTATATTTGGTATTTTTTTTACATTTTATTCAAATAAAGGAACAAAGAAAAGTATATAGATCATCAAAATAAGTAATATTTCATAATTCCCCAAAGTGGGCTCCTTCTACTGTAAGTCTCCAAAGTTGAGCAAGTTATTATCCCCAGGGCATAGTTCCCGTTTTTATAAGTCCCCAAAATGGGCATCTCCCACTTTAAGTCTCCAAAGTTGTATTATTGAGCAAGTTATATTATTCTCGATTGTTCCAATCTTTGATTGGGAGTTAATCACCGAATGAATACTTCATAATGAATTCTTAGCTCCAATGCAGCTATTTATTAGTGAGCAGCAGTTCTCAACCAGTAAACTATTCCACCTGGTTTACATACTTGATCTCCAATCAAGTATGTCTTTAAGGGGAGGAGTGTGACAGTTACCGTTAGATCCAAGCGAATGCGCGTCTATCCGTTGCTCTCTGGCCGGATTGAACGCTTCATCCTCGAGTTCTTGGAATGCTGTGTTTGGCGATAGATGAGGATCCGAATACCGGAAAATCATCTTCTCCGAACATAGCACATATGCTATTAGTACGAGTTGTACCTCTTATGGTACTGTAACACCCCCCTCTCTCTATGTAGTGCGGATTTAGGCCCCATTGCACCACTGGGGGCGACCTAAGTACGTTACAAAGTTGACGAATTATCATCACAAGCAGGTTGAGTGACGTCACTATTGGTTCCAGGCGCACGTAGATCTCGTTCAACATCAACCGCCAGGGTACTCTTTACAGCTGATCCATTATCCTTTACCAAAGCAGTCAATGGCAGATTAAACTCTTGCCGCAGTCTCCCAATCGTTTCTGAATCAACCAATGACAGTTAACTGCCATGTTCGTGAAGGAATCTTGGCCACACTTTTCCATCGTCGAATTCCAAGATGCCGTTCCAGTCTTGGAGTGATCTGGATGGACTTGGTGCAGGTGGTGGTTTTTTAGGCAACACAATATCAATGTTTTCTATTGGTTTTCGGTGGTGAAAGCGCAACCCCCGTGAGTCCATTATGGTAAATGATTCACAAATACTATAAATGCCAACACAAATACTATAAATGCATTCACAAATAATATAAATGCCAATGACGTGATCTGAAAGAAAAAAAAAAATACTTAGCCATAATGATTATAATAAAACCAAATGGATGAAGTTTAGAAGTATCTATTACCACAAGAAAAACATAACAAAGTGGACCGGTTTCGGCTATACCAAGAATTGACAATAAGTCTGTTGTCCTAATGATTGGAATGGAAATAGATCATTTTAGACTCCATCCACTTGATTATCGTTTAAAATAGGTTTCTACAATGTCTCCATAAATCTCTAGTTCTAAGAAATCCGAATGAGAAAAAAAGAAAGTTTGGGATTGGCGCAAGTGATAAGTCAGAAAAAGGGTAGAACTGTCCGGAGAACAACGTGACAAAAGGGAAACGAGCACTTCACTGTCCGGAGAACAACGTGACAAAACAAAAAATGCACCTCACTGTCTGGTGATTGGGAGTTGTCACACTCTTCCATGAACAGAAATGGACTTCCCCCCCTAATCGGATAACGTATCATCAGCGCTTAAGCGTAAACCAAACGAACTACGATAATCACCGTCTTCTACATACATTCTAGACGCCTTCCTGCATCATTTGCCGTCACTAACTCAAAAATCGAAAATTTTGAGTTGTGACGTTCTTCTAGGACGGGTGCGTTATGTTAACTACTACGATTTGAGTGGCCAACAAGCTGAGTCATGAGCATGGTTATATGAATAATTGGTTACACACAGGTGATCATTCTCAATAATTGATATTGTGAACATGATTGCAATCGCTTCTTAATTTTTGATAATACATGTGATATAAAGCGTGGGGGGGGGGGGGGGCTGTAAAATATGAATTTTTCGTGTGAGGGCTCAAATGAAAGCTTATGACGAGGTCGGTTCAAATATGGTGCTGGTGATAGATAGATAAAAAAACTTGACATCCAGAGATAAGATACACCGCAGAATCTGAATCACTCTTAAATGCGGGTTTCACGGGTTTATGTGAAACGCGTGAGCTAAAACACATTCTGTGTTTCAATAATTTCATTTGAAGCACGTAAATAGAGGTCACCGGGGGCTTGCTTTTTTTAAAGACGTACCATTACTTACTTTTTTCATGGTTGCGCTTTATTAATTTCAGCATATAACCAGTGAAATACTGTACATACAAGCATTACACTATACACTGAGTCACAACCAAATACCTGCTGCTTACATATATCTAATTAAATGTTTATAGTCATTGTTTTTAGCAAGTTTCAATAAATTTGGAATATATTGATAGTACCTGAGCGAGGGAATATCTCTTCGTTCTTCTTCATGTATAGGGCATAGAGGTCAGTTTATGTTCCACGTCCTCAACTGCGTCTTAGCGAAACTCACAGAACTCCGAGTCAGCCAGTCTTCTCAAGTTTAATCTACGATAAATTAGTCCATGTCCAGTTTTAACTCTTACTAACTGCACCATATCACGACGGGGCAGCTGAAGTTCTAGGAATTTGGGTTTTCTCGATGTCAAATTTATGATTCGGTAATGATACGCCCTTTTTGGTTTATTATTTCCAATAATAAGCCTATGTGATCGTGTAGCAAAAAATTTTTATAACCCCCCCTCAAACTTTGTCACTTTACGTTTCAAGGTGCGTAGAATCCAAATTTGAAATGTCCGTCCGCCGTCCGCCGTCCGCCGTTCGCCGTCCGCCGTTCGCCGTCCGCCGTCCGCCGTCCGGGCCATAAAAGGCATAAGAATTGATTAAAAAAACCCGTTCTTTCGCACATGGACTCCATTCGGGGTCTAGTTGGTCCTAACGTTTAATCATCCCGATCGCTTTACTTGCATAGATGCTATGGGCCAAAAACGGGCAAAAAAGTGTCTAATTCGACGCTCGCACGCTTGGCACGCTTGGCAGGGGGTCACGGTGGGTGGAGAGGGGGGTGAGCGGGGGGGGGGGGGGGGGGGGGGTGGAGTGAGAGGAGGCGCTGGCGCCGCGGCACCTCGTGGTGGGTACGGCGCCGGCGTTCCTTCGAGGCATGAATATGTTTTTTTTCAAGGTCATATTTGTGTGTTAATACCAAAGCTTTTCCTATGCATATTTAATAACATATCCTCTCGACTTTTCGTAAGTACTTAGATAATGATATTATTAAGGCAATAACTATTTGAATAGATAGGAGCTCAAATCGAGAAATATAAACATGCGTAAATAATTATAGAAGTATAGGTTGTGGCAACTCGCAGTAGGACACGCCGAGGAGTCTGGACGGGCCTTATGACGTACGCTAGCCAACTAAAATTACGATCATACTCAATTGAAAAAATAATAAACCTTTGTGAAATAATTTGCAGCGTTTTTCTTATGCTTCTTGGTCGAACCAAGATTGCCATACTCCGTACATAATCATTTTCACTGTAAATATGGCGTCTGGTAAGGGTATTGGAAATGTTAGCATGTTGTCGTTGACGATATATTTGTTTATTTCAACTGCACGCATGATTAGTTGTATGATGGTATCTTGCGATTCGTTGAACTGTGTTCTATCTAAACAACACGAAAAAATACTCTTTCATTTCAAAAATTTTGCGAGATATCGATTTTTAAATATTTCAATCCTTAAATTATAGCCACAAGTGTAGATCAAAACGCATGCCGAGATTAGCTTATGCATGTTCTTTGAGCCGAGTTTCTCAATAGTTGGTCCAGTAGTTTCCGAGAAAATCTTGAGGCGGACGTACGGATTTTTTTTTCTCCTTATTTTTCAATTTTTTAAATGTTTGTAAACCATTTCGTGAATTGAATTAAACTTTCCGCAAATTTAATTAGACATTCCGCAAAATTGATTAAACTTTTCGCAAATTGACGCGTGTCTGTGTGTGTGTGTGTGTGTGTGTGTGGGGGGGGGGGGGGGGGTTCAAAATTTGTTTTTTCTAAGTCGGTTAAAAAGGTTTTTTTATTGGGAATAATGGACAAAGTTGGATTACAGTGACAATCAAGGATTTCGAAGTTACGGGGCATTTGGAAAATGAAATAGCGAAGACAAAATAACATAATTTAATACTATAAAGAGAGAAAATAGGAGAAAAAAAATCTGGGACGATGGCTGTATTGGACCCTGTTTGACGAAGAGCTCAGTAAGCTTAGGAATGTGCCTTTATGAAAATTTCAAAGGAACGAAACGAAGAAAATGAATTAAAGTTAGAGAATTGTAATACGCTAGAAATTTTAATGAACTGTTGCCAACTCCCAAGAGATAGAGAGATAATGGAAACATTCTCGTCCCTAGGGAAAGAAGCCTCTTATAAAGTCGAAATATTAAGTTCTTGTAATACACAAATTCTTCTTACTATTTCGAATGTCAAGGTTTGTGCTTATCGGGTCACCAATGATGTAGGGTGAGCTCTGTGAATCTAGATTAGATGTGAGTTCGAAAGATTGAGTCAAACTGAGACACAGCTAGACTAATAAAAAACATATTGGTAAGAAATGCATGCATTACAGGGATGTCCCTATGAAAGGATTATAGGTAGGTATATAATTTTTTTTTAACTTTTTATTCCGCGATGTAATAAATTATTAACAATAACTATTATTTTGAAAATACAAATATAAATGTTCAAAACTAAGATACATCACTGAGTTTTGCTTACAATCGATTGCCTTCTGGTTGGCTGCTGTAGTATCACTTTATTATTCTGCAAAACTTTCGAATATGACTCCAAATTCGGGTCCTGGCCTGCAATGCCCTGAATTAGGTTTTTATTGCACAATAACGATGTTTTTGGAACAAATTTCATTGTACTGATGGATTTCTCTAGTGCTGTCTAGGCTTTCCCCTGCTTCTGTTGTTGAGTTAAATTCAAATGCTTATGCCTAGCCTGAACGGCTACTGGACAGCCATGATGATTTGCAGTGTGGTCTCCAGAACAGTTGGCACATTTTGATGGGGAAGGTATCTTTGGGCTTGGCGAAATCCTCAGTGAGATGACCATTTGGCACATTTGACACACCGAAGTGGTTGTGCACAGTAGTTTTTAGTGTGGTTGAATTTCTGACACCTTTTACACTGAGATGGATGTTTTATGATTTGATTAGCTGCACAGTTACGCTCCCTTTGATAACCTGCTTTATTTTGTAAATTTGTATGAATTCTCGAAATTACCCTTCCCCCCATTTCCCCCTCCACCGACAGTAAATTCCCATCATAAAACTTCCAGAATGAAATTTGAAACTCCTGACATATTTTCCGAAACTAGATCAAATTCATAATCGAACAAAACTCGGCGCTCCGCGCCTCGCCAGGGGGCAAGCCCCCTGGACCCCCGGTTACCTCTATTTACATACTTCGGACGAAATTATTGAAACACAGAATATGTTTTAGCTCACACGTTTCACATAAACCTTTCTTCAATCTTATGTCTTAACTCATAAACCGCGTCATAACAAAATATCGCATAGGTTACACCAGGTTACTCGATCCTTAGTTCCGTATCATCGGTATCCATGTTGTCGTCCCAGATTTTGTTACGAAATTTGTGTCAATGGCTAAAACACGTCCCATGGCTTTGGAATTCACTCAGCTGATCAATGATCACCCAGGCGTCTTCAGCATTCTCCCTTGACCCTCCCTCTCAAATTTCAGCTTCCTGCGTTGAATAGGAAAGAAAATGGCTTTGGAGCTCACTCCGCTGATCAGTGATCACTATTGCGTCTTCAGCATTCTCCCTTGACCCTCCCTCTCAAATTTCAGCTTCCTGCGTTGAATAGGAGAAAAAATGGCTTTGGAGCTCACTCAGCTGATCAGTGATCACCCTGTCGTCTTCAGCATTCTCCCTTGACCCTCCCTCCCAAATTTCAGCTTCGGTTACATAGGTTACACCAGGTTACACGATCCTTAGCTTATTTAACCACCGCTTCACAAATCAAACCGTTCTCACAATATTCGGATCACCTGCTATGAATCAAATCATCGAAACACCAGCTCAATGAAATCATCAGAAATTAACAAGCGGATGCAATCATGTTCACAATATCAATTATTGAGAATGATCACCTGAGTGTACACAATTATTTAAATAACCATGCTCATAACTCAGCTTGTTGGCCACGCACTTCGCAGTAGTTAATATAATACGGTTGGATAAATCGAGAGCTTTCGAACGAATGGTCCACGAATTCCGGAGGATGAAAAACGACGAAGTATCATTTCCCTAGCAACGACTAAGTTGTAAGCGGAAGTCATCAGAATGTTGTCGTGAAAGATTTCGTCCCACATTTAGTTTCAGATTTCGTTAGCTTTTTAGCCTAGTTAGTCCATGGCTGAAACACATTCTGTGTTAAAAAATATCACGAAAATGTGAAAAGAATAGTTCATCATGATTTATTACTATTACCCCATCCATTCACCCTCTTTCATGATGAAATTTGAAACTCTTGATTTATCTAAACTATTCATAGTTGAACACGCCCTAAGAACCTCTTCAACTTAGAATACTCGCGGGAGTGAAGGAATTGATGATGAGTGATCTGAATTAGTCGTAGTACGCGGAATCCCGTTGAGCGGATTTTGTAAGTCCAACCGTTACTTCCTTCCCGTCGCACAGACAGGCAAAAAGGGAATCTAGCAGGAGAAGATCGGGAGAGCACTGTTGAGCATTGTTTTCTGAGGAATCCACTAGCAGGTGGTGCTGCATATCCGTTATATTTGTGGAACGGCTTGAGAGTTCTTGTTACTGTTCGTTGTACATGCTGAACAGTAGGTTCACACTAGATATTTTGGCTTAGATGTTTATAGAGGTTTTTGAGGTACTCAAGCTATCAAGGTATTTCGTGGCCTTTTAGTTAAAGCGCTGGGCTCCCTTGGCTTCTAAAGTCTAATCAGCAACTGCTTCCCCCGGCATTCATACCCGCTCAAAGCCCAAAAACGTATCAACTCTCACCGCTCTCGAATGATCAAATCGTGTCCAGGGCTCGTTTCCTACCGCTAGTTTTGTTCCACTCCTCTACTTATTTTTTCAACTCCCACCCAGGAGAGGTCAGTTAAAGAAAAAGTAAAATACTCTATATCCGTTATATTTTCTTAGAAATATCACAACCAGTAGCATCACAGTCAATATCAATATATGTAAGGATATACCTAGTCAGTCTACTTGAATTATAAGAATGATTACATGAATCATCGAACCGGCTGTCGTTAGTAACATAATATAATATAAGGATATACCACATAAGGAGGTCATGCTGATGGTTGAAGTTCCCTGAACTCACCTCTTGCATTAGCCTTGGTTTCATGGTCACCTAAATCATATGCATCAGGCGTGTTGTATGTGGCATCAGGAATGCCACTTAATCCTCACTCCGATTTTTCCGCCCTTCAACGCATTTCGCGCATCGCTCAAGGAATGTGAACCTGATTTGTAAAAGGGTGAAATTGGTTTGTAAAAGGGTGAATTAGATTTGTAAAAGGGTGAACTTGGTCTGAAAAAGGGTGAATTTGATTTTTAAAACGGTGAACTTGCCTTTAAAATGCTATATCTCTACTGGTAAAAGTATCTCATTTTTTCTGAGACCGATGGGTGGAAGTTGATATTGTTTGTACTCTAAAATGGGTGGCAGTTGATGCAACTTCAGCACCGTCCGTGGGATGGAGTTGAATCTCTGTAATCTCCCCGAACGCTCTGATGGGAGTTGATGGACGCCTGCTTCCCCACTAGGCACCTGAAGGCGTCTTTTGGGGGTCGGCTCGGCTATTTCGAGTCATTTCTGAAATCTAATATTATTCAAGTCAGGGCACGACAGTAAAAATCCAACTGTT
This sequence comes from Adelphocoris suturalis, assembly GCA_030762985.1. NCBI lineage: Eukaryota > Metazoa > Arthropoda > Insecta > Hemiptera > Miridae > Adelphocoris > Adelphocoris suturalis. The sequence goes on from CM061041.1 coordinate 63,469,786, forward strand.
ATTACGATTTTTCATTAGCGATTTGTGTGGACACCGAAGATCTCTCCTAGAGTCGAACATTTACAGGGGCTACGTTTTTAAAAATATGTCCGTGGAAATTCATTTCTGGGCAAAGAAAATTGAATCTAGAATTTAAAACCTTTTGCTTCCTCACTACCGAAGGTGTGGAAGCCGACAATTTAGGTTCCATGTCGTAGGTCTTACCTATCTGGCATGTCAACATGTATAATGCACGTATATTCCACTTGGCATTCAATCATTTTAACTCGTTCTTTGTTCTTTAACTAAATCTGTACGTCCATGTTGCAATTAGTGAGGAAGCTATACTGCCCACCCAACTTGGTAAGTGTTTTTCATACGTACTTTATACCCATATATTTACTCACTCATAGTCGGTGCCTGTTTTTCCTCTCAGTTTTGGAGATATCGAAGAGAAACTATGAATGGGTTTTTAGGGACCCAGATAAAACTTTAAGCAATCAGAATTTGGCGAGAATCCGTTAGAATTGGAATGTAAATCATATCGCTTAACACGATGGTGAAAACGCGGTTTAGCAATATCCTATTACGTTCACGAATTGACGCGGAAGAATGATGAAGCGTGGTTTTCAAATCTAGTTCTTTATGCCGGCAGCGGCCTTTGAAAAAAAAGTCCACCTTCATGTTACATCAGCTAACTTTTTTACGGAATGCGATGTCGCTTCAATATATATGCTTCAATAGCAATGCGATATACTTCACCGTTTTGCTTAGGGCTGTAAGATCTTTGACAGTGAGAACTCACTCGGAAAAAGAAAAAAACGGGTGTGGCACATAGCTTCCTCGTTTACCTATCATCTTCTTCCAACTATCATCCAAATTTAAGCGAACTCGAACGACTAGAGAATTTATATTTGCCCATGCGCAGAATGAATTATTGATTTGGCAACAATGAAACTGATAGGGGACCATCTACTACCTAACCCGCGCATTCTCTGACAATATCATCGAAATCGGATGAAACAGTGGAAATTAGGGTCTTTACAAGGATTTCACATAGGCGCATGCTTAGTAGCTATTAATGATACAATCATGATGACATTGATATGGGATGATCAAATCGTAAAAACGTAAAATGCGTGTGGAAATTTTGATTTTGTAGACCAAAAATTTTTGTTTCTCTCGAAAGTGAAAACAGTGCTTTCGCTACCTTTAGGTAGACTCGGAAGCAATTTAAAAATACATATGTCGGAGAGACATATTCACATATTTCATAATAACGTCGTTGACACAAATATGTCAGCCATTTTGGTGGGTAGAAACCCTGAGGCAAGCATATGGACCACCAGTCGTACCTACCAACTTAATCTGAAGAAAACTAAACAGAGTACTACGCCACTGAAGAACTCAGTATGGCTAGCGTCCTCTGAGAAACTACCTCTCGTTTTAGTTTACCTTGTTATTCTGAACCTAGTTGTCGAAGTTCATTACGCATTATAGTGTTAAATTTACCCCGAGTGCTATTTTATATCCGTCTCCTTCCGTAATGTATATAAATTGGGATGGAGAGAAAGAAAGAAAGAGAAAGTGGGAGAGAGAGAGAGCGAGAGAGACCTACCTATATGTCCTTACCACTCAATAGGCTCTCTCGCTTCCCTTTCCTTCTTCTCACTCACTTTTAGTGAATTTTCGAAGAAAAGGAAGCTATTGCAATGGATCAACAATTTGTTAAATAAAAATTTTCAAAAATTGTCTTAATAAAATACTTTTTGGCATTATGAAACAAATCCCAGAGTTTAGCGCGGTTTCAACGTATTTTTACACGCTGAATCGAATGGTAACACTTGCAGATCTCCCCAACTCCGTTGTAACAGAGTTTTACGCTTTAACAACTAGTTTTACCCTTGAGCACAACATATGAACTATAAATTCGTGAAAAGTGTAAAACTCCGTTACAACGGAGTTGGGGAGATCTGCTAGTATTACCTTACGATTCAGCGTGAAACAATACGTAGAAACCGGCCCAAAACTCGGATTTTTTCAGAGGGTCATTTTTCACGAAAACCCTTGATTTCTTAGGAGAAACCATGTTTTTCAACATACAAACATACTTTTATCCTCCAGTTAGTAAATTAAAATGAAAATTTATTATGCCGCTAGAAAGCTGAAATGTTGGGCCAGTTTTTACAGATGAGGTCCTCGAAAAAATATACAGAAATAGGACACTCACAGCCGGTTTAAACAATTGGAATTTTTCATACTCGTGGATATTTCATGTCCAGGCAGTTTTTTCACCAAATGAATCCTGTTAAAAAATTTTAATTTGGCATTAGATGGAATGAAAATGTAACGCTCTTCCCAACGGTATCCTCAAATTCAAACTTACTGTTTTAATTATTGTAGCTATTGCTGTTTTAGTAACCCTAAAATCGAATCGTCGAATACACGAAAAAAATCTCAAAAATTGAATTACTCGAAAACAAAGCGTTTGAAGAAATTTCTAAAAGAACTTTCGACCAGAAATAAGCTCTAGAATCGATCACTGAAGTTTATCTCATTATTTCTGGAACACCCTGTATAGTTTATTGTGTCAAGTGGACGTTTTAATTAAGTGAATTTTGTTTATTTTTAGCATGTTCTAATATCAAGTAGTTTATAATATGTACTGATGAAGTAACCTATGTTTTGATTTTTTTCGTCGGTACAAATTTGTACTTATGAGGCTGTGTGTACTAACCTGTCTTTAAATTTTCGGCAGTATAAATTTGAGTTCGAAGGCATTTAAAAAAAAACCCTCGCTCAACAACCTTGCAACCAGGATGTTGATTACAGGAATTTGATAAGTCAAATTTTCAAGATTTCTAATCACCAAGTTTGTTGACAACGTACAAGGGGCTGCCGTTGGATGAGACATAACTTGCAAATTAAACTGATGAAGCTAAAATATGCATTAGCTTCATCAGTTTAATTTACGCTTAGCTACCACGAGGGATACGAACGGGAGGGTCACAACGCGTGTGGGGTTCGTGATATACCTTTTTTTTCTTCTCATTTCGGGTCGAGAACTCGTGATTAACTTGACAAGTGGGGGCGGTTTCGTGGGACGGGAGAAATGGGAGACAGATATCTTTGTTTGTTGCAATGTGTAAGTCACCCTCGGAAAAGCCTTTATTAAGACAGAGAAATGGGTTGATGCTCGACGCCCCCTAAAAACGACAGCGAAACGTTTGTGAGACACAAATATTTGCTGAAGAGAATAATATGCACACAGTTGACTTGATCAATATGAAATGTAGGCGATCAAACTACTTGTATCATTATGTTCTTGTTTGATGTTTGAAATTATGTGTAGCAGTGATCACCTAGGAATTCGCTGAACAATTTTAATTTTCGAAAAAGCAAGAAGAAAATCAATTAAAAGGGTCATTTTCCTGAAAAGGGCAAATTTCAACTTCCAGTTTTCAGAAAACCAAAAGTGCTTAAAACTCTTCCCAAAAATTCATGGGTGATCTGTACAGTGTGCTGATCACATTCCTACCCTCGGTCACGCAACACAGTCCTTATTATAAATAAAAGAATAAGCCAATAAAAATAAATTAAAGAAACAGTGAAAAGCGGGGGAAAGACGCCCTCAGCGGGGGAAAGACATCGACGATGAAACGAGTACTCTAGATGGTCTAAATCGTTCAAATGAACGTCAGTTTCTTCAATTGAGGATGAGGATATGAGGAGTGATGAGGATAAGAAATTTAGTTTTTCCTTTCAAATCACCCAAAGAAACATAATAAGAAGGAAATTTGGGAAATTTCATGAAATTGTGGTTTTGTCATTTGCCGGTGTATGGAACGTCATAGAACAAAACGGATTTCAAATTCGGATTCAGCGCCTCAATGTACCTACTAGAACACAATCTGATGAGTTTTGAACGATTTCCAGGGGCATTTTGGGGTGATGTTTTTGAAATTCATGAAATTTCGGAAATCCGGTAAAATGAGCGTCCTAGAGCAAAACTGATTTCAAATTTGGATTCAGCGCCCCCTATTTACGTAATGTAACACAAGTTGATGAATTTTGAACAATTTCCAGGATGCATTTTGGGAGTTTTTCATGAAATTAATTGAATTTAATTTATCCGAAGAACTAAACGTCGTAGAACAAAACGGATTTCAAATTCGGATTTAGAGACTTAATTTACCTACTGGAACACATTTTGATGAATTTTAATCGAATTCCAGGGCCTTGATGGGGGCAGAAAACTTATACCCGTTTTGAATATTCTAGAGTTGAAGTATTTATACTTGGTCATAATGTGTCCTAGAAGATAGGACACGGCGGGAAATGTGTCCCTGTTTATTGGACACGACGGGAAATGTGTCCTTGTTGACTGGACACAATGTGTGCAATGTCTGGGACACAAACTAAGATGTGTCCTACAAATTAGGACACATAAGCGATTGTGTCTGATTATATTGGACTCATTGGGATTATGTGTCCAGGATTATTAGACACATTGTGTCCCAGTTCATTGGACACATTTATGATGATTATTTAACTAATTAATTAAATTGATCAATTAAATAAATGATATATAATGAATTGAAATATTACAATAACTATTATCAATAAATAATCGATAATATATGCGGATAACCCTACCTAAAATATGAAGATTAAAAAAAAAATTTTACGAAACTATATTTGCCAAAAAAGCCGAGCGGGCACTAACTAGACCCACCTGGGCTTCATTCTGGAATAACTTTTTGTTTTAAAAATTTATTTTTTCTCTTAAATTCGCAATTTCTCCCTTAAAACTCACGGTAAATTTGACGAAAATGCGTTCCTGAGAGTATTTTGAGTCGCTGAATCCGATTTTGAAATCCGTTTTGCGCTAGGATGCTTCATTCACCGGATATTCAAAATTTCATGAAAATCTACCCAAAATGCCCTTGGAAATTGTCTAAAATTCACCATTATTGGTATCCTTATATTATTCGATGCGCTGAATTCAAATTTGAAGTCCATTTCGCTCTCAGAAGCCGCGTTCACTAGATTCCATAATTTCATGAAAATTTGCTCACATGGTCATGCTGCATGACTGGAACTCTAATTTAATTTTTTCAATCAGCAACATAAGCAAACTCCGAGTCCGACGAAGGTATGTTTAAATTCAACTGAATCAAATAAAAACAATGTAAATTCAAGGTACAAGAGGCCGTCTTCCCCCCGTCTTCCTTGTCTTTCCCCCGCGGAGGTGTGCAAATGAACAACTCGTTTTTTCACTTATTTGAGAGTTCCGTTATTGATTTTCAGCAAGAGCAGTATACCAATCGAAAGAGTTACTCGAGCTCGACAAGCTCAAAACGACGGACAAATTTATTCTCAGTTACTTACCATGAAAATTGGGCGCGGGGGGAAGACGGGTACTGTGTGACGGGCTGTTCCAACGAAACTTCTTTCTTCCTGAACTGCATAACACGGACTGAGATCATTCTGGACCCAACATGGTTTGATAGCCAAGGATGTAACCTACACTTGGCAGGAAAGCCGAACCCTAGCAAACCAACCCAAGATCACGAAAATTCTAAAACACTTTTTGAGCAGGGGAAAGACACCTCACTCTGGACAAACATTTTTCCTCTCCCCCCTCTTTATCTAAATTTCCAAAAATTATGGCGACCCCATTTTCTCACTCTATGGAAGTATTTATAATAACCAAGAAAGTTTCAGCTTCGAAATCCAGTCACAATTACTCCAAAGATGGATGCAAAGTTGGGAAAGTCAGGTCTGGACGCCGCGGGGGAGGAGACATTTCACTGTTCGAATTGATTTTTCAGTGTTAAATAAAATATTAATTTATTTGAAACCTATGTACCTATGTTAAGAGCAACTTGTAGAGACCGGAAACTTTTGTTTTTTTAATCTACATAATAATGGGAAGACGTAAATCCCTTCAGACAGCGATTTGCCCTTTTCGGGAAAATGACCCAATAAATTAAATCAAAAGTTTTGAATGAAGAAAACATAAAATTATACTTCTATAAAGTACAAACAAGTAGATCAGTGCTCACGAAGTGAGTCACATGATAGCGCATTTGTTTGTAAGTAGATCCGCGTGAAATAGACACTTCATGCGTTGAATAGTAGACTAAACGGCTTTAGAGCTCACTCAACTGATCGATGACCTCTCGATCGTCTTTAGCATTTTCCCTTCAGCCTCCTTCTAAAATTTCAGCTTCCTGCGTCGAGTAGGAGATAAAATGGCTTTGGGGTTCACTCAGCTGATCAATGACCTCTCATGCGTCAGCGGCCCCTGATACATCTTTATCCTCGCATTGTTACAGATTACATCCATATCAAGTTTTATCGAAACTGGACGTCGGGAAGTGGCATGTAAAACGATTTTAATAGGACATACATACACACGTCCATGCATCAAGGGACATAGTGAACGCTCATTTCTTCTTTTTCAAAGGGAAATTCGCTAAAAATAGGAGCTCCTTCTAACAACCAAAATTATTATTAAAACTATAAATTGAAAATTCAAATATCGAATGTCTCTTACAAAACTCCCGAAATAGATATTGAGGAAAAATCCGACCTTTGCTGATAATGTTCTGAGTAAGTCCTTCGAAGAGTCCCGGCGCGACAGGCACAGCGCCCCAGTGGTTGTCTGGCCAATCGGAAATGGCCGCTTCCCTTGCGACGGACACAGCGGAGTGCTGGTGAGGAACCGACACTAATCCGAGCCAAGAAATACAAATGGTGGCGTAGAAATCTCTCAAAGCATCGGATCTGCCACGGAAGAATCTGTTGCCTGAGCTAGTGCACCATAAATTGATAAAGAAGAATTAATATCGCAGATTTTGACAAGAAGGAAGGAGCTGAGGTTGACGATGGACCGTTCTTTGTCTAGTGCTCGAGGCTGCTCCTCCTAACTGGCCGTTCTTTCTGGAATGAACCTCAACGTAATCAGGTCAAAGACGGATTGATAGTGACTGTTGAGAACTTGACGACAGACGATTGGGCGAAGCCACTGTTGACAGCGTCGACAATGGACGATTGGATAGAATACAACATTTGGTTTGACGTAGGCTCGCCATAGATCGCACTGAGACTCGCACAAACTGAAACAAAATAAAGGGACAAGGTGCTCGTCCCTAATAAATTCAAATTAATATTTGCTAGAACAGTGCTAGTTATAGTACCTTCGAAAATCTGCTGCTGTTTCTTCTAGAAGTGCAGTGGAAGCTAAATAGAAAATTGAATTAGAAACGAAACATTAAACAAAATCGATAAAGGAATTAAATAAAATAGAAGATTTTTTATAGTGCCGTAAATTATAATTTCTAATCAAGAAATGATATGAAACATAAATAAGTATTTCTTAGAGTTGAATGGCAAAAAAAAAAAATTAATTAAATTGTCTTTGCGTAGAATGTAAGAAAATAAATGCCTGTGCTTGGGTTCGAACCAGCGGCCGGCGGAGCTCTCTTCGCCTTTTCCTGGGTGACAGGGGTGAAGAGGTGGTAGCGCGGTGGTAGGAGGCGAGCGGCGTATGACGAGAGGTAGCGTGGAGGTAGGTGACGAAGAGCGGCGGGTGTAGGAGCCGCGGGGAGGGGTCCAAATGGCGAGGACTCCCGAGTCCGAGTGTCAGCGAACCGATAATTCCTGTTCCCGACTTATTTCCCTTTTTGGCGTGGGGGAGATGGGATAGAACTTTTCCCAGCTTATTTCCCTGTGTGGCGGGTATAGCTGATCACCAAACACAGGTAGCCCTAAAGAATGAAAATTCCACGCGCTCGCACAAATTCGAGAGAAAAAAAAAATAGATATATGTCGGGGAGGAACTAGAGTCGGCGGAAGGCTTTTCAATACTGGAGACGTCGGCCAGACGGTTTGCGAATCGCTGGCGTCTTATCGCTGGACTTTGCCGAGGATCCCCGCTCACACTCCACTCAAACATAAACATCACTTATCAATCACATACAACGATTTCATTTCTCACGGAACTTATAAAAACAGCCTTTGCCAGGTGTTTGGCTCAAACATGCCGCCCACCAAATTTATGATTAAATTTATAGCTTAAGGATAGGATGGGTAGGCTAGAGGACGAAGAGGAATGAGCTTGGCTACTGCACGCTTGTAGGTAGCACGTGAAGGTGTCTGTATGGTTACAACTCGCACAATTCCATCTTCTCCAGGATGGACTTGCAGGACTTTAGCGATTGGCCAGTGTGTTGGAGCAGCATTGTCTTTCAGCAGAACTAAATCATTTACCGATAGATTTTTGCTAGGCTCATACCACTTGGGCCTCTTTTGAAGTGTCGACAAATACTCCAATCTCCAGCGAGCCCAAAACTGCTGTGACATTCTTTGAACTAATTGCCATCTGGAAAGCAGGTTTTCTCGGATGTCCAGCAGTGTTGGTTCAGGCGCCGCAATGAGGGGACCGCCCACCAAAAAATGACCAGGGCAAAGGTAGTTGGTTTCTGAGGGGCTTGTTGACAACGGGCATAGTGGACGTGAGTTCAGAATGGCTTCAATTCTGGCGAAAAGAGTTGCTAACTCTTCGTAAGTTAGTGGTGTCTTGCCTCCAATTCGTTGGAGGTGGCCCTTGACTGATTTTACACCAGCCTCCCAAATTCCGCCCATATGTGGGGTTTGGGGAGGATTAAAATGCCAGGTAATATTGTGAACAAGGCCATAACTGGCAATTGCTTGTTGGGTGTCAGGAGATTGGAACCATTGTCGAAGCTCCTTGAAATAGTTTGAAGCTCCTAAGAAATTACTGCCATTATCGGAATAGACATCTGATGGCAGTCCTCTCCTGGCCACAAAGCGGTCAAAAGCTGCTAGGAATGCTTCAGTTGTCAGCTTCGTCACTGCTTCCAAATGTAATGCTTTTGTTGCCATGCACACATGGAGACAAAGGTATACTTTCCCCAGTGATGCATTTCGACGATTAGACTCCTTGATCAGGAAAGGCCCGGCAAAGTCAATGCCAACATGTTGGAAGGCGCGCTCTCCTTTCACTCTGCATTGAGGAAGATCACCCATGAGTGGATAGATAGGCTTAGCACGTGACTCATAACATCTCAAACATAAAAAACCTCGTGATCTAATAAGCCGCTTCAATGAGGGAACCCAGAAGGAGGATTGGATCACAGCTTGAAGTGTTGCAGCACTGGGGTGCAGATATATCCTGTGGTAGTGGTCGACCATTAATGCCGTGAAATGTGAATCATGAGGTAAAAGGATTGGGTGTTTTTGGGATTCCGGTATATCTGCATGTACGAGTCGTCCTCCCACTCTCAGAATTCCACTGGAATCAAGGAAGGGTTTCAGATTGCCAAACCTCTTGATAACCTCATCAATGGTTGATGTCTTGAAAAAATACTCCTTCTGAACAGCCTTGATACAAGCAGTCAATCCTAAGTCCACCTCCTTCTTCTTCAAAGGTCCTGTTCCCATGGTGCAGCAGCAGCAACCCACATGCTTTAGGTTGTACAACCATCGTTGCAGCCAAGCTGAAGACCTAATGAGTGTCCCATACTTTGAAAAGCGTTTCATCCAGAGACTAATTGGACAATGCTCAGCAACAGACACCATTGAAGAGACATTGGTCTTTGTCTCGGGTAACTCACAAGGGATATTGATAGATGTTGATGGCCAGGAAGCTTCTGGTTTTCTCAACCAATCCGGACCTTTCCACCAAAGAACATTCCCAATCAGTTGTGATGGCAGCAAACCACGAGAACCCATATCACTTGGATTATCTACAGAAGACACATGACGCCATGATTGGGGAGGTGTAGCATCCAGAATCTTACAGACTCTATTACATACAAAAACCTGCAGTTTGTAGGTAGGTGTGTGAAGCCAACCCAGTACTATTGATGAGTCGGTATAGAAGATTGGGTCTAGCAAATATTCTGATAATGAGTCGCAAAACTTAGATATCGAAGAGTATAGTTCCACCAAAAGTAGCGCTCCACATAGCTCCAGTCTTGGAATTGTGAGTGTCTTGGTTGGAGCTAACTTTGATTTGGAAGTTAGCAAATGTGTATCCCAATTTTCACTGCTGGGTGAGCCAATGCGTATGTAGATAGCTGCTGCATATCCCTTTTCAGAAGCGTCAGAAAATCCAACCAGTTGACAGATCGTATCTCTGAAGGTGCCCACAAAGCGAGGAATTCTCAAAGCTGCAAGTTCCGAGAGCTCTGCAATTATAGCATCCCATCGCATTTGCATGTGACTTGGGAGAGAGTCATCCCAGTCCAAGGAAAGCTTCCAAATCTCCTGAATAAAGGTTTTCATGAGGAAGGTAGTTGGGGTGAGAAACCCAATTGGGTCATACAACCGTGCGACCGTAGAAAGCACACCTCTTTTGGTGTGTGCCTGAACAGGGGGTGAGATGGTGAATCGAAATTCATCAGTGTTCGGTACCCATTGCAAGCCCAGAATCTTCACCCAAGAATCATCTTCATCAAAAAGCACAGGGTCCGAAGAAGCTCCAGCAACTGATTGGATTACCTCAGGGGAATTGCTCGCCCATTTGCTTAGTTGGAAACATCCCTTATTAAGGAGTTCTATTAGTTCTTTTTTCAGTTCCAAGGCTTCAGATACTGACGATGTACCAGTTAAGATGTCGTCCACGTATATGTCATCTGATAGCACTCTGGCTGCTGCCGGATAGTCATTCCCATGATCGATCACTAGTTGTTTGATAACACGTAGTGCAAGAAATGGGGCACAACTTTGGCCATAGGTAACAGTCCTGAGTTCGTACTTTTGCACCTCATTGATGGCTGATTGTCGCCAGAAAATGTGTTGGTAGTGTCGATCTCGCTCGTCCACAATAATCATCCGGTACATTTTGATGATATCGGTGCTAAATACCACTGGATGCCGACGAAAATTGAGGATAACATCCTTAATGTCCGTTTGTAGTTTCTCACCGACCAAAAGCTGGTCATTGAGGGACCCATAATATAGCCTTGCACTGGCATCAAAGACAACACGAATCTTCATTCCTGATTTGTCCTTTTTCACAACACAATGGTGAGGAATAATGAACTTGGAAGGAGTAGAGGTGGGAGCCATATGCCCCAGGCACTCATATTCCTTCATAAAATCATGATAGAGTTCTTTTAGAGGAATATTGTTGGTAAGCTTCCTCTCCAAACTGTGAAATCGTTTTAGTGCCATGTTTAAAGAGTCACCAAGTTCTGGTTCTCCAGCCTTGAATGGGAGCCGTACCACATACTGCCCATTCGATAGACGGGAGTGGGTTGACTGGAAGTGCTCCTCACACTGGGAATCGTCAGGCTTTAAGGCTGGTGGTGAGGGTGATTTAACCTCCTCAATTTCCCAAAACCTCTTCAGTTCAAAATTGAGGTTGTCAGAACCAGTTTCGCCCAAAGTGAAAAATGCATTTGTAATGTGTTCAGAAGTGTCAGCATTTTTTCCAATCATCACCATTCCAAAAACTGTAGGAAACAAACGTGCTTGTGTTTCAACCAAGGGTATTGGAGTTCCAGTGGGAATCAATGGGAATAGGTCTGCACCCAGCAAAAACTCAACAGGTGCCGGCTTCCAAAACATTGGATCGGCTAGTTGAAACCCAATGCATGAATTGATGAGTGTACTTGGTGGTATTGATGATGGAAGGTGACCTGATATGTTCTGAACAACTGTAGCAACAGAATGTAGTAAAGTGCCATGGTTACTTCTAGGTCGAAGAGTGCAACTAGCAACGCCTTTAACACCATCAAATGGTGTCTGACCAATTCCAACAATACGTCGATGTAGCTTGTGCTTTGATAACCCAAGCTTATTGAGGCAATTAGTCGTGATGAAGGACGATTGACTCCCCGGGTCGATCACTATTCGAACGGGTTGATAGGTGCCCCGTGCATCTTGAAACTCGGCAATTGCAGTTCCTAAAAGCACCTGGGAGTCATGTGCTTCAATGGCGTTCAAACTTGTCCCACTCCCAGTGGGATGTTGGACATTTGGGGAAGTTGGAGCTCCATCTGTTCCATTTGTCTGGACATGTTGGTGTTGGTGCAAAGACGAATGATGTCTCTTGGTGCAGAACCTGCAGTGCCATCTAGATTTACAATCTTTCACACCATGGTTAGGAGATAGGCAATTTATACAACCAGACCAATCATGGAGAAGCTGAAGCCGATTGCTAACTGTCGCTCGATCATATACCTCACAACTCAGAATATGATGGTTTTTTCTACAAATGGGGCAAGGTGATGATGCAGATTTGGATAAGGAGGACTTGAGGGGTTGTTTCTTGTTTTCAGCAATAAGAGAAGTTTTATTTGAATTCTGTGGTCTTGGGGGCTTTGAAAGTTTTCCAAGTCTGGGCTGACTGCTGACTGCTGTTGCAGAATGTGTTGGTTGGGAGAGTTGAAGAGCAAGCATTCGTGACCGAACAAATTGCAATAGGCAACCAAAAGTTGGAAATGTAACATCCTTCTGTGTCATCTCAAATGCCTCTCTAGTGGTAGAATCCAAGCACCTAACACCAAGATGGAATAGAATGAATTCAGACTCATTCGGAATTTTTAATAATTTTAAAGCTGCAACTGTGTCTCCAACATTAGTAAGGAATGTCTGTAACTCGTGGGATGACGCCTTCCCGCTGATAGGTTTAAAGTTGAGGACTTGGTCTAAATATGACGATGCTAGTCTTCTGTTGTTGTCATACATGTCTGTCAACGCCTTCCATGCAACAGAATAGTTTCCTGCTTCCAATGATACGTTGGCAATGATGCTGAGAGCTGGTCCTGTGAGCGCTGTCCGAAGGTAATGAAACTTCTCAGTATCAGATAGTATAGGATCCTCATGCACGATGGACACGTAGGTATCACGGAACCTGGGCCAATGAAGAAGTGTCCCATCGAATAATGGAATTTGAATTTTTGGGAGGGCCCTGGAAGGTCTTGCTTGGGAGAGAGAACACTCAGCTGAACTGATTCGCTGAGCAGCTAGTCGATTGGTCTCAGCCTCAGCTGCAAACTTCATATTTAATTGCTCGAGGGAAGCATGAGCTTTATAGTAATATTTTTCGATTGTCGCTTTGATCTCCTTATCTTGCTTTGAAGGAATTAATGATTCCCTTGCGATGGCCCCACTTTCCTCGGTCCTTGGAGGTTCACATTCACATAATTCTTCCCAAAGCTCATCGAATTTGTTAAAGGTTGTATCCATTAGCTTTGACAACCCTCTAAAATATGCAACATCATTGGATTGGGCATCCGCTCCTGTGGCCTTTTTCCCTGCTTCATGGATTTCTTGAAGTCTACAACCACAATCATTTATCCTCCTTCTTACAGACTTCAATTTGGCGGCGTCACCCATGCTATGAAATTGGGGTGTGATAATAAAGGAGGGGAGATGATGAGTAAGATGGGAAAACCTTAAGGTTGTGTGGCAAAGGAATCGGAATGCGAAATACAAGTTGATAATCTAGAAGGAAGCTGATGATTACAAGTCAAAAAATATACAATTAATTTCAAAAGACAATAAGGGTTATATAAACAATATGGCAACAATATTATACCTATAAATGAAAGGTATTTATAACTAGCAACTATACCTAATTATAAGGCACTATATAGTATTAATGTTGCATGAAAAGTGGGAAAATTGAATTATTTTCTAATGTATTCAATAGAAAATACACTGAATAATAAGTGGAATAGCATAGGTGGAGTGAAACCACGCTCTGCTACCAAAATGTTTCTTCTAGAAATGCAGTGGAAGCTAATTAGAAAATTGAATTAGAAACGAAACATTAAACAAAATAGATAAAGGACTTAAATAAAATAGAAGATTTTTTATAGTGCCGTAAATTATAATTTCTAATCAAGAAATGATATGAAACAAAATAAGTATTTCTTAGAGTTGAATGGCAAAAAAAAAAAAAATAAATTAAATTGTCTTTGCGGAGAATGTAAGAAAATAAATGCCTGTGCTTGGGTTCGAACCAGCGGCCGGCGGAGCTCTCTTCGCCTTTTCCTGGGTACAGGGGTGAAGAGGTGGTAGCGCGGTGGTAGGAGGCGAGCGGCGTTTGACGAGGTAGCGTGGAGGTAGGTGACGAAGAGCGGCGGGTGTAGGAGCCGCGGGGAGGGGTCCAAATGGCGAGGACTCCCGAGTCCGAGTGTCAGCGAACCGATAATTCCTGTTCCCGACTTATTTCCCTTTTTGGCGTGGGGAGATGGGATAGAACTTTTCCCAGCTTATTTCCCTGTGTGGCGGGTATAGCTGATCACCAAACACAGTTAGCCCTAAGGAATGAAAATTCCACGCGCTCGCACAAATTCGAGAGAAAAAAAAAATAGATATATGTCGGGGAGGAACTAGAGTCGGCGGAAGGCTTTTCAATACTGGAGACGTCGGCCAGACGGTTTGCGAATCACTGGCGTCTTATCGCTGGACTTTGCCGAGGATCCCCGCTCACACTCCACTCAAACATAAACATCACTTATCAATCACAAACAACGATTTCATTTCTCACGGAACTTATAAAAACAGCCTTTGCTAGGTGTTTGGCTCAAACAGCTGCTAAGTGTGATACAAAAAACGCGTGACACCAAACTTGCATGCCATCTGTAGTCCGAAGCAGGTGAAGCCAGAAAAGGATCTAATTACCATTGGGTAGATGGATGACTCAAGCATGACAGTCAATACCTCCAAGTCAATATATATGAATATATGGAGGAAACTCGATCCTACGTCTATGTTGAAGAATACTCTAACAATCCAGTATGTTATAGGTAAGCATATTTACCTTCTATTAATGACGTTGATTACTTTTCTGTTATTCAATATGCAGCATTAAGGAAGGAATAATCATTGATCCGAGCCTCCAAGAATGCCAAGGAAACTGTTGTAGCGCTAGTGGGTTTTACATAGTTGTAAACCTTAATTTCACACCATTTATATCATGAAGAACCACCTTCTACTAAATTGAATATCCACGTCTAAAAAGAAAATGATCATTGATCCCAATGCGGCAAAAACCTACTTAAAATAATGATAAAAAAAGGAAAAAAAATACTCTTTCGTTTTAGTATCAGCACCAACTTGATTTTCCCCTGTAATAACACTGATCCACGGCGTGTAAGCAGACCCTATAACCGAGAAAAAACAATTTTGCATAATGGCCTCATTTCTTCCCCACTGTCGAACAATCTCCCGAGATCTGCCCGACCCCCTTAGGGAGGCGAACTTTCCCGAAGTGATGAAACTTGATGGAAAGTTCACATAATAACTTCTTCAACTTTCGAGTTGGCGACCCCCTCCCCACCCCCATAACCCTCCCCTCTCTTCCAACCGCCCACAGACTTCCCCCGGCGGACCTGTGCGAACGTGTTGTCGCTGATGGTTGACAACCTTCTCGCCCAGTTCCCTTGAATAAATTCGACGTTTATAAGGAAGTTTCGCTCTCCTGCCATTTGACGGGGTGAATCGTCCGTGGAAATCTGCGGGATAAACATTTCATTTGTCTGGGAAATATTGTCGAGACAATAAAGGAGTTTGTACATGATTTCTGTGCGTAACGAAGAACAAACAGTCATGCAGCAAGATAGTATGAGCGAATATGTTTAAGGGTATTGAAATTGAGCAATTAGAGTACAAATAAATTGCGAAAACCAATTTTATGGCAACAAAAAACTCAAATTAAATAAGGCAATTAAATTAAATAAGCAAATTCGAAAAAGATTTTTGATTTACTCACTTGCAGTAATATTTTGCATCTTTTATTAATTTTAAAACGAAAGTTAACCCCCCCCCCCCCCCCCCCCCCCCCGCTACCTTCAACAACATGTTAAAAGGTCCAACAACAACAAATTTAAAAATAGCAAGAGGATGGGTCCCCCTAAACGATGATAACAATTGAAAGACTTATATATATAAGGCCAATAGGCGAAAGCGATTAGCTCAAATATAGTACCTAATAAGAGAAGCTGATTCTCATTCTCACCCTCAACAACTCTAGGATGAATTCCTTAAAGCAAACTACCCCACATATGTAACTCTCCTTAGGATTGAGATAAAAAGTCGGTTCTTGCGCCAAAAAATAAAGCTTTCTGAACGAAAGGATGAATTCGTTGGCCAGCATTTTTGAGCTCAATCAATTGGTCAAATTTGAAAACATGGGCTAAAAAATCAATGAAAATGGCCAAAACGGCTGAAAATGGTTTAATTTATGTAATTTAGCAGTATTTTAGTCAAAACAAGTTTCGAGTTGGCGAACCCCCCCATAACCCCTCTCTTCCAACTGCCCACAGACTTCCCCCGGCGGACCTGAGCGAACGTGTTGTGATGGTTGACAACCTTCTCGCCCATTTCCCTTGAATTAGAGTACAAATAAATTGCGAAAACCAACTTTATGGGAATGAAAAACTAAAATTAAATTAGGTTCAGCAATTCAAAAAAGATTTTTGATTTTTAGATTTTTTGCAGTTAGCAAAACTGCAATGACTCCAAAAATTTTAAAATCCAAATATTCGAAAATTGTCCCCATTGAAATCCGTTTTGAGACATTCTGAAACGAATTCAAGAGTTTAACACTTTTCTATTTAGCACGTTAGGTGAGACACCCTATATAATGCAGAAATAATAAACCTTTGTGTAATAAATTGCAGCGTTTTCTGTATGCAGAAGGCATACGTTAGCCTTCCATGTTCGTAAGAGCTAATGTGCATGTAAATTTTGTTACTTTCCTTTGTCCATTTGTCAATCTAATCGGACTCGAAAAATATTTCTTCCCAGGAGACTTATCCTCATGTACGCGGAAAACAGTGGTATGTTCGGCTCAGCGATATCTCCTCTCAACACAGTAGGCACTTCCCAAAGATTTAAAAGCGAGGTGGGACACGAGAAATATAATTTAAGGGTCGTAACACAAAATAGGAGTTTATCTGTATCCGAGCAGGCTTCCCAATCAGAGCCTCAGGGCGGGCCAGTGGATTTATGCGGTGCGATGCAATCCCCCAGGAGGGAGATAAATTTTCGGGCACTGGGGTTCCTACTGCGGGCCACCGCCTGAGTGATATAAAATATAGCTGTGTGGCTCCCTTGATTTCCTTTCTACGGACGACGAGCGTTTTCCGAGTTCCTCAGATGAGAGTATTTATTGAATTTTCACAGTCGCTGAGGGGGGGGGGGGGGGGGGGGGGGGGGGGGGGGCTGGGGGGGGGGGGGGGGGGGGGGGGGGGGGGGGGGGGGGAGGCTGTCCCAAGTTGGCGTCATTCCGAGGTAATAGGCACATATTTGTCCCTTTTCCAGGCTACCCAGGGGATCCAACAATTTTCTTTCTGGGTTACGATCAGTGTTGGGCATAATCTTATCGACGAATACGCATACGATTGTAATCGCGATAATTATTCGTAGATTGTGAGTCAACTGCGATTACATTCGTATTCGTGCAATCGTATTCGTCTGTCGGTCATCAATTTCAATAGGGGGGGTCCCTCCTACAATATGCGAAGCCTTGCTGATATTACCTACCTTCAGAGGGACGTCCAATCGAAATAGATTTGAGGCAAATAGGCTGGGCTCCGATCGTTGAATTCGCTTTAAGGACGTCCCTCTGAAGCTAGGTAATATTAGCACGGCTTCGCATATTATAGGAGGGACGCTCTATTGAAATTGATAACCGTGTCGCATTTTTATGGGTTGCAGTCGTGTAATCGCCGAAAGACGAATACGACTACACGAATACGATTACGTGAATACGAATATAATCGCAGTTGACTCACAATCAACGAATAATTATCGCGATTACAATCGTATTCGACGATAAGATTATGCCCAACACTGGTTACGATGCACAGTGATCGAGTGTAAGGGAGAGTTGGGCATTGGGGGAAAATATAAGTTGGGAACATCCTTCATAGGGTGTAATTTCACCTTTAATAAATGAGTTAGAAGATAAATTCAAATGCAACTTTTCTTTATTTCGACAGCTCAAATTATAACGAGACTTAATACAAAAAAGGACTTTCTGTCCTGAAATTATTTTTTTATTCTTATTAATCGCCAACATTTCTCCCCAGGGACTGGGTCTTCTTCAATGAGACGAAAATTCAATTCAAAATATCAAATTAAAAATGTTAAACCTAATTTTCATATACTGATGAATTTAAATTCAATTTTTCATCACAGAAAGAATACAATAAATATACATTTAGTAGGGAAAGGAAAAAAGGATCGTACCCCCTTCCCCCAAATTAGGTGAATAGGTAGTGTAAATTAATTAGGTAATTTAATCGATGACTCGTTCATGGATTTTCATCAGACAACTGCCTGTTGAAAATATCTCGGTTCTGACGAGTTATCTGGAACATACTTCTTGCGATTACTCAAGTGAATCTAGAATCTACGTTTTTGTTATAAACCTTGACATTTGTATACTTATATAACTAATCTATAAACAAATACCATGCTAGGGCTGTAAGGTGTTTGTAAAGGCCATCAATAATAGTGCGCCTGTTTGACTTGGTAGCTATTTGTATTCATGACTACATTTAGGCTATCACAACTACATGCGTACGCAGTACCCCGAGCCGTTATTGGTATCATTGATCAGTGTGCTATAAACATAAGCATACTATATCATTCTGGGCATTCTGGGATTTTTTATTAATTTCGATACAAAGCTCTAGAATCTTTATAAGTATTAATCAAAATCAGCCCAGTTGGATGAAATATAAAGTACAGAAATTTTGAGAATTTGGTATCTTGAAACGCTCAAAGGATTTTGATTGATTTTGCATTGATCTGCTTCACGATTCTTACTGTTTTTTACTCCTAAGACACTACTGTTCATTTTACATTACTCACCGTATATATTGTCTTTTTTTTTTAAATATAATTTAAGCCGCGTCTCAACCGGAAGGGTCATTAACGGCAATCAAAGAGGGGTGTCAAAAGGACACTGCAACGGGCACGATTCTAAGGGGAGCCATGCTGACCGGATTGCCTCACTGAACGATCACTAAATGATCACTAAACGGATTGCCATCACGGACTCCACTGGCAGTGGCGGAGAAATAATAATAATAATAACCTGCAAAACGAGACATCGCCGCACTCTGTCTTAAGGGATACTGCGATGACCGCTTTATCCTACAGCGGATAAAAATACCCCTTAATAAAAACTAAACTACGACTAGATGATACTTACAAATACATAAATATTATCGATAAATATATAATGATAAATACTATACATCTTAGTTACATAAAGGTATGACTAGATGTACATAAATAAGTAAATATATCACATATTGTCATCCTTGTAATGCATTCAATTTCTTTCTGATCAGCTGCTTGGGTGTACATACAGACTGTTTGACTGATTTATTTATAGATCTGCACATACATTAGGGCCATTAGGCCCTCTCTACCATGATGGCAGAAAACATTATAACAAATACAGAGGTACGAACAAAAAGCTACGTTCCCCGCTGAAATAGCACTCCCACACCAGTTGGTGAAATACGATGCGGATAAGTCCAATGTTGTTGACAGGCTGCATCACTCGAGCTTGTGAGTTGCAGGAGCCTTGAGAGCATCATTGTTTAGTTGGAAGTCGAACGCCGAAATTGATCGAGAGTTTCAAACTCCCTAAGCGTCGGTCCAGCGTGTATTGTCCACTTGGTGGCCAGCAGCCGTCAAGTCAACGAGCCTTGACCCACGGTAAACACCCCTATACTTCCACCGCGCTGTTCCCGAGTGAAAACTGACGCTTTGGCGGAGAAATGTTCAAACAGCAAGTGAAACTGCAAGTGATGAGTTTGTCATGAAAGATAACCGTTCATGCTGTACGCCAATGGTTCTCAAAGAGTGCGATACTGCCCCCGGACGCTGTCGGCTTGTAGATACCGCTAGCAACCAAATATTTATGCGTATAGTTACTTGTTGGAAAGTAGCATGAAACCTCCAATAAGTATCTTTAATAGATATCTGTATCAGCCCGAGCAACACTATGTACTTACAACAAAATTATTATGGTTTAGAAGTAAAGGAAACAATCCAACAAAAGCTGGATGGCAGACAAAGACAATTTCTTGTTGTGTATTGTCTTGTTTCAAGTTGCTACTTTGAGGATGGTGAATCATTGATGATGTCCTACTGGAGTTAAATATATATTTCTATTCAATAAAGATACAAATGCATACATGTCTAGCTATATAAATTAATTACTTATAAGCTCTAAGCTTTCACCTAGCTTACGTGCCAAACAGTAGGCTTGCCCCGTGATGTTGGGTAAGAATAAGATTCATTTATATTTTAAACATGGTACCACATGTTTGGAATTTAAAAAGTTCCAGTCATGTAGCATGATCGTATGAGAGAATTTTCGTAAATTATCGTATTGCGTAATGTTAAATTGTTTTGAAATTTGAACTTCTTGAGTGCAAGGAAATTGTTAACTATTGATTGTATTTATTCTGAATAGTATTCTGCTATTCGAAAAATAGGTTTTAAATTTTTATCAGTTTTTTGCAGTTTTTTTTTATTTAGGTATTTTTTTAGCAAATTTTAATGCATGAATATTAAGTACATTTTTCTGCATAATTTTGTTCATTAATTTTTGAAAACTCCATTTTTATAGTTGATACACTTTATTTGAGCAATACTCGTAGTTTGCTAAAAAATTATAAATTATAATTTTTAGCCATTTTTAACCATTTTTAGTGATCTTTTGAACGCATTTTTTGGAATTTGACCAATTTAATGAACTCAAAAAGTGCTGGCCAATAAACTCATACTTTCGTTTAGAAAGCTTGATTTTTTGGAGCAAGAACGGAATTTTTATCTCAATCCTAAGGAGAGTTATCGTCTGGAATGCCACACACACGCGCGCGCGCGCGCAAACACACACACACACACACACACACACACACACACACACACACACACACACACACACACACACACACACACACACACACACACACACACACACACACACACACACACACACACACACACACACACACACACACACACACACACACACACACACACACACACACACACACACACACACACACACACACACACACACACACACACACACACACACACACACACACACACACACACACACACACACACACACACACACACACACACACACACACACACACACACACACACACACACACACACACACACACACACACACACACACACACACACACACACACACACACACACACACACACACACACACACACACACACACACACACACACACACACACACACACACACACACACACACACACACACACACACACACACACACACACACACACACACACACACACACACACACACACACACACACACACACACACACACACACACACACACACACACACACACACACACACACACACACACACACACACACACACACACACACACACACACACACACACACACACACACACACACACACACACACACACACACACACACACACACACACACACACACACACACACACACACACACACACACACACACACACACACACACACACACACACACACACACACACACACACACACACACACACACACACACACACACACACACACACACACACACACACACACACACACACACACACACACACACACACACACAACACACACACACACACACACACACACACACACACACACACACACACACACACACACACACACACACACACACACACACACACACACACACACACACACACACACACACACACACACACACACACACACACACACACACACACACACACACACACACACACACACACACACACACACACACACACACACACACACACACACACACACACACACACACACACACACACACACACACACACACACACACACACACACACACACACACACACACACACACACACACACACACACACACACACACACACACACACACACACACACACACACACACACACACACACACACACACACACACACACACACACACACACACACACACACACACACACACACACACACACACACACACACACACACACACACACACACACACACACACACACACACACACACACACACACACACACACACACACACACACACACACACACACACACACACACACACACACACACACACACACACACACACACACACACACACACACACACACACACACACACACACACACACACACACACACACACACACACACACCACACACACACACACACACACACACACACACACACACACACACACACACACACACACACACACACACACACACACACACACACACACACACACACACACACACACACACACACACACACACACACACACACACACACACACACACACACACACACACACACACACACACACACACACACACACACACACACACACACACACACACACACACACACACACACACACACACACACACACACACACACACACACACACACACACACACACACACACACACACACACACACACACACACACACACACACACACACACACACAACACACACACACACACACACACACACACACACACACACACACACACACACACACACACACACACACACACACACACACACACACACACACACACACACACACACACACACACACACACACACACACACACACACACACACACACACACACACACACACACACACACACACACACACACACACACACACCACACACACACACACACCACACACACACACACACACACACACACACACACACACACACACACACACACACACACACACACACACACACACACACACACACACACACACACACACACACACACACACACACACACACACACACACACACACACACACACACACACACACACACACACACACACACACACACACACACACACACACACACACACACACACACACACACACACACACACACACACACACACACACACACACACACACACACACACACACACACACACACACACACACACACACACACACACACACACACACACACACACACACACACACACACACACACATTTATATAATTTTGATTTTAAAATTTTTGGAGCCATTGCAGTGGCTTCATTTTCTACGAAAATTTCCTAACACGTTTTCGTCTACTCAATGTACAATTTTACCTATATTAGAATGAGTAAAAGAAAACATTTGTCTACGATGTTATGATTGTAATGTTCTTATCTTCTTAGAAGTAGATGTTTTCTATATTACGTTATTTTACATAGATATCCTGCTAAGTACAGTTTCACTGCCCCATTCTCAAAAGCCAAGCTGCAATTTGATTTTTGTTGTTCCGAACACAAAAGTCTCATCTGGAGGCAGAGAAGGTATGAAAACGACACAAAGACTCCAATAGGAATTGGATATCACTGTAGTACAGAAGGTTGCAATAAATGCTCGACAACTCAAAGGGAAGGAACGAAAGTATTTAAAATTCACATCGCATTCTTTACAAAGGGATTTCCGTGCGGTCACATATATTGAACGTTGCGGACTTCAGAAGCAGAAGTTCACAAGGGGGGGAAGGACTTTTTTCCCTCGACATTATGAGGGAAGTGGAGAAAATAGGGGGGGGGGGGCGCTTTGTTCTTTCATTTATAAACTCAGTCGATCGGATGGGAAGAGGCCTGTAACACGACAATACAGCTTGGCTAAGGACACGTTCGAGAAAACAAAACGAGTTCTAAAAGAAATCTATGGTAACAGAAAAGAGGAATGAGGCTTTAACAGAAATCGGAGTGGAGTAGACAATGTGTATCTGCAATGTCGAGCTAGAAAAGAATTTTTTTGGGGTAAAGATTCATCCGAAATAGGTACTCCTACAAAATTCGAGTTCCGAGTGCCGAACCGATAACTCATTCCATATCCTTTTGACTTGATCAGTAAAAAAATGGTGGGAGGAGGGAATGTGCTGAAGGAAGTGGTGAAAGAAAAACAGTGGAATCATCATGATCTTCGGTGCCCTGTACTAACTATGGTCTGCTACCAGGTAAAGAGGAAGATGAATGGCGTATTTCTCCTCCCAAGTGTGAGCCGACGATGGCCGTAGGTTGAGCATTTGAAAATCATGTAAATTCTAACACACACACACACACACACACACACACACACACACACACACACACACACATATATATATATATATATATATATATATATATATATGCATTTGATTGTTCTTGTTCTACTGAACTATTTATGTAATTAACTTAATTTGATATGAATTTCACAGATAAAAAGAAAAAAGAATGATTTGATATTTCGAAAATAATCTTTGTCAAAAATAGAAGAGTGATTATTTTCGAAATATCAAATCATTCTTTTTTCTTTTTATCTGTGAAATTCATATCAAATTAAGTTTATTACATATATATATATATATATATATATATATATATATATATATATATATATATATATATATATATTAGAAATTGTACAGTTTTTTGTGAATATCCCCGGTTTGATGTGATAAGTAAAATCCACACCATCAGATTATTTCACGCAAACAGGCTGCGAATACCCATCATAGGATGTGAGATAAACAATAGCAAACATCTTCAAACTTTTTATATATTTGGTCTCTGGCCTTTTGGTCGAGTTTGGTATATGATTTGTTGTCGAGGACATCAGTAGATGAAGAACAGTGATTGTTCACACGCAGTAAGTACCTACCAATTTTTTTCCAGGTTTTTTGTATGTTTCTACTTGTCTCGTTTTTATATTAGATTACTAATATGATTCTCATTTTTCACTAGTATTGATGGGGATGATGGTTTGGGGAGCGAATTTTAGAGTATAAAGTGTGAAGGTATCAACTATAGTGAAAGACATGTCTACAACCATGTTTCTACAGAACATCGCTCCCTTGAGCTCTTAGCGGGTAACCATGTTAGTACGGAACCCCATCGCGATAACATATTCCATTCAATAATCGTTGAAAATTTGTTATACCGTCAAATTTATATCTTTGCGTTTGGGAAATCCGCCTCTGAAAATTTTTGTTAAAGAGAATTTCGCGGTGACGCGTTCGGGATTATCCGTCACCCATCGAGTGAGGTCAGAGGTTTCCTCGTACGCCCTTTTTTTAATCAATTTCTCTCTACCACCCCCAATACTACCCCATCCGCCACCCATCGCCACCAACCCCTCTCTTCTCACCACAGAAAATATTCAGAGCCGATCCCTAGCCATCAATTGGTCTAAAGGACCCCCACACCACCACCCCTCCACTGATCTAATCGTGCTCTCCCACCCCCTCCCCCTACACCACCTTCTAGTGCACTGTCCCTGTTCCATAGTCAGCCCATAACCCGGGCGTTTCGCGGGTCGGCACATAAAATGGATCAAGGCCTCCTCCTCCTCTCCCCTCATTAATATGGATACAGATAAGAGGCTATGGGCTAACTCCGGGTTCAGGGCACTTGGGGATTTCGTTATCCCGATAAAACCAAAGTAAATAACCGGTTGGCGTCGCGTCGCTCTTATCGGAAACTGATTCACTATCAGTTTCATTTTCTTTCCTAAGCAGTAGTTTTTCTCCGAGTCCCTCGCAGGTTTCCGACCCAATTCTAATAGAACGCAAGTTTTTCCATTTGATTCTGGCTCATTTTGGTAGTTATATGTCTCCTTTCCCGAATAGATTGTAGGAGCTGAGAGTGGGAAAAAGTGAGGAGTTATAGAGTGTGGTCAGATTATTAGATTTCCGACATTTTACAATAGTGCAGCTTCAAGCCAGCACACCGGAAATGAATACAGTGCACATTCTACCTGTAATCATTTGTAAGTTTCTACATCTAGTTATCCTCTAGCTCTTATCATAAATGACCATACCAACGTAACAACTCAATACTCAAATTTACTCCTTCAATGTAATTATCTTCCAATAGGATGTACTGAAGAGGTCAATAGGATAAACTAGTCGACAATCGAATAACCCCATCACACTCTCGAAGACTCCTCACTTTCTTCCACCCTCAACCCCTACAATCCAAAACGGAAGTTAGTGAAAAAAGGTTGTCTATTTCCACGGAAAAACTACACATCCGACAGGATCCCTGCAATCCGTCTGCTGGTTACTTTTCAAGAGTGAAGGTATCATCACTGCAACAATGGCATGGAGCTAAATGTTGATTAATGCCGCTCGATACCTTTCTCAAAAGCGAATAAAACTTTTATAGATGTTTGTTATATTGATGGCACATGCCTAGCGATAAAAACTGAGTTCGGTGACCTTGCTTTGATCTCACACGAAGTTTCCATGCTAAGCTCATTGCTCACATTCGTCAGTGCTTGCCGCTTAAATACATTATTTGTGTCTCTTTCGATGAGCCAGCAGGAAATCGTCTCCTGTAAATTGAATCCTCATTACGTAACATACAGTGATGCAGTAATACGTATTCATCACAGGCCTAGTTTTCTCGTTCGCTTCGCTCGCACGGTGTGATGTATAGATGCGATCGGATATAAGTAGTCCCCAATACACTTCCTTAGGCTATGTCCTAATTGAGAAGTTATCGCGCGAATGTGCGATGAGCGACTGTCGCTTTAAAAAGCGACGAAGGAGTCAAACCTTGAACATGTACTATCATGTCCTATTTGGTGAAAAGATGCAGTCGTGTCATCGCGTAAGTCGGCATGGTCATCGCGATTGTTTAACCATTTGTTTACAAGTAGTGTCCTAATGCACCTGTTGCGTGTCGTTTGAAGGACGCACAGTGGGGCTGATGATGCTAAAAGGTGGCAGAAATTATTTAAGGTGACAGACTCATTGGTAAAGCTGGGTTTAGCATTAAAATGGCGAAATAGAAGTGTTTAGCTGTTTATCACCACATTTCAACAAAGAATATAATTTAAAACAAATTTTGCCTTTATTTTTATTAATTTATTGAATTTTCCCCGAACTTTTAAGAAATAAAATCAAAATATTTCCTGGAATTCTTCAAAAATTAAATTTGGTTCTGGTCGATACGGTGGAATGAGAATGAAATGCATGCGATGGAATCTTGTCGGAAACTGCGTGCAGCAGCGACGAAACACATACAATGACGAGAAACACAACAGCAGGGAATTGTTGTATCAGGCATCTTGTTTCAGACGAGCGAATATCAACGTTCTTTCTATATTTCAATCACATCGCATTATTTTCACTTTTCTTTAATTCGTCAATAGGTAAATAACCGGGTAAGAAACTGAGTTTTTACTTTTTTTTTTTTTTTTAAGCGAATTTGCCTTGAGAAATGTAGCTAGTGCTCTTGGTCAAATTTGCTAAAAGTGCTCCAAAAATCACCAAATTTTCACAGAATGTGTTTCAGGATGTCCGGAAACAAAATCTAGTTTTTGTGAATGGCATGATACTGAACGATTCAGGCCAAAGCGCGTTTTTGCCGTTGCACATCAGTAGAAAAAGTGAAAAATAATGAGAATGCACAGACTTGCGCACGATCTGAATTTGAAGTCACATTCCCGACGAAACATTCTTGAACAATCAAGTTGAGTCACAAGACTCTAGACCCTGACTTGCTCTTTAGTTCGACTACCCACCGCGCGGCTTTCCCAGCACTCCAGTCGCCATAAGATTTTGTACAGATCAGTCTTTTGCTTAGATCAGTGGTCTGGATGCTTGCTACGCTCGCATCTCAATACTACATAACATGAAGTAGTCAATCCCTTTATAAAAATTCCGATTTTTGGATTAATTGGTCAGGGTCTAGAGTCTCGAGCCTCAACTTGATTGTTCGAGAACGTTTCGTACATTCTGGTGTCCTAACTCTACACACAGGGGGGGAAAAAAACTCCGTGTAGTCACGTGAATACCGCGACTTTTTTTTCGATTTTCTAACTTTTACAGCTTTTCTGATTCAAAAAATCCATGAAGGCCAATTTAATAAAGGAAATTTTCTAATGTCTTCGGAAAAATAGCCTGAATACAAATAAATAGTGGTTCAAGGCTTAATTAATATGTGGGGAACGCCACGGCGAAAAAAAGTACTGGTGAAAATGCCGATCCCCAACTTTTCGACCCCTGTTCTCCTCCAGACAGCTCGAAACGACAAAACCAGTATTGCTCGTTGTTCTTATAAATATATCAGCTAAAGAATCTACATTAAACCAATCGGCTGGATGCGTTTTTAATTTTTCGGATTTCCGCCATCTTTTAGCGTCATCGGCTGTGCGGCGGTTGCGTCGCTGAACTTCGAACAAGTTTCATTTGGTCGCGCAATCAACTAATAGAAAATAGGGATTCCAGGTGGACAAGTGGAGGATTTTCTAAGAAAAAAAAAAAATGAGTGGGAAAAATGATTTCGAGACAAACTTAATATATGAAGCATTTCTCCACCTAGTGATGTGGAATAAAAACAGTGACTTATACAAATATCGTTCGAAATCCGATCGATCTCGGGAACTAATTGCAAACACTGCTTATTACCTATACGGATAGCAAATAGTATAGGTAGGTGAAACCTACCTCCTACCTGAAATGTATTATTTATTTTTTTCAATTTAGAAGGCCTGTACATTTGTGAATGGAACAGGAAATTGTATGGGTTTTCCTATGCAAGAAGCATGAATGCAGGTTAATGATTATTGTAAAAATATTGAGAAAACCGTTCTTTCGTAGTAATGGCTGGTCGACTTGATTTGTTGAAACCTCGAGATGGTTCGATGGCTTCTTTAACTAGGGAATTACTACATAAAATACGAGTTCCCACCTCGAAGCTCTTCTTCCAATGAAAAGATGCCATTTTTCAACTAACAACAACTAGGTTGATTCGTCAACACTACTTAAGTAACTAAAGTACTAAACGACGTTGATCGCGAGATTGGTTTGGGCGATCACGGTCGTACGATTGCGCGATGGTAATTACAACACAAGTAATTACCATCATTAGTAAAGTTACATTACCATGCATTAGTTAAGTTGCTGATCGTGCGATGGAAAAGTTTGTATATGCGACAAAGCGATTGTCGCTGATTGCAGATCGCGCGAACACTTCTCAATTAGGACATATCTTAAGACTACTACCTCCCTAGAGCACTCGCCGATTGGCTGTTCAAGTAGCTCTTAAACCATTCTAAGCTGGGACCTGTGATTCATTAACATTGTTCATTGTGACATGAGTTAATGCCAACTTTTGGGCCAATCAAATCCTAATGACAATTTTTTTCTATTTTTCAGGTAAGACATTGTTGGAATCATGACTTCATTCAAGAGCAGTCGTAAGTTTTAATCTTTTTTTTTCAATAGATTTATTTTTGGTCCTCAAAATTAATCCCTTTTTAAAGCGAAAACCAACCACTAAATATTTCACGGTTTGATATGTGAAGGTACGTAGAGTTTGAGAACTAATAAAACGATTCCGTAGGCCGAACATTCCACAGTGGGGCAACCATTCACCAAGATGCTCAAAATTATGTCAAGAGCCTTATAAGTCTTACAGAAAATTTGACACTGGTTACGAATATTCACCAAGTTGCTGAACCCTTGCTGAGGTTGGTAAAACATTTTTATCAAAGAGAGATTGCAAGTTTTTCAACATATTTTATATGGAGAGCTTAGCTTTGAAATGTTTACTTCCACCACAGGAAATTTATATGCAATTGAATATTGCATCATTTTCAAAATAAAGATGTTGTGTTATTTCAAGGTTTAGAACCAAAAGTTTTCAACCACCCTTTCGGGTATCTTGAAAGATCCGTTTTCCTCCTTAGGATTTAAAAAACTTTCTTACTTGCTCCAAAATAATTAAGTGATATATATTTAAAAAAAAAAAAAAAAAAAAAAAAAAAAAAAAAAAAAAAAAAAACACGCAGTTTGCGTGAACAGAACCAACTTTTCGAATAGAGATAGGTAATATATAAGTAGGTGAAAAGTATACAGGGTGTCTCAACTTAAGTAGGCAAGACTTCAGGGATCAAGTCTACAAGTAATTTGCAACAAAAAGTGTCTCATAAAGTGTTATTTTTTAGAGGCTTCGTTTTCGAGTTATTGACGATCTAAGATTTTTTTCGTGTTTTCGACCTTATCTCCTAAAAATGGCTGTGACCCATCATTCTTTGAGTATTCTCAAACCTGAAGATACCGTTGGAAAGAAGTTTAATTTCCTATCTTTTTGATGCCAAATCATAATTATTCAAGAGAGTTAAGATACCGAAAAAAGGGGTCAAAGTACAAACTTTGTAAAATTCTAAAAATTTGGGTTTTTTCAATCTGATTCCTCCCTCCATAAAAAAAATGAACAGTCGTTTTCAAGTACATTAAAAACTTCAAAATCTTATCAGCTTTCTAACGGTATAGCCAAAAAATTGATAAAAGTAACAACAAGGAGAAAAAACGGCTTTTGAATGCGAAAAAACGTGGTATTTTTAACGAAAATCGATGGATTTCAGGAAAAAACGATCTCCCACAACTTTATGATTTAAATGTCGAATCCTACGTAATTTTTCACGCTGAATCGAATGGTGACACTTGCAGACCTCTACGACTAACGAATAAGGGCGAATGTGCCCTTTGACCCTCGAACCTCAGAGAGGGGCCCTTTAAAAACCACTTTCGCTCTTATTCGTTAGTCGTAGAGGTCTGCAAGTGTCACCATTCGATTCAGCGTGAAAAATTACGTAGGATTCGACATTTAAATCATAAAGTTGTGGGGGATCGTTTTTTCCTGAAATCCATCGATTTTCGTTAAAAATACCACGTTTTTTCGCATTCAAAAGCCGTTTTTTCTCCTCGTTGTTACTTTTATCAATTTTTTGGCTATACCGTTAGAAAGCTGATAAGATTTAGAAGTTTTTAATGTACTTGAAAACGACTGTTCATTTTTTCATGGAGGGAGGAATCAGATTGAAAAAACCCAAATTTTTAGAATTTTACAAAGTTTGTACTTTGACCCCTTTTTTCGGTATCTTAACTCTCTTGAATAATTATGATTTGGCATCAAAAAGATAGGAAATTTAACGTTCTTTCCAACGGTATCCTCAGGTTTGAGAATACTCAAAGAATGATGGGGTCACAGCCATTTTTAGGAGATAAGGTCGAAAACACGAAAAAAATCTTAGATCGTCAATAACTCGAAAACGAAGCCTCTAAAAAATAACACTTTACGAGACACTTTTTGTTGCAAATTACTTGTAGAATTGATCCCTGAAGTCTTGCCTACTTAAGTTGAGACACCCTGTATAGAACGTTTTCATTTTTTTGTGAATCAGAAGAGAGGAAACAAAGCTAACTCTTGAAAAAATAATTGTTAACATTTTGGATTCGTAAGATTCAAGTTTGTAGAGTAAATGATGAATTTCGTTGTAATCAGACAGACGGTATAACTTTTAACACACTCAGCTGATCAGGATGGAGCTAGTAAGTTCCTTCGTCTCTTATTGTCCCAGAGAGGCTCCTATCAATTTTCAACGTTCTACGGAGAACAGGAGAAGTATTAGCTCACTCAGTAGATCAGGATCCCCTCACTTTCCTCGTCTCTTGTTGTCCCAGAGAGGCTCCTAATTAAATTTCGACGTCCTCCGGTGAATAAGAGAGAGTTGAGCACGATTTTGCCATCAAAATAATTGATATTACGTCTCGTTGTCAGCTGATACTCACCAAAGCGAGGCACAAGTTCCGACATGGTATAATACAACATATCAAAATTTGGTCCAGTGGTTTCGGAGGAGTAGTGAGCACACAATTTTGTCCATAAATAAAAAAATAAATTAAAAAAAAAAAAAAATAAATAAATAAAAAATAAATAAATATGAATATATATATATATATATATATATATATATATATATATATATATGTATATATATATCTATATATAAAGAAATCTGAAAATTAATGACTATTGTAAACGTGTTCTACACCCTCTGAAAAGCAAAGAAAACGCATCCCCGTTCCCAAGTGCTGCCGTGCCGACGGCTGTAATACTCAAAAATAAAAAACCCGGATTACGCTTGCGTACCACTGACAACGATCCTGCTAACCACCAGTGGTACACGAACTACAGGTTGGAAACCGCTACGCTAGAGTTCGGTATGATTTACAACCATCTCAGTGACTTGTTTGTCTACCAAATGAAGATTGTGAAATAATTTTTCATTCTGCTTAGCTGTTGGTGTTGATGAAGTAGGAAAAATGCGGGTCCTCGTGGAACGTGCAGTATGTTCGCTCTCGGTTGCGGTTAGGGTTGAGATGTGAAAATAGGCGGTCCATTGCGTGAAATATGCGACGTCGGTTAGGGTTTTATATGGTATGAAAGAAGTGCGGCTTTGGAAGTGTGCGTGCGTACGTACGCACTGACCGAGATAGTATGTTGGTGTGGTTTGAGGAGCGACGGGCTGGGCATTATGAACGATCCCGGCACGACGCGTAGCCTCCCCAATGAAGTTCGGCGCCCTCAGGAATTTCCCAAGCCCTTCCTGAGTTTCGGGTTGAGAGAGAGAGAGAGAGGGGAAGGGTTTGATAAGGACGGAGATAGAGAGAGGGAAAGAGTGACTGAGGGGGGATGGAGTGATCCGGAAAAAGAGAGAGGGAGAGGAGTAATAGGGAAATGGAGAGAGTGAGGAAAAGAGAAAGTGAGGGAAGAGATAGAGATATAGGGAAAGAGAGAGAACGAGAGAGAGAGAGAGAGAGAGAGAGAGAGAGAGAGAGAGAGAGAGAGAGAGAGAGAGAGAGAGAGAGAGAGATTTGATTGATTGATTCTTTTATTTATCCATCAGGGAATGTTAGGGCCTTGAGGCCCTCTGTTCAACATTCTCCGGATACAAAAACCTCTAGTCATGCAGCATGATTTTTTGAGCGAATTTTCTTACCTATTACCTCGTGTTATAATATTTTAAATTGTATTGAAATGTGAGCGATTTCAGTAGAAAACATTTTTTAAAACCTAAGGTGTAGGGGGGGAGGGATGAAGAGAGGGTGAGGAAGTGAGAGGGTGTAAGGGAGGGGAAGGAATAGAGAGAGGGAGAGGGAAAGAGAGTCTAAGGAAGGGGGAGGGGTTTAGAGAGGGAGACAGAGAGAGATGTGATGGATTGGGCTTGAGAGGGATGGGGGGTATATATATATAGATAATGGTAAGGAGGAGAGGGGAAGTAAATATGGTTATTAGATACTTCCCTATCGCCCAGAAAGTCTAAGGAGAAATCGGCGCTTGATCTGAAAATTATTATTTTGCTCTGTAAAGAGTACTAATGTGGGTTTTATAGACCCACAATACAAATGAAGGGTTAATTATTTCCCCATAATGTGTATGTTTCTACCTGATCGATGCATTTAATAGTTAACTCCTAAAAGCACTAAGATACCAGTATAACGTGCTTGAGACACGATACCTGGGTGAGCCTGAAAACAAATTTACTTGTATCTTCCGGGTCTTTTTACGAAATGGAGGATCAGTTAAACTACCTGGGGCTTTCCAGCTCCTCGCCCTCTTAGAAGATAAGATATTCTAATTTTTCCGGAAAGAATAGCCGAAATGTGCGGCACAGAAAAGACGCCTCATCAAGATTACGAGTGCCTGCCTCTCGTTATATAGAGCGGTGATTCTGAAAATAAATTCAACCCCAAATTAACTAATTTGCATCAATTAGGATTTACACTGTCTCCTAACTTTTCCGTCATATCTTTTTTAATGGTAGGTAAGTAGACACTGATATCTATATTGGACCTTTTTGATCAACGAAGAGAATGGATGAGTTTTTATCAAAGCGTATCATTGCGTATTTTTGAAATTCTACATCACAGAACGTCTCATATTTGTGAGAGGGAAACTCCAGTACAATAATATAATCTACAGTAGGAGTCACACAAAGACAGAGATGCTGTACTTACCTTTAGCCAAAGGTACGAGTAGGTACTCTTGGGGCGCATTCCACCATAGGGGGTTAATCCCTACTCAAGTGCTATTCCTCAAAAACGTCAGTGACATAATTGGATTAACTTTTTAGAGAAGTTTTGTAGAAAAAGAAGCTATTGCAATGGCTCTTAAAATGTTAAAATCAAAATTTTTGGAAACGTTCTTTATTGAAATCCGTTTTGAGGCAATAGTAGTTTTTTGAGGGTTGAGATAGTTTCATAGAAGGCTTCTCAAATTTTTAAATGTTTTAATGCTGATCGTTTTCGCCATTATCGGCCTCGTCAGAGCTTATATTTAGTGGTTCGGTACTTCATTTTCTTGCTTGTTTTGGGGCCTCCTCAACATCCCAGAAGGTACCTTTGAGATTTGAGTATTTCGTCGTATTTATTAACAATGTTAATAGTAAAAGTTTCCATCCTGCTTTCTCTCTCTCTTTCTCAATTTAAAATTCAAATTGACAATATTGACACCCTTATACGTTTAAGGACACAATCACAAGACAATGAGTGATAAAACCACCAGATTTTCACAGTTTCGTATTAATAAATACGACGAAATAGTCAAATTTCAAAGGTACCTTCTGGGATGTTGAGGAGGCCCCAAAACAAGCAAAAAAAAATTAAAAACCGAGCCACTAAGTATAAGCTCTGACGAGGCCGATAATGGCGAAAGCGCTCAGCATTAAAACATTTAAAAATTAGAGAAGCCGTCTATGAAACTATCCAAAAACCTAAAAACTACTACCGTCAACGGGAAAGGCAATACCCCCAGAAAATTTTTGAGGCAATCGGAAACGATTCCAGAAGTTTGCGCTTTTTCGTGTGTGTGTGTGTGTGTGCGCGCGTGCGCGCGTGTGTGTTTTTTTTGCCAAAAGATACCATCTTTTTTAGACTTTTGAACCGCTAGATTCGCGTTGCCCCCCACTGTGCGGCGCCCCACGATTCCCGTAGAGAAATGCCCCGCTTTAAAAGTTTGATATACAAAGTTTGATAAGAAAATACTCCTTGATTTTTTATATGGTTAAGATATCTCATAACTAAAAGATGACGTGATTTGCGAAACGCATTGCGCAGAAGAAAAGATATTTTTCAGCGTAGTGAGTACCAAATACTTGAGACGCATCATGAGTGTGTACCTATGTTAGTCTCGGCCTGTTGTGGCTCGGCACTTCCCGCTGTTTCGGTTTGTTTAGTTTGCATGTGGTGCGGCTGGGTGGATTGTTTTGACTTTAGTTCTGTTGTTGTCTTCTCATATTTGCAAGTGCCCTAGTGCATTAAGATATAGTATACATGGTATCTATGTTAGTGATATAATTCCTAAACGGAACTGTAAGTTCAACAGTGATTTAGAGAAAGCGTTAAGATGGTATTCTATTCGATGTATGATTACTTCTCATTTTCAAACATGGGTCCCCTTTTTAGATGGTGGGAGGGCCTCGAATCCCTCTTTTGGGGTGGGGGGAGCCTCCTTCGTTTTTTTAGCGTCTTACTCTGCTGTTTCAAAATTATGGTCACCTTAGTCATGGGCTCCAAAAAGGCTGGACTTATTTCGGTACGAGTTTTGAAAATCATCAATGAGTTCCCGGTCGAGCTTCGTCTCTACTCCAAATCCTCGAAACCTACCATAACATCCTTAGGCCTTAAGACTCGATTATCACTTATTAGGTTTCATTCGTTTCGGTCCTAATTCGGTTTAAATATTGAAAAGGATTACCACACGGGTGAGTCGTTAGGCTGTGTCGTCAGGCATCCCTAAAAAAGAGCAGTTCGCTTTATTATTGACAAAAAAAATGTTGTTCGTTTTACCTAACCGTCGTTTTACCTAGCCAAAATTTCAAATGTGCGAGGTATGATCATAAAGTTCCGGAAAATTTTAATCAGACCTCGTATGAGAAATTACTGATATGCGTGATTTTGCTTGTGAGCGTGCCAAGCAACCGATCACAGGCGTTTATTTTAGAGAAATCCAAAAATAAATACCAGGCTGTAATGTTTCTAGTACTCACAATATTTTCTTCTAATGTAATCTTTTCACGCCCGTAACTACCGGAGTTACTTAGTAAAGTTTCCGTACGAGTCTCCATAAGAGGAATTCCTTGTTTTCCTGATTAAAACTTGGTGACGGGGAACAAGAAGGACCACACATCACTGTCACGATGTTATCTGTTAAACGGCTTGCAAAATTACAGTTTGTCTTCAGTTCAATTACCCCGAGATACAGACGACCCCCCTGAGAAAACTTGGAGATGAGCAGTGAGTGCAAAATATATTCTGGATGATTTATTGTAACACGTACGTAAGAATAATTGTACTTTTAGGCAATAGCTGTAAGAAAAATTGAGCAGTTGCAACGCCTACCAGAAAGAAAAACATTTTTTTTTTGTTTTGAAAATAGCCACCATAGGAGTTGGTTTCGAGACATTCTGAAAGTTCTGGTTTTTAACATAATTTGATTGTTGCAACATAATATTTATGTAGAAATATTATATCTTGGAATCGAAATACACTGTGAGTGCGTCTGCTGCTTGCCTTGACTTCGTCCGGCAGCAGTGTTGTGGTATGACCTTTCAACACTAACCGCGCCAAAACCGATTCGTCCGCTGAGTTCGCTTCGACGACCAGTGGTCCGTAAAGCACCTACTCCGAGGATGCTACGAATCTCCCATTCCCTCCCAATGGGTGGGATGCAGGGTTGCCAGTTGTCCGGTTTTCGCTCGGACAGTCCGGCCCAAAATCGAAAGCCGCTCTGGATGCCAAATGTCCGGTTTTTGAAGAAACAGTAGCAAATGTCCGGTTTTTTGTTTTCAAACAACGCGTCTTCAATAATGGGAAATTTTGACAACTGTTATCGTAAATAACTAGCTGCCCTCTTTCAATATATGATCGCTTCTTTGATTGCCAATTAGATTATTGATTGATTATTTTCTTTAATTTTGCCAACATTTTCTTTAAAAATTATTTTCTTAAAAAGCCTTCTTTTGTAGTGATGCCTATTCTTTGCCTTAATGGAAATTGTCATCTTCACCTTGGGGGTTTCCAAACGATAGATTGCATTTAATTATTATATACACTACGATTCTCGGAATAAGGAAGTATTAAGTAAAATCCTACATATTGGAGATTATTGGCGCACAAAAAAAGTATTTCAAACATCTCTTAAGGGGACCCGGCACCCACCCCCCCTCCCGCCCTTAATAGACCTCTTTTTACAGGCGTTTTCCTCAGCCCCCCTGCAACCAATTTCAGTGCTTATTTTTTCTTTTTGTTCCTTATATTCTCAATTTTCAATTAACATAGGGGTTTCCAGGTATCTCAAAAACACGAATTCGTAGGTATCATGGAATAAATGTCATTTTTTTTTTTTTTTTTTTTACTTCAGAAACATCTAGCGGCAGTTGAAATCAACATTTTGCAAAACCGCTACGTTAATATCTTGGACCAGATCTCTTCTTCAAAATAAAACAAAAATCAACCGAATAGGGTCAACCGTTCCGAACAAAAACGCCCGTGAACATGAAAAAGTTACAGGAGTGCAGAAAAACCAACAGCATCCATCTTTTCATGACGTCGCAACGCATTATGCAAATAGAAGCTGTTTTTTCTTTCCCTAGACCTATCTGAAATGAAGTGTCGTATCAAGATAGCTTAACTATGTCATCCATGGATAATTTAAACATAATACCCATGGTTGTAGCCCAGTCAAATAAAGACAAAGAAGAAATTGATGAAGAAACTCTTATCATACATCTTACATCTTATGGTTTCTTTGTGATTTTTAGTGGCCCAATTTCGTTTTTACGTTTTCTTTTGATTATTTATTGAAAATGGGTGGTTCTACACGAATTTTCAAAAAAAAAGAAAGGACCAGTAAAAAGTTATTCAAGAATAAAGACGACAGTGCAACCATCTAGCCTATGCTGCCGGCCTGTACTTAAACAAAACATTTACGCATTTGTAAGCATAAATTTGACTATGTTATTGAATTTAACTGTTCCCTAGATGTTAATACATCGTTTTATGAAAGAAAAAAAAATCGGTTTTTCTCAAATTTTTTGCCACCGGGTCCCCTTAAAATGTGTTCAAAAATTGCTAACATCAAGAGAAAAAAAAAGTTTCATTTCTTTTCGTCATATGCCTTGTCATACAAGTTTATTAGCCAAAGGTACAAATAATGGGTGCCTATAGGATAAGTGGTTAGGTTCATTTTTAACAGCACAAGTGTCACCAATCACTTATTTATACTGTTGGAGTGGAAAATTTAACATTTTTAATACATATTATTGTTGGCTGTGTTTAATTAATCAGCCTGTTCATCACATTTAGGATAATTGGCACCGATTTATTAGGAGTTTGCCCCATCCTTACGTAACAACTTTAGATAGATGCGTTTTCTCAAAAATACCTTTTTCCCGTAACTAATTTTTATTTGTCCAAAACTTTGTCAATTTTTAAGATAGTATTATAATTTTTGCATTAAACCTCTTTAAGGAAATAACAATTACTCAATTTCGAAAATTTTCCACAAGAGGCCCCTTTTCATTTTCCGCTTCACATATTGCGTATTTCATCAATGTATATTCCAGCGTTTTTCCTTCTTGTTAGGTATCTACCGCCCAGACAGACTTCATTAATGGGCTAATGAGTTACGGCATGTTGCTCATTTTATATCATGCCCTCCCGTATTCCCTTGTTACTGCGTGAGCAGGAAAATGTTATTCTAACCCAGATCCCCGTTCGTTTAATTAGCCTTATACCCAACATTATATTGGTAATTCAATTATAATCTATTGCTATTATCTTACATCAAATTAACATCCTCGTGTAACTAGGTGGCAACAAGCGACAAGTGGTTGTTGCAGCTATACGTTTTGACGCCACACATACTCCATAGACATACCTAAGCAATATAAACCAACAGTGTTGCGAATAAATTTAAAAAAAAATCGTATTTCGATTTTTCGTTTTATTCAGCTAAAAATCATCAATTGATAAATTATAAATCAAAACCAAGAAAAAGATATAATTTTCGTTCAAAATCTGAAATACATCCAACATAATAATATGATGTATTATGTACGAGTGTATTATCAATAAGTAGGGTCAAATCCAATACTTATGACTCCGGGATCACTTTCTTTAACCTTAAAATTCAAAACAGTATCTGCTATTCAAGTGTGGTAAACAATGAACTTATATGAAATAAAGAGTGAATATTAATCATTCTGTACACATCCACGAGCTCTAAGCTGCAGGTTTGATAGATATTCTTACATTCGTATTTCGGGTAAAATAAAGAACTTTGTCGTCACTCAAAAACTTTAATATTGCAGGTATTGTTACGAAAAAAGGCCATTTCTGTCGTCTATTCCCAAAAATTATTAATAATTATTAATCATAGTCCCATACTTACTAATCATTCGTTGCAGTTGCCAAATATCCAATTACCTGCCAATGCCATACCATTACCTCTTTAGTCAAATTAGGGTGACACGTCAAATCCAAGTCTCAGAATTCGTAGTCTTAGTTATTTGTTCATTTGGTATAGTTCCAGGTTTCTTTTAGAAAATTTGAAAAATTATGACCTGAATCGCATTTATATTCATTTGGTTCCTGATTTTTTCTTGGAGAAACTGAATAAATTTTATTCAAAAAATAGTAAATCGTAGTAATTTTTTGAACCGATTTTAATCGATATTTTTATTTTTTTAAATCGATGTTTCAGAAATATATAGATTAATCCATTTTGATAACGATTTATTTACAGCACCAACAATAGCACTGGTCAGAGAGTTAATTATCATTGTTTCTATAGCAACCCATTTTTTTACTGGCAACCGGTGCCTTTGATAATTTACCGTAATCAAACTGAGCTTCTAACGACCGGATAACGTTCGCTAAACCCCCATCCAACGTCTAATTAGGATTTCCGTTTCAATAACGCAAGAGAGGAGTAAAAACGAGAACGCTTTTTATTTTGTTTCTTCCTGTTCTTCTCTCGTCCGTGGATGATGGAAAAATGAAGCCGCCTCTTCTCTGCTCGCTTCCGCTTATGTTCTTTGTAACCACAGCCTTCCATAGAACTATCCATTTTTATTATGCCAGCACCACACGAAGAGGGGGGATTGCGTGTATGGCCCGCGGCGGTCCCCCACCTACATGCAAACATGCAAAATGCGTATGGATCTTGTAGATATACTTCGTGAAAAAGTTTGAATTCTGCCGATGTTTTAACGTTCAAAACAGTCGATTACAACTGATTATTATGGTTCACCTGTTGATATATCACACAGATAGTTTTCGATAATACTCTCGTCTACATTACTGTTTTCACCTCATTGGCACATTAAATACGCGATTTACCTACACTAACTAAGGAAGTACTAATTAAAAGGAAAGGTAACACTGGAAAAGTTGGGTGGAAATGTATATATATATATATATATATATATATATATATATATATATATATATATATATATATATATATATATGTCTGTGCCTTCTTTATTAGATGCATATAACCAGTAATTACTAATCAATTACTAATTAATCAAGCTTAAAAACATAAAAATTAAATGTCGTACTTCATAAGCAAATATCAGCAGTTTTCATCAAGTACGTCTAAACGTACGCCTGACGTTTCGTAATGGACGTCTCTTGTGACTTCAAATGAATGGACATTGATGGTTGAAGCAGGAAAAAATGTCTGCGAAGTGAGCGAGGGACCCACCATTGAAAAACACCGAAAAAATTGAACTGTAGTTCGCTTTGTGCTGCGTGGAAATAAGCAGGGAAATTCGCTTTTTTTAACCATAATTTCAATGTTTCCTCGAATTTCAAATCAGGTTTTCATGTTTTTTTTTTTTTTTTTTTTTTTTTTTTGTTTTTTTTTTTTTTAATGATTTCTACATATCTTTCAAGCTAATAAAGATTGCGATTGTTTTGTAATTTATTGTTTGTTTCAACGATTTTTTCAAGATATAACGTGATGGACAATACACATTCTGCATCCATTGCAATAACTTAATTTTCTTCGAACATTTGCTAAACCAATGAAAAACATTAATTAAATTTGCAATACCACATTACATGATAGTTATCATGCATCATGTTCTTTGAAACTCGAGTGGAGCTGCGACCAGACAGTAATGACAAAAACGGAATAATTTAATTGCCCTTCTTCCGTTGGAATATAATAGCTCACTATTCTAATGCTCGCCTAATTAGGTTTTCCGTTTCAAAAAGGTAAGAGAGAGAGAGAGAGAAAAGCGTGAATACGCTTTTTATTTGATCTTGCTTCGCTTTCCTCCTATTCAAGGGATGTTGGAAAAATGAAACCCCTCTCTACCACTAACTCCCCACCGACCCCCGCATTCTTCCTCTTTGCCATACCGTCCATTGCTATCTCCTCTCTGTGCTTGCCGCTCTTCCATCCTTCCTAAGGCCGTCGCGTGTGAATGGGGGTCCCAGACGATCTCCCCGTTCCACCACGACACCGCCGTATTCACAAAAGACCGTCAAACCGCGAGAGCTCGGTGGCGCTCATTTCAAAAGGAACCTTTTTGTTGGATCGCTTTTTTTTTTCAGTTTCCTCTCCTTTTTCCTCCTTCCGCGACAATAGATTAGGGGTAATGCACGGTCAGCTGCGGGGGTGGATCCAATCACAACGTCCCTATCCTCGCAGCCGTCGCCATCCCTTCCACCTATCCTGTTCTACGACCCCTAAACTTCTATACTCAACATCTGGTGGTTGACCCCATAAGGTAACCGCTGCCCTCTGATATTATATCCTTTGAAGCGTCTTCTGCCTCATCACAACTTTTTTTCTGTAGATCACGTGCAACTAGAAAGAGGGAACAATCGAGGGAAAAAATATTAGAGGTATTGAGTTTGTTCTCAGAACTCGAAATTGTTCTAACCTCTGACGGTTCCTGTCCTAACAGGAAGAGAGAGACATCCTAGCGACCTTTCGCAGAGTATTACACTCTATGTGGCACCTTCGTTTGTGGTAACTGCTTTGTCGCGCGTCGGGTTAGGCGGGTGACATCCAGCGTACGATTAAATCAGTA
Organism: Adelphocoris suturalis; assembly: GCA_030762985.1. Lineage (NCBI taxonomy): Eukaryota > Metazoa > Arthropoda > Insecta > Hemiptera > Miridae > Adelphocoris > Adelphocoris suturalis. Next base: position 63,511,807 of record CM061041.1, read on the forward strand.
TGACTGGGATCGCGTTTGTTGAAAATAGCAGCAAGCGGTGGAACTGTGGTTGTTAAAGAAACCAATGAAAAAAGTGGTACCTACAAAAATGTAATGAAAGTAAAAAAGTCTGCCACGTTGGGTGTGGCACATAGCTTCCTCTTTTACGTACCATGAATGTATAGATCAATGTATAGAATGATCTTGGGAAATTCTATAGTGGAATAGATTAAATCAAGAAGTAGCGTGAAACGTCATAAGTGGTCAATTAAGGGCGGAATTCATAGTCCTGGCCAGAGTAAAGATTTTCCCCGACTTCGGAAAGTAAAGAAATTTCTTAAGCAATTGCTCAGTCTTATTTGGAATTCATAGTTAAAGTTATGTTTTTACTTTCCCAAGTCAGGAAATATCTTGACTCAAGTAAAGATTTTTCTTAACTTTCTCAAGTTAAGAAAAATTTCTACTTTAGGCAAGATTTATCGTACTTGCAGAAGTTGGCAGCCATGATGTTGTGTATTATCCCTAAAAAAAGGGAATTTCCCCGCACAATTTACAACTTGATGTAACCTACCTACTCAGTTATCACATCAGTTCTTCATGTTATCAGGTTGCTTTATTTTGTTTTTACATTTGTTTTGAATGGTGTGAGCGTGATAATATTTTGTTTCCCTATCCAAGTTAAAAATGGAAAAGAAAAGAGTTTGATTCAACGAACTCGGGAAAGTTATGGTGCGCAAAATCGTGGATTCTGTGTGTACGAATACCGCAACCTAATCAAACCCAGATTGCCATAGAACATGGAAGAATGCATTTTGTAGAGGACTTTTGGAAGGATTTTACCTGTACACACATATTTGGCACCATGCGATGCAGAAGTGTACCTTTTCTGAACCAGAACCCCTCCTCCGAAATTGATTATCCTATAGAAATTAGGGATGTGTGTCTTGGACACAGGTACCTTATCTTTTGGGTAGGAACCTACCTACCCTAATTTCCTGAGGAAAAGTAGGACCAAGACCTGCTCTCTTCCATTACGTTGTTGTAGTTCATATGCGCACCTGTGTAGTTATGCGTTATAGTAGTTTTCGTAGTAGTAAGGATCTCGAGTAAACTAGGAAAAGTAAGTTTGACCCGTTTAATAAATTCAGAAATCGGTACACATATAGAATGCAATGGATGAATGGATTCGCTAATGAAGTGAATGTGCAGTTAGAAAGTTCCACAGCTGTTACCTATTAATCTGCAAACGAAAAGCTCAATGACGTACCTACAACAAATATGATCAAATTCCCTAAGGAAAAACGCATTGGTATATACTCTCGAGATAATGTAGACCCGCATTTCTATCCGAAAAAAATCACTCCTGTCATTGTGCAGTAGGTAAACAAAACAGTAGGTAAGGTACCTTACCAATACTCGAGTACGTGACCGAATCGAACGAAATTTTAACTTAGGTATTGTAATTTGCAACAAATTATAGAGACTGAAACTACACGGATGAACTCCGAAAGTTTTTTTTCCCCAGCAAATCTATGTTAAAAACAACCAAACAAATAACAATGCAACAAGCCTAGTCCTCGACTTAGTGGTCGTCATCTAATACTACGAAAGTATTGGATACAAGAATACCTAGATACTTATTGAACAGGGCAATTTCGAAAGTAAATAATCTTTCATTTCAAAAATATGTGCGAAAAAGTTAGTTTCGACATAAATGCGAAAATGGGGGAAAAATCGGTTCATGTGCCGAATCTTTCATGTTCCCTACGTTCTTCCGCCCCCTAGGTTTTTATGTAAACTTGTTACTCTGAACGGCGAAAGAAACATTGATAGTAATTGTCTTCTAATTTGTTGATCTGATCAACCCTACTTTCCCTATATAATTTTGATTCAAAGTTGATAAAAAACAAATTAATCCTGTCAATACTCACAATACTAGGTACCTACCTACACCTAAACATAGAGCACACGATGAACCATGAGACTTGAACGTTTCATCACCTCTTATATTTTCTTGAATATCAAACTCTTGCCCCACTCATAAATTTCAAAAATTTTCTCGAAATCCATAACTTCTATGAAAGCCAGTATATACACACACTATACGAAAACCCTTTTGGAAGGAAGAACTGATGGATTCTCACTAAGCAAATGCTCAAGGTAGCTTTCGTCGTGCCTTGGTTTTTCAGCTCATTTGAGGGGAAAAAACTTGAGCATTTGCTTGGTTTTTTGTTTATGAATCTCACTTAAGCGAATGCTCGAGCAATCACTTAAGCAATTACTTAGTCACTGACTATGAATAGGTTAAGTTGCCACCAGCTACTCAGAGCGTCACTTAAGCATTTCCTTTCAACTAAGTGAGGACTATGAATTCCGCCCTAAGAAACGAAAAAATAATAGTTAATGTAATTTATATTTGCGCATGTGCAGAATAAACTGATGAGTTGAGAACAATGAAATAGGTTCGGAACCATTACAATCTAACCTACGCATTCACTGCCAATTTCATCAAAATCTGATGAAAACTGTGGTAATTAAGATCGTTACAAGGATTTCACTTTGGCTTATGAGCAGTAGCTATTAATGATACAATCATATTGAAATTAATCTGAGGTAATCAAATCATCTTCTCCCAACTATCATCCAAATTCAAGCGAAATCAAACGACTAGGGTGTGGAAAATTTGAACATAATGGAATTTACGTTTACGCATGCGCAGCTTGATGTATTTTTTTGGCAACAACGAAACTAGTAGGGGACTATCTACAATCTAACCCGCGCATTCCCTGACAATTCCTTCAAAATTGGTCGAACACTGAGGAAATTATGGTATCTACAAGAATTTCACATTGGCGCATGTGCATTAGCTATTAATGACAAAATCAAATTGGAATTGGAATGGAATAATCAAATCGCCATTCCCCAACTGTGATCCGTATTTGAGCGAGATCGAACGACTAGGGTGTGAAAAAATAAAGCATAATGGAATTTACGTTTGCGCATATCGTCTACTCCCTAACCCGCACATCACCTGAAAATATCATCAAAATCGGATGAAAACTGTGGATATCAAGGTCGTTACAATGTTTTCACATTGGCGCATGCGCAGGGGCTATTAATGGTACAATCATGTTAAAATTTATATGGAATGGAAAAATCATATCCCGACTGTCATCCAAATTTGAGCAAGTTAGGACGACTGGTATAATTAAAGTTTGCGCATGCGCAGAGTTAATTATTGAGTTGGAAACACTGAAACTGTTAGGGGACCGTCTACTCTCTAGCCTGCACATTATCTGAAAATTGCATTCAAATCTGCGGACACATAGACGGAACCAAAACCAAAATTGTTCAGAATGGTCTAAAACGAAAAATGCAAGTAGAAATTTTGATCCTGAAAGTGAAAATAATGCTTCCGCTACCTATAGGTAGACTCGGAAACCATTAATCTTTAAAATAACCTAACATATCTTTATATATAATTCCGAACGGTCTTTGAAATTGTGAAGAACTTCGCAGTCCGATTTCAGTGTTAGACGGCTCATTCGAATCAGCACGGCCCCAAGTTTGTTGCAAAAGTGTCGCCGTTCGTCTCTATACCCGCCTTGATCGTGTTCTAGGCGGTCCTTATCAACGAGAGTTGTTTATTAGGCTGTGGCGGTAACAACAGTTGCCATCAATTCACGGTAAGTAAGAAACGTAGTGTAGTTACTAACATCTAGGAGAGTTATTTCTGAACGAAGAAATTGAAACTGAAGAACTTAGCGGACTTTATATATAATTCCGAACGGTCTTTATCTTTATTCCGAATCAGCACGGCCCCAGGTGTCGGTCAGTATGAAACGTAGTGATGGGGTCTTTTCTGATCAGCTGAGTGAGCTAAATTCTTTCCCGTTCACTGTAGGAAGTCGAAATTTGATAGCTCTCTGGGACATTAAGAGACGAGTGAAGTGATGGGGTCTTTTCTGATCAGCTGAGTGAGCTAAATTCTTTCCTGTTCACTGTAGGAAGTTGAAATTTGATAGGGAGACTCTCTGTTTATTAGGCTGTAGCAGTAACAACAGTTGCCACGGTAAGTAAGAAACGTAGTGTAGTTACTACACACCTCAAAAGAATTAAGGGATCACTTTTTCTCCCCCACTGGGTAGTCCAAAAAATTTAATTTTTATTCCTGATTTTTATTTGCTCAAAACTTAGTATCAGGTACCCCATAAGCGCTTTTCAAGTTTCACTACGATATCTCAAAAATTGTGGGGAAAAAATTAGGGGTGGTGGTGGGTTACTTCTCTTGAGAAATATTCCCAGATTCCATTCTGTTTTGGGTCAAGTCGGAGCTTGATATCGCTGGTCTTTCTCAGTATTTAAGAAATAACGAAAAGAATAGGGTGCATCCCATCTCCATTAGGTACCTAATCATGAGATATAATATGAATTTCGTCCGACTGATCTGGGGTCTTTGACGTCCACAAGAAAAAGTGATCCCTTAATTCTTTTGAGGTGTGTAACATCTAGGAGAGTTATTTCTGAACGATCTTTGAAATTGTGAAGAACTTCGCGGCCCGATTTCAGTGTTAGACGGCCCCAATTGTCGCCGTTCGTCTCTGTTCTTATCTTGATCGTGTTCTAGATTAGGGCTTTCCAAGCCCTAACAGGCCTCTAGTCTTTATATATAATTCCGAACGGTCTTTGAAATTGTGAAGAACTTCGCGGTCCGATTTTAGTGTTAGACTGCTCATTCGAATCAGCTCGGCCCCAAGTTTGTTGCAAAAGTGTCGCCGTTCGTCTCTATACCCGCCTTGATCGTGTTCTAGGCGGTCCTTATCAACGAGAGTTGTTTATTAGGCTGTGGCGGTAACAACAGTTGCCATCAAATCACGGTAAGTAAGAAACGTGGTGTTGTTACTAATATCAAGGAGAGTTATTTCTGAACGAAGAAATTGAAACTGAAGAACTTAGCGGACTTTATATTATAATAATACCGAACGGTCTTTATATATAATTCCGAATCAGAACGGCCCCAAGTTTGTTGCAAAAGTGTCGGTAAGTAAGAAACGAGTCAGCTAAATTCTTTCCTGTTCACTGTAGGAAGTTGAAATTTGATAGGTAGACTTTCTGGGACATTAAGAGACGAGTGAAGTGATGGGGTCTTCTCTGATCAGCTGAGTGAGCTAAATCCTTTCCTGTTCACTGTAGGAAGTTGAAATTTGATAGGGAGACTCTCTAGATTAGGGCTTTCCAAGCCCTAACAGGCCTCTAGTTTCTATCTAATTACCAAAACAATATATCCTTCACTCTTCGTCAGATGTACCGTAGAATTCAGGAGTTTAGTGGCTTCCTTGTTCCTTCTGTTTCCCCCTGGTCAACTCCGGTGACATCAGTGACGTTTTCATCGAATGGGTGTTGGAGAGACCGCTGGATGAAACCCGCATCTACTAATATCCTGAGAATTCGTACCGTAACTAAGTTTCAGACAATGCAAGGTTCCCTCCTAAACTATACGGGGTTCCAAAACTGATGAGCCTAATCGGAACAACAAATTCGTCATACCAACAACATTTCGGAAGAAACTTCGTTTCCACTCACCCTAGCATGTTTGTGTTCTTTGCGTAACTTCAAGCATAACAGATTGAAGTTTATGCAAAACTAAATTCTTCGGATGAATTTCACATCGCAAGCTCTCGATCGTGGAAACGTTCAAAACGGTTGACCGAAATCATCTCCCGCCCGACATTTCGACCTTTAAGTATGCGCTTTTGGTCGCAGAAAAAGTTGCTGATTTTTTTCGAAAAGATATTGAAATGAAATGGACTGTAATTCTTTGACTCGATGGTTGGTGAAGGAGATCTACACTTTTAATGTGATAAAATGCACTGAAATCCCTTTAGAGAAAGAGTTGAGAAGTTTAGTAGCTGTTCCAGCACGTGCTAAAAACCATGATTGTACTAAGGAATAAGGCTAAAATCTGATGCAAGAAATAAAGAAATGCTTTATAATTATAAAGAATAATGCTTAAACCTATTCACTGTGAAAATTGATTGGATGCAAAAAACAGGTTATACCGGGAGAAATCCGTTTATTCCATATCTTCAGAAGCTTTCCTTTCTAATCCCACCTTCTTCTAGTCTCTATGGTTATTTTTTCAGTATTATGTTGATGAGATTGTCTCAAAAATAGTTTATTGTACGAACTTTAAGAAGATGTTTTATGACGCAAACAATTATTGCTCATGCATGTTTTAACGCACCCACTTATGTTTATGATTTGTTCCAATCATTCTTGGATCGACAAATCTGTGTGCTAAAATGTGAGAAATTTCATCAAACCATGATTTTTTCATTTTCCCTTCTGCTATTCTCAAATTTCTTTTTCTTCATTCACTGTCTTTTGGTTGACTTCTTCATACCCATATAATGGTGCCATCTGCGCATGCACTCTAGCCACATTAAGTATTTCTCAATTATAATTTTTTTAGTGGCGTTTTGTGGTGTCTGTATGGAGATTTCTATGCTTTCGATTTTATTGGAATGCCTCTACGCCCTGGAGAGGAAGACATCATCATTTTGCAACTATCATAACATGCTTTATCATTATGTTCATCACTATAATGATGATGATGATGATCTCTTCACTAATCGTTACATTTTTATCTTTCTTCATAAACCTTGTATAACATATATTATTACTTACCCTATTGATTGGTAGAATACTTACTCCACCCTACGGGGGTTAGAGGTGTATAAAATACTTTCATTCCTTTAGATTATACCATTCCTAACCTCCCATGTAAATGCTATATATATTATATATGATATATATATATATATATATATATATATATATATATATATATATATATATATATATATATATATATATATATATGCAATATATCCCATATAGTACTGTACATCCTATATACGAGTATATTCTGCAATTATATTTTATAGTATAAATGTAAGAATATCCTATATATTCACACATCCACTCCCACTTGGATATAAAATAAAAATACAAAAATATATTAGTTTAAATTTATATTAAAATATAAATTTATTTTCTTGTCAACGCTAACAGTAAATTCAAAGAAATACACTGAAACAATACCATCTTATAATATGACACGTTCCAGGGGGTCTCTTCCGTGGGTATAGTAGGTCATTCACAATACCTTATTATTGTATTGCATGCATTGTACTATCATATTCTATCAAACAAACTATGTTATCCTTGATTACCTTTAATATACGATTTACTATTATCAGTAAGTATGGTCTTTTAAAACAATAAAATATGATCTTTATGTTAACATTTTATGTTGTGATATTATTAATATATTAATATTCTAATTGTAATATTATTCTAGAAATAAGGGGAGGGGGGATATTTCCATTCCCATGGGTGCGAAAAAGGTATTTCAACTATTTTTAAATGAAAGTAGATTTCATTCCAAGAAGTTTGGCATCAACCGCAGTATCAGATTAGTTGTTTTCTTTCTATGTTATAACATAGAACTGAACATCTACACATCTCACTGGTGACGTCAAACCACCCCGCCCTCATGGGTGGGACCCTTCTGCCTCACAGTGTGACGTCACCAGTGCAAACTTAGAAAAATCATAGAAAAAAGATGAGAAACTGATTGTTCTACTTCACTTTTCAACCGAAATCAGTAGGAAATTTTTCAATTGCTATTGGTCCATTACTAATTAAATTTTTCAAGTATTTTAATTTCTCCCTTGATGGGAAAAACAAAAGATCATGGATATGTCTAGTACCTACTACTTACCAGTAGGTACCTACTACTGTCAATTCTTTTTTTCACAAGATTATTCCATTATGGTTACAAAAAATAATAGTTTATAACTTAGAGTAATAAATCAGCATTCCATGACACTACAATAGCTTAGAGGTCATGAGATGTTGTGATAAAATGAGAGCATTCCAAATAGTGGCGAACGATTTCCCTACTATGAAAACTATGGGAGTTACTCTTCCCTAGTAACTCATTGGTTGTACTTGAAAAATCAATAGAAATTCTACCTAGCCTTCACTTTTCGAGTTAATAATAATCTAAAGTGTCGGAGCGTTGCATTTTGTGTGGAGAAAAAATAGTGTCGCGAAAAATTCCTTGAACCCCAGCCAAAAGACATATCCATGTCAAAAAAGCTATAACGTATTGGAGAGTGTGGATAGTGTCGTGAGATCAACTCAATTACCTACTTGATTGCATTATACTGCACGCGAAGTTATTAGTCGCCCTTGCGGCTCCATATGTTGGATTGATGACATGGAGATTACGATTTGAATAAAGATTATTACTTTACTTTCATAGCTATCGACTGCTGTAATTATTGTAGAATTATATTTAATTAAGTACATATTCGTACATGGTGTCAGAATAATACCTACCTACTCATGCCGAAACCTAAAACTCGACGGCAGTCGCTCTCGGCCGAAGATAATGCTGAGTCTGAAACCCGTACTAGATCAAGATTTTCCTACCATGGACCCGTTCCACTCAAATTTGACTGCAAGCTGGATGACTGGGCAAGATGGAAGAAGAAATTTGAAAGGTATCGCATATCGTCTGGATTAGATGGTGAGTCTGATGAAGTTCAAATAAACACTCTTTTAAATTTTATGGGAGATGAAGGTGAAGATATATTTGAGACCTTTGCTTCCGATTTTTCCGGGATTGCCTTCGAAGAAGCTATTGAAGGGTTTTCGAAATACTTTGGTAAGAAAGTTAACATAATTTTTGAACGAGCCCGGTTTCGAAAACGTTTACAACAGGAGGGAGAACCGTTTGGGGCCTTTCTTACAAGCCTATATCAACTCGTTCGAAATTGCAATTACAAAACCCTTAAGGATGAAAAATGATCCGGGACCAAATAGTTATAGGAATTTCAGATTCTGCATTATCCGAAAAACTACAATTAGACGGGGAGTTGACTTTAGATAAAGCTATAGCTATTGCCAAACAGTCTGAATTAGTTGAAAGCCAACAGACAATTGTAAGAGGGCCTTCACCAACTTTAAATGTGATGACATTTAATAAACCTACGGTATCAAACAACTTTAGGCGGCCTTTGCGACATAATTCCGGGCCTCATATTAAATTCTGTTATCGTTGTGGCGAAGCCGGATTACATAAAATCGATCAGTGTAAAGCTGCCAAGGCTGTATGTAAATTTTGCAAGAAGATCGGACATTTTGACGCATGCTGCTCCCAAAAACTTAAGTCCGCTAGGGAAATAATTGCAATAGAGAGTGAGGAGGACTTAGGTAACGCAGTTCATCTAGACAGCATACAATTATCTGCCATTGGTTCTCAAACCCGCAATTGCGATACTTTTACCATTATGGTTGACGTTAATGGGGAACCTATCAATTTCAAGATAGACACAGGTGCTGACGTTACATGTGTCCCTCCCACTGTTTTAACAAAACTTGGCATAAACCGAACATCTTTGCAATCATACCATGGTAATATAACCAACGCGGGACAACAGAAACTTAGGTGTATGGGTACATTTCTTGCGAGTTTGACCGCTAACAACAAGACGACTGAAGAAAAAGTACCTATTTGTGATCAAAGAGTTGGGCAGCCCTCTGTTAGGCAAACCGGCAATTAAATCTTTGAGACTCATTTCCGTCACTTGCAATTTAGATAGTCTAACAGCAACATCAATAGAAACTGATTATGAACATATATTTTCCGACTTGCCTGGTAAAATGGTGGGGGATCCCTATCGAATAAAGTTGAGACACAATGCCGAGCCATATGCAGTTACTGCTCCTCGTAGGATCCCTATTAATATGGTGGATAAAGTCAAATCTGAATTAGAAAGCATGGAAAGAAATGGATTTATCTCAAAAATTGAAGAAGGTTCCGAATGGTGTGCACCAATTGTTGTAGTTGCTAAGAAAAATGGTTCGATTAGAATTTTTACCGATTACACTGAACTTAATAAACATGTTATTAGAGAGAGGTTGATATTGCCTTCAACTGAAGATATCCTGTCACAAATTAGAGATGGACGAGTATTTTCCAAACTTGATGCCCGTATGGGCTTCTGACAAGTTCCGTTATCGGAAGCGTCAAAACCATTAACCACTTTCATTACCCAATTTGGTAGGTTTGTCTATAATCGCCTTCCATTTGGAATTACTAGTGCTCCCGAACACTTCCAACGCAGGATGTGTCAGGCTCTTGAGGGCCTAAGTGGATGCGTGAACCTGATGGACGATGTTTTGGTATTTGGTAAGGATGAAGAAGAGCACGACCGTAGGTTGAAACAAGTTTTATCAAACCTTTCCAAATATAATATTACATTAAATAAGGAAAAGTGTTCATTTAGGAAGACATCTATCACCTTTCTAGGACATGTAATTAGTGAAACAGGGATATCCCCAGATCCTTCTAAAACTGAAGCCATCTTACAGATGCCTCCTCCCACGAACGTTTCTGATTTACGAAGGTTCTTGGGCATGTACAATTACCTCTCAAGGTTCATTGACGATGCGTCTTCTTTGAGCAAGCCACTGAGAGACTTGGTAAAAATAAATAATGAATATATTTGGACCGACGTTCATGAAGATGCATTTAATAAAATCAAAGGAGCTATTTCAACTGCTCCTATATTACATCAATATGACCCTAATTGCGACTTACGAGTTTCAGCTGATAGCTCCTCATTCGCATTAGGCGCGGTTTTGGAACAGAAGAATAAACATGACGAGTATTCTCCAATCATGTTCATATCCCGCGCTTTGACAGACGCAGAAAAGTCTTATGCTCAAATTGAAAAAGAAGCACTTAGCATAACATGGGCATGTGAACGACTATCAATGTACCTTCTAGGGAAACAGTTTACAGTACAAACAGATCATAGGCCTTTACTATCCTTGTTGAGCACCAAACCGCTGTCTGAGCTCACACCAAGACTCCAGCGGTTGCGTTTAAGACTAATGCGTTTCGATTTCTTAATTACCTATGTATCTGGGAAAAAATTTTTTGTTCCCGATACCCTCTCAAGAAATATTAGCCTGCAACCGAAAATTCAAGACTTGGAGCTTGGTGAAGTAATCGCGGCTAACGACGACTTCATACATCAAAATCTACCCGTGTCGGACAATCTGCACAGACTTATTAGAAATCATTATTCTAAAGATGACGTACTGAAACAAATCAGCATTTGCCTGACAGACGGCTGGGAACCGATTCGCAAGACCAATCCTTCTGTAGGGCGGTTTTACAAGTATAGAGACCTATTATCGTGCCATGACGGTATTATACTTTATGGTAGTAGGATCGTTATTCCACAGTCGTTGCAGAAATTAATTCTTGATCGTTTACATGCTAGCCATCTTGGCATAACTAAATGCAGAAACTTGGCTCGGGAGACCGTCTGGTGGCCCGGAATCTGTAAAGACATTAACCAAATGGTGACTAACTGTTTTATATGTGTACAACACCGTACAAACTCAACTGAACCCCTGGTTCAAACTCCATTCCCCCTCTTACCCTGGTCAACAATAGGCACTGATATTTTCCAAGCAAAGGGACAGTATTTTCTAATAATTCAAGATTATTATTCTAGATTTCTTGAAGTATTCCAGCTGCCTAGTATCAAATCCCAATCCATTATCAAAACAATAAAAAGCTGTTTTGCCAGACACGGGATTCCCCACACAGTACGGAGCGACAACGGGCCGCCGTTTAACAGCTACGATTTCAGGGAATTCGCAAAGCATTATGGATTTGAACATGTCACAAGTAGTCCTATGTTTCCACAATCGAACGGTCTCGCTGAATCTGGAGTGTTCATAGCAAAACGTCTTGTGATCAAGTGCGATGACGTTAGCGAGGGCTTACTCCTGTACAATGCCACTCCTTTGGAAAACGGATATTCACCGGCCGAAATGCTAATGGGGAGAAGGTTGAGATCCACTATTCCATCAATATTGAACAACCTCGTACCTACAGGGGTGGATCGAAGCAGCCTTCATGATAGAGAACAATGTATACGCTCTAGGACCAAACAGGCATTCGACAAAAGGCACGGTAGCCAAAGAGAACTTCCCATCTTGAAACCAGGACAAAAGGTTTGGGTCACAGATGCAAAAACCAAGGGCACTATCCTGAATATGCTAGATCATCCAAGATCATTCTTGGTCCAGACAGAGAAGGGAGGAGTAATCCGAAGAAACCGTTTCCATCTGATACGAATGGATGACGCCTAAAACGAAGTTTTGAGGGAAAGGAAGATGTCGTGAGATCAACTCAATTACCTACTTGATTGCATTATACTGCACGCGAAGTTATTAGTCGCCCTTGCGGCTCCATATGTTGGATTGATGACATGGAGATTACGATTTGAATAAAGATTATTACTTTACTTTCATAGCTATCGACTGCTGTAATTATTGTAGAATTATATTTAATTAAGTACATATTCGTACAGATAGTATCAAATTTTTCAGTCTGGAATCTACTTTCTTTAAAAATATAAAATGAATACCTGCGTAAGGCTCGTTTGTCAGGGTAGAACGCTGATCTGCTTTTTAGAACTATTGCTAACTAGTGAACCGAATACCTACAAACTGAGATTTTTAGACTCCATTCTTGTCACCACGACTAGTCACATCTCAACTTCTGCCGAAGCACAAAAGGGAACCGAGACGGGGTCAGCTCCCAAAGTGAAAATCCCTGCCTTCCGAGAACTTTTCTAATTTTACAGTTCCATTATCAGCTCCCCATCCTATTCGGGTTCCAATTATTTCACCCCCTTTGCCAAGGGATCGTTTTTAGCCTCGCACCTTTTGCTCTGATTCGCCCAATGCCCTATTCCCCCTTCTCACGACAGAAACTGGGAGTTCATTTCCAACGTTCCTGACGGTAGGGGAATGGGGGCACCGGGAATGAAGCAATTTCACGAGGGATTCCCACTATCACGATAGAGGTTTAACGTTGTGGGTTGAAAAGCTGGGATATTTTCATTCGGATAAACCACATATTGGGAAAATTACCTATTACTTTCTAAACCGCCTGAAGCTTCAAGGGAGAAGCTCTGTGATTGGCTTGAAAACATTTTATTTTCTAACTTCAAACAAACTTTGTCCTTTTTTGGAGCTTGCTGAATCGAACGGTCAGCTCCATCAGTGATATGTGGCCATTCTCGAGTCTGGCTATAATCGGTAAGGAGAGAAAACTCCTGTTAGGTACAGAGTTGGATTTCTCTACAATCTTAGAGCCCGTTTGACAGAACTATGACACTCCGAGTTCCGTGTAAACCCCTCGATTGAACGAAATTCTGAATAACCCTAAAATCCGTTCCAAAAAGTTGATTTCGGAGCGAGTCACAATGTACAGTCGATTTTTCAGGGATACTTCATGGGGCTGCAGCATAGATATACAACAAAATGCTTGAGAATTCGCAGAATGGTTGACATTTTTGCTACGTAATTATTTTGTTGTAAAACTACGTTTTCCCCCCTTTTTTTTTTTTATAACACCCATACAAATTATTTTCTTTTCGCTGCACTGATGAATAACTTTTATACTGATCGAGACATTTTTGGCTGTGGTAGTCTCGGGTACCTTTGGTTGTTGCTCAGTTAGGTTTACATGAGGCCATTAGCAATCAAGCATAGGGAGTTCAGCTGAGGCTATCTTGGCCAGGTTCTATTAACAACGAAGCCAGCCCTAGCTTCGAAATCGATCAATGACTGAATGTTTGATAACTCCTATCTACATTTATGTTTCATATTTCCCTACAATTTATATACAGGATATCCCACGGAAATGTTACAGTCCCCTTCATTTTTTCAGAATTCAGCGCAAAAAATTGGGACACGCCAATCTTCATAATTTTTTACGTAAATCTCAGAAAAAATAATTTCGCGTGCGCCACTTGCGCAAAAGTGGCGCAAATTACATAGACTTTGTTATTTCAAATGGGAACCCCCTTTTTTATTGCAAATTTCGAATCTAGGTACGCAAAATTTCATGAATTTTTCGGGAAAGTGCTTTCCATGAGATCTACGAACAAAATTATAAAGAATGGCGTTGGTTCCAATTTTTTACGCTGAATTCAGGATTGATGAAGGGGGCTTTACCTTTCCATGGGACCTGTGCGAACTGGGCTCATTCACGAAAGTACGACTCGCAGTTTGTTTTTCGAGAGTTTTCGCCATCACATTCCCTTCCATCAGACTGGGACCCCTTGACCTTTGTGGTAGGTACTAGGTTGAAACAACGTTAGTTTGATAGCACCTACCCTACCACTCTCACTCCATATACTGGTATGATAACGACCGTCAAAGGTCCGGTCGGGTAATGAATTAACTAACGGCGCCGTTCAGTAGACGGTGTCTCATCTGCATCTGTGTTAACACCCGAAATTGAATATCGGTGACCGCGCCGTTACAACATTGAGTGAGTCGTTGGAGGATGCGCGCCACCTAAATAATTTGGTAATTCACTCACCGTAAGTGGGCGTAGGCAAATGGGAACAAATGTGTTTCGCGTACGCCCACACGAATGCTCCACAATATTAATTGGTTCGGCAATGACCTCCCAAAAACTCCGCCAAATACCAAATTGTCAGCTAATCGATACGACAAACGATCTTAATTGGCTTATACCGTTGAAAAGAGCTTTACATTTCCTATCAAATAGATCATGATCTTTTTTGCGAATTTTTGTAAAAAATGAAGCTATTTCAATTGCTAGGAAAATTTTAAAATCAAAATTTTTGAAAAATTGTCTTCATTGAAATCCGTTTTGAGGCATTCTGAAACGATTCCTGAAGTTTGCACTTTTTCATATATATATGTCGGCCCCTGATTAGGTCTACTGCATGATTCAAATGGAGGCGGCAAAAACGAAAACCGATGTTGATGTGGAACAAGTTACCGCGAGGAGCGCTAGTGAAGCAGAACTCGAACGGCGGAGCTGACAACCAACTTGAGGATGGCAACACTGCTGGCGATACGGGGGCCGCCAGCGAGGTAAAACTACTGGAGTGATCGCCAGGTGAGCGAAAAACGGTCCGAACGGGACCAGTGTGGGTTCAAATGGTGGGCTACTGAGACCGCCGGGCGGTTTCTGGCGTTGAACGCGCTGTCGTTTACACACTCCTGGACCTCACTACCGTGGTTGAATCTTACTAAAATTTATATATTATTCATCTGCATGAACTACGGAATCTGACAGTATAAATACTTTTTATTTTATCACGCATATGAATTTTTAATAATGTAAAACATATAAGTGTTGTTAAAGCGGGACATGAAAAAGTTACTAAGCGTAAACTTTTTTTATTTTTAGGACAGAAACAAACTTCCAGCGAGAAAGTTGTAGCTAATTAGTTGATCTACAACTTTTATTCCAAAAATTATTTTATAAAGTGTTTGGTTTTCCCATAATCCGTCTCGAAAGAAGCTGGACAATGTTCGCCGCGCCAAAACCAAGTCGCGCGCCGCGCTGCCGTTCGACCCAATGATGCTGTGTTACAACGTCAATCTAGTTCTAAGAGAAAATACAAAAAGTTTCACAACTTGTTGTATATTTTGTTCAGCAATGTTTGATTGCTTAGGTTTAGTAGTTGTACAACACATGTAATTGTTATGGTCATAATAAAATATTAACTTTTGAGTAAAACAACAGCATATCATTTAATCCTATTCTTTCCAGTAGCAATAGATACTCATATAATACTGACTAATGCTACAGATACATTTATAAAAAAGTACTTATAACGTATAGTCTTTCGGATCAATCGGAATTAATTATCACCATGCATTGTAAAACAGAGAAGACACTGCTTTGTTATCCTAAGGCCAAACGTTATATTACCTGCTCTAATGTTGGTAATTCCATACATATATGTTCTATTATATGAATAAAAAAGTATTTTTCTTGTGCGGTATTAATGTATCAAGATAATTGTATGATGTTGGCCCATTAGTTAACATTCTTGCCTAGAAATCCAACATTTTTAAGCGAACGTCAATGTTTAAGTTCTAAGATTCAAATTTTTTACTTTAATTTAAGACAAAAATACCGCTCATAAATAATTCTTTTTAGTCTGAAAATATCTAAACATTACTGTTGTACACCAACAAAAAGCCTACTGGGTCGAAAATAAATGTTCATGTCTAGAAATCTAAGAAATATAGCGAGCGATGAGGTTTTTTTAACGAAACTCTCAACTAACTATTCTTTTTACAGCAAACCCCCTGGTTAAAAGTAGTTAATTTTAGTATCAAAAGTTCGAGAATCTATTCAGAAATATGGATCAGAAGGCCATTCAGTAAAAAAAAATTTTCCCTTGCTGCAAATCTAGTTCGAGTGACCGGGCGTCGCGTTTTTCCCTATCTCGCCCATGCTAAGCGCTGCCGCGCTAGCCCACCATTTGAGACGCGACGTTGAACGCAGCCGGACCGAAACTCGGTCACCGCAACTCATGGGCGCGAGCAGTCCAGTAGTTGTAAGTCTTTGGGGGCCGCTTGCCCTTCTTCTCGGCACGCTCTCTTCCCGAATGACTACCGGCAGTGGCAGATCAAGTCGCCCTGAGTCCTTTTTGTTATCCGAGTTCATCCCTCGTGCAAATTTGTCTTTATACTATTCCTTCAACGATCGTAATCAAAAGTGTTTCTAATTTCAAATAGTTAGTCTGATCAATGTATTTGCTATCTTCTAACCGCGGTTCTCATCTGACTCTTATCATGCCTACAGTACAAGTGTGAATAAAGATATTATCTAGACTCGTGTATTGGCGTTTAATTTAACTTTGATATATATATGTGTGTGTGTTTGTGTGTGACTACAACTGAATGGGGAGTTGATTATAGGTGACAACCATCCAATCGTCTTTGATATCGGAATCACCGAAAGTGCAAGAAGTGCAAAACATGTAGGGAAAAATTTTAAGTGGCAAGAAAACATTTTCCTCATTCTTGTGAACGAGCAGAGAATAGAAGGTTCGAGAAACAAGACAGTGAATTCTTAGTTTTAAACCTATTTCCCCCAGAGAGTGTTCAATAGATCGTTTTTCCCCAATGCCTATGCCTAACAGTCTAGGCTAATCTGTTTTACTGTGGAGAAAATAAAGTCGCCGGTAAAGCGTAGTAAAACCATAGCGTCGTTTTGCTGTGAACTGGACGAGAGTGGAGTACCTTCTCGGAGGACCATTGAGACGCAAGTCGGTCATATGATTTACGAGATCTTAGATTCCATGAAACTGTGTTGTTATCTGTAATGAGTACTACTTTATTAGCGGACGAATGTTCAAAGTTTCTTCTTCTTCTAAACCTCCCATGGAAACTGGGGGCCTAACAACACCTTTGGGAAGTTTTAAAAGTTCTCGACTACCAAACCTCCGCCTCGAGTTTCTGACAGAAGTTTATTACCGTTTGTATGGGAGGGGGGCTCGTTCTTCAAACCCCACAATCCCCGTACCGCCTCAACCAACAAGCATTAAAAGTTTCCACCGTTATGAGAGGAATGAGCACAACCCGATTGGAAAATTAGTGAAAAGGGATTTTCTCGCGTTCTTATACAGAATGAACAACTTTGGGGTTGGCGGATGATCTTGTGATTTACCTACTAGTAAAAAAGTCTGTCTCGTACAACTTCAACTTTTCAGCAAAATGTTGTATTGTTTCATGTTTAGCTAATATTTCCAATAATAAACCTTTTTTGTCGACCAAGAAAAACAGTAACTTTCTCCCCCGCTACCGAAATTTTGTTAGTTCACGTTTTAAGATGCAGAGAATCCAGAAACCAAATGAACAAAATCCGTCCTGCTAATGCCCTGCGTTATTCTTTTATACTACAGAACCAAAATTGATGAAACTATAGGGTCAAAGTTTACATTATGTGGGCCTCGGTTCTGAATCCTTGGTATCATTTTGGATTGACTCTAAACGGTGAATTTTGGGTTTATTATTTTCAATAATGAACCTTTGTAATCAACCAAGAAAAAATCGACCCCCCCCCCCCCCCCCCTGAAAATGTTTTGGTTTACGTTTCAAAGTGCGTAGAATCCAAAAATCGAATTTGGAAAAAAAAAAAAAAACGTTCGTCCGCCGTCCGTGGCTTTTCTCCGAAAATACAAGACTAAACTATATGAAACCAGTGTTAAAAATCACATTTGGGGTCCAGATAGTCCTAGAAGCTCGGCATCAATTTTTATCAACCCTAAAGGGTTGTATTAATGGGCTAAACATTAAAAAATCGAGATCTCGGAAACCTCCTATGTAACAGTTAAATTTTTTTCTTGTCAATGATAAATTTACTCTCAAAGAATCGATTAAAACCACCCGCAACATGATCATAGTGTATCACTTTTTCCCCCTCCGATCTGAAAGTGGAAACCGTGGTGATTGACCATTCATTGGCGGAAGGTCAACATGGTCCTAATAGTATGGTCCTAAGGGAGAGAGAGAGAGAAAGATTTATTCAAAATTATTACAAAAAAACATGATAATAAAATCGTTTAAAAAAAATACAACTGGATAATATAGCTCGTCGGTAGGCAGAGCCTGTGTTGACGAGCCAGAGCCGCTGACAAACATCCAGATCGTAAATAGGTACCTCAACAAAAATATAGTGCGCTGTCTTCAACCACAAACAAAACACAATTCTAGAAAACAATCATACATTTGATTGTCAATACAATTGACTCTCTCTTTCCAAATAATATACATTTTACTATAAATAAAACTAAACATAAATACTGCTGAGCATGTTTTCAGCGTTGATTGGTCCTACTTGAATCAACCAAGTGAATATAAGCCTCTTGTAAACTGAACGACTATAATTTTCTGGCTGTTTGAGATTTCTTGGTAAGGAATTGTAAATCAAGTGAACAAGGTATTGCGGACTTCTAGATGTAAGAAAAGGGGGAGCTTGGAATTATGCCCATTGAAACCCCTTTAAGGGGTACAGTTCAGACTCCGACCCCCTCAGTGGGCTTACGTACTTGCTGGGCCAGACAAGATCCAGTCCGCGCTACCATATCCGAGAGTCACTGGATTGAACTACGAACTGTGATACATAGCTTTTTTTTCACTTACCTAGCTGTATTGTAGCTTGTATATCAGTAGTACATAAATGAAGTTATATTCCTGTGCATCATGTAACCTGATCTCTTGTACCTATTAGTTGCTGTTATTTGTGAGGTAATTGTATCCATTGTATGGGTTACAGACTGGCTGTCGCTCCCATGGCGTAGTATGGCGATGCCTCGCTCCATGGGAACTATTTTTGCCCCACTATGGTCCTAAGGGGGCTTAGAATCTTCCCCCATGAAGTGTTTCCTTTGGCATTTGTACATTGCCGCTAATTACCCTTCCAGTTGACATGCGTCTTAGTTTGAAAATGAAATAAATTGAATAAAATTTAAAAAAAACCATTACATAATATTTTGAAGCATTTTGTTCCTAATTTCACCCGAAACATAAAACCGAATATCTTCTAACTCTCTGATATATCATATATAAATTTATATTCGTCTTATAATTCTCCGTAACAGCAGGCGATTCACCATGTTACCAATTACAACAATGTAACAACATGTGTGACAACTATGTTGTTACAACATTTCATTCTTTAGTGTAGGTTCACCTATATAAACTCAGAAACTAATTAAAGTTAGCATATTTCATTAGCGATGGGAGAGGTAGGCTATTGGAGGCCCCCGACTAGATAAGCTTCACGGAGGCCTTTAATTGGTTTACACAGGCAGCCCCACCTCAACAATGACTTATTGCTCTCGCCAACTTGCGAGCCGAGAAAGCAAACAATCGGTGGGGCTTTGTTGATTATTATAACGTCTCGAAAGGCGAGTATTTGTCCTAAGTCCTTCTCTAAGGGATTGATCGAACTCTCATTAGGTCTGTTAAGATGGGAATCAATAAACCAAAGTGATTTTTAATTGATAGGTACCCACACCAATCCTCAACTTCAATAATTAAAATATCGTTGTAATATTAGGTTTACTGTCGATTTAGAATATACAACGCCATAATGCAACGTCTGACCGACTGAACGTGGGAATATAGAAACAAATCATAAATCTCTCAAAATAGGCTTGGATGTATATTTCCTTATTGGACGCTAAAACTGTCAGTCTAAAGTGTTTACGAATACCGGTGAAAATGTTAAACAAATTTATTGTAAATTAATGCCATTTCCGATATATAATAACCTGATCAGCAATAGGTACATTTTCATGCCAAACCAATTCAACAAAACTAAGAAGCGCCTAATGTTATCAAGATTATGTTTGCTTGATAATGTAGTCTTATTTGCGTCAGAAAATTACAAGTTGCAAATAAACGTATACCCATTATTATCTCATTCTCTGATACAGAACTTGTTTACGATGTTCTTTCTGCTGCTTTGATGCGACAAAAATTTTAAACAAATGACTCCTACAAAAAAAAAAAAAATAAATATAACTAAAATCTTTTAGGCGATTTGCGTCCGACAGAAAAAATGTATGAATTTCTATAATGATTCTCGTACAACCAATCGTTGCAACCTTCGAAAGCTGGGAATTTATTATTCATACCTTTACATTTCAATGGGTCAATTTCCCCCTATTTGACTCTCCTGAGAAGTCCTAGGTACACGCTTCGTTACGGGTACAAACTGATTTGTTGTGCATCATCTTGAAAAACAAAGCGAATGGCGCTGTTCTTCAATTTATTGACAAGATACCAGACGCCATGATATCATCTCTGAAGATAGCACACAAAAGTCGAAATTGTATATTTTCGTTTAAGATCTTGGTTTGTAGTCTGATGTCTGTTCTTGTTCCGGTATTCATTTATTCTTTACCTACTCTTTCAAGAGAGGTAGCGATGTTCCATTTTTGATGCCCGAACATATTATCGCTCTTCTACAACCTCGGAGATGTAGTGATACTGCCCGTATCACTGCAATCTGGATCTTCGTTCTAACCCATCCGGGGATCACCGATACGGACTTCTCCCATTTGTCAGCTAGTGAGTGGGTCAGCCTCTTTTCAAACGCTTTGAATTCATGATGGAGAACTCCCTACGAAGTGCAGAGGAGTAAAGGAACCCTAAGACCCTCGGCTGCTTCGTCATATATCCTGTGCTTGGCACGTGTAGCTCCTCTGGAGATATAGCGGTAAATTCCTGGAAAGAGTAAGCGAGTCTGTATTTATGAAGGATTGTCCATGTACGCCACCCTCTCTCTCTCTCTCTCTCTCTCTCTCTCTCTCTCTCTCTCTCTCTCTCTCTCTCTCTCTCTCTCTCTCTCTCTCTCTCCCACAGACCTGGAATCATTATACCTGTTATTATGGGCTTGGATTTCCATGTTCAGCTTCTCGCGTTATTGGTTCGATCCCGATTCTACCCCATGCTAAACCTACTAGCCTTGCGCAATCATGACATAATGCATTGTGTACTTGGAATATTAGGCCACCCCTTCTACAGTTTTGGGGCGTGAGTGGTGTACATGATCTCTCCGCAGCTTGATAGTAGGCCTCTCATCTCTTGCCCATATCTTAAATCGATGACGTTCACGAACTGACTGCATAACAGATCGAGATTATCTGCTACCAATGGTGGAACTGTTAGCCATTGGGATGCATTTCCCTCAACTACTCTTTTTATTGATGTTTGTTGTTTGAGTGTTAAGAGAGCAATGGCTTCGAGGCTTCATGTGATTTCTCTTTCTTCCTTTGAGCTCTTTCTTGTTTTTGTGCGTTCTTCACATTATACCTGTGCTCATTGGCATTAAGAAGTGTTCCAGTCCTGATTGCATTCATAATACTTCATTAGCCATTTCTGGAAAAACAAGAGTGAAATTGAATGAAGAGCTCCAACTAATCATTCGAGTGACCTTAATTATCTCATTTTTCCTTGTAAGATGGCATTTGAGAGAGCCTTTATGAAACAAAAAGAAACGAATAAATTTCCGTTTGCTCAAAACGCGTGTCCATTACTTCTTGTAACATGGTTAATTATTCATGAAAGAGCAAACATTATGTATTTCATTTCGGTTCTGAAACCCATGTTTGTGTGACTAACGAAGTGACATGTCCATAGTCAATAGGATGGTTGTTAGTGACAACATGGGATGGTTGTCAATGAAAATTGTTAGATAAACTCCTGCGCACGTTACCATGTCCTTTGCTGTAGTCATGGTTATAATTCTCTGCCAAATCCCCTCGAAAAATCAATTCCACATTAAGGCCTGGGGAACGTACAATTTCATCTGTATCTCAGTTCACTTGTAACCTTTTGACTAAACACAAGCTCGATTCTCTTTGATCTGTACGACTGTATTATCCGCTCCGTATAATCCACTTCACATCAATTGCAAATTCATCCTTTCACTCTGAATCGGCTAGATCTTCATTGTATTGTAACATCCGCCTCGGAACATGTAAATTCAAGCTAATGACTATGCATATACTGAATCCTCTTCAGAGTGTGCTATGCATTATTGTAAATTGAACTGTTTTTCTTTTTTTTCAATAATATTAGTGATGCCATAATTTCTTGAAGTGTTCAAATCAATATTTATTGTTTCAGGTCCTTGACCCATACAATGTAAATTTACAATTTGTCTCATCATTTACATTATTTTACACTAAATCAACATCTGTCAATAATTGTTGATTAAGCTTTTTAATTCTACTATTTATGCTCTAATATACTGGAAAACCATGAGGAGTTCTGTACTTCCTCTTTGTGAAACTACGTTAAGCAAATGCTCTTCTGATGACCTTCTATTTTCTAGATATTTTATCCTTTACTCCGCTAATTGAGAACACTCACATACCAAAAGGCTTACAGTCTCCTGCGCTCCCATGTTGCATACAATACAAGGGACATTTGTTAAATTTTTATAGAGAGTTCTCAACCTAAATATAGAGATAACCATGTTGTATTACTCATTCTTAATCGGGCTAGTATTCTTTTTTTTTAATAATAGGTACATCAAGTTTCAAGTGGTGTATTGTCTTGAGTATGTTCGTAGTCAAATGATTAAAATAGTCACTATAAGAAGAACACAGTTTGTTACGGGCTACGTTTGCTCGTCTCGCAGTCCTCCAAATGCGGTCCTGCAAAAATCCAAATCAAGGGCCATTCTAATGAAATGAAACATGCAATTATAAACTGGATCTCTTCGAAGCATAGGCAGTAACTGCGGCAATTCCTGTAAAATCGCTGTACACTGTAAATCTAGGTATAATTTGAATTTCATAAAAAAGATACTATTTTCAGCATGTTGCGTTGTGACAACTTAGTCACCAAATATTCCAAATTTTGTTGGAATAGGATGTTGAATGAAAGAAACGCGTTATGCATGAAACGATTCTGTGTTTGTGCTTTCGCAAAGGCTACAATTGCCTCTTACGATTTGCTCTCTTGCAAATTATGATATCAACGACTTGGTAAACCGTTCCTCAAAATTGTTTGTACACAGAACAAGAACAGCTTTTGTGCACTTTTGTGCCTTTTAAAACATTAAATTGATGTGTCTCAATTTGGTTTATTATTGATGGACTTGATAGGTTCAATAACCTTTCATCTACCTCAAACCACTGTAATGCTAAATAAACTAATGAAAGCTTCTGGGTCACGTTACAATGTGTTGTACACTTATTGCAATTAGGTACTTTCAGAATAAATAGCTCATGCGGGAATAACCGTCCGCGAGACCTAAGATAAATTTCCGTATCACATGGGTAAAATAAAATAAAACAGTAGAACATGGCGAACCAACAATTACAGAGTTTAATAATGGCGCACACACAACAAAGGTTTATTAACTATTAAGATGGGTACATAGTCTCTTTTATCATTCATTTATACAAAGACCTTTCTGTTTCAGAACTCATTGGGATCAGTGATCTTCGGTTTTACCTTGAAATTCAACTGCAATAGTTTTGAGACAATGTTCCTTGTAGTTTGAATATTTCTGCCCAACAATTAAATCAATTTCTAAAAAATTGCCAGATTTATTTGTTTTAACCAAAATTGGCCAATGACAAGCCTCTTCAAAAGGCTCGAGTGTGCGGCTGCTGCGTACGTCGCACACCCCTCAGGCCGGCCCTGCATTCACGAACCTTAATTGGTTTTAACATGTGAAAGTTTACGAAGTACCATTTTGGTAATTAAAGTTATTGAGATAACTGTTTTTTATCGGAAGACCGCGGAACTTTCCTTTATCGGTCATCACCGTCGTTACTGGTGGAACGGGTCAGCGGTATTGAATATTGCGGTGGGAAAGGTTGTCTACATTGACGGAACCCTTTACTTGATATTCCAATGGCTTTCGGCCTACCTTTACGCCGGCTTTTAAATTTACCTAAGCCCCCTAATTCAACCACCCCTTCACCCAACCTGTCCTTTTTGAGCCCATTTCTAACCCCTCTCTTCCCGTCTCATTCCCTTTCTCTGATTCAGGCATTTCCATTTGACTCTGAGGGAAACCCGGCCGGAAACACAATGGATTCAACGACCTCCGATGACCTATTCTGATTTTAAATTGACGACGTTGGCGTTTTAACTACGAGCATTCCCGCACCTCTAACACAATACAAAGCCCACAAACAGCATCGCTTATAAACCGCATATTATTGAAGTGCCTACAGTGGAATACAGGAACTCATTTGAAACTCTATGAGATGAAAGATATGGGATTCGCTATTGTCGCATTACTGGAGCACTAATATACACCTCCATTTGGAGAGGAAAATTGTCTCAAATAGGAAAAGATCTCTTCCAGGGTCGGAGCTAGGAAGGGAGTTCAGAGGTAGAGGTGTCACAACCTCGATATGTTTTGGCTCAATCAGAAAATGTATACAAATTATGGAGGGAAATCTGACAGGTACCTGCTGTCGCGGATTCCTTTTAGCGAATTTTTGAAGAAAATTAAGCTATTGCTCTCGCCTCAAAATTTGTAGAATGTGAATTTTTGAAAAATTTTTATGCAGAAATCCGTTTCAGGCTATTCTGAATCATATTCTGAAGTTTAACACATTTTTTTATGTATGTATGTATGTATATATGTATGTATATATGTATGTATGTATGTATGTATATATGTATGTATGTGTCATTCCAGACGATAACTGTCCGTAGAATTGTGCAAGAAACTTCAAACAAATTTTTAAATGTTAAGGTCACAAAACGAAAGTCCAAGTTCGTTGGCCAGCATGATCGGATTACATCTTCGGGTTGAAATTTTCAAAAATGTAGTCAAAAATCTCAAAATAGCCTGTTTTTTGCGATTTGTTGTGCGAAATAATTTTTTCAGCATACTAACATGTGGTATATTCGGAATCAGCGTAAAATTTCCTATAAGAATATGTATCAAGTTTTCAAAAATTTCAAAGTTGAAAAATCAGTCAAAAATCGAAATAATGCCGTTCGCTAGTTGTAAAAATCGGTAATATTTGCATGAAACATTGTCCAAATTCAGATTGAACTACTGTTATGGAAGTATCCCTGTATAACCAATCCCAGAACCATGCTGTTTAAGACGTAGGTAGTAGGTGCTTGTTAAAAAAAAAAAAAATGTAATCACAACTGATGAGTTTACTCTGTTAACTCTATGAGTTTCCGTCCTCCGATTCCATGTTTGTCTATCAAAATCATAAACTAAAATTTCTCTACACGATCAATAGCGACTGAAATGTCGAAGATTTCTTCAAAAATTCGCTCTTGGGGTCATGCTGCATGACTGGAATTTTTGAGTTTTGAGTTGATTGTAGTAATGTACTTACTGTTGACTAACAGTCATAGGTTTTTGTGTTTTGAACGAGTCCAAATAAATTCTGTGAAAACAGGTAGCTAGTTTGAATACAAAGAAATATTGAGAAGAGAATTCCAATTATTTGAAGTAAGAAATAAAAGCTGAAATCGTGTGCAGTGCAAGCGTGCAAGCTAACTACTATTGCTATTTATATATTCGCCAGCCGGGACTTCAACTTCCATTGTCTTCCATTTCTTTTTTTTTTTTTTTTTTAATTTCTTCGGGCCAAGTTTTTATTTTACCATCATAATTCTATTTCACTATGCACTATTTTGAGCAGTTCTTCGTAAAAAAGTTACTTTTATACATGATTAACAATCTCCAATAGTTTCATCTCATATACAACGCGAGAAAAAGGAACATGAAAACGGCACCTTTATGTCGGAAAATATTACGGAAAAATGCCATGTGAAAATACGACGTCACCCGTTTTCTAAACAAACTTGCTGAAACTCCCATTTTACCGAATTTTCGTAGAAAATGAAGTTATTGCAATGGTTCCAAAAAATTTAAAATCAAAATTTTTGAAAAGTTTCTACATTGAAATCCGTTTTGAGACATTCTGAAACGAATCCTAGAGTTTAACGCTTGTATATATATATATATATATATATATATATATATATATATATATATATATATATTCGCGCCTCGCTGGACCTTTTCTCTTTTCTACTGCGTAGAAAACGAGGATAATTTGCTATGCAATTCTTAGCCTGAAAAAATTTGTATATAAAAAAATGTTCAAGACTGGCTGGGATTCGAACCCACGAACTCGCGCTTCGCGTCACGGACGTTACAAAAAAAGTTTGGGACGTTACATAAAAAATTATTGGGGGTCGGCCTAAGAATTGCATAGCAATTAATAAAAACGAGGGTTTTTTTTGAGGTAGTGACCAAGCTAATCTTGTGGTTGGTGGATGTAGTTTTTTATTGTTCCATTATTACAACAACGTTTCGGCTCTGGATCTGAGCCCTAGTCATGTTATATATTGTCCTAGTCATATTGAATATATTGACATTAATTGGTAATGTCATCCTGTCAGATGTATACACAATAATTGTAATGTTGTTTATGTTTCCTAGTTGATAGGAACCATTGTTTCGATTTTCTGTTTGCATTTTACAAAGCATAGTTATCATGAGTAACTACCCACCAGGCAATATATAACATGACTAGGGCTCAGATCCAGAGCCGAAACGTTGTTGTAATTATGGAACAATAAAAAACTACATCCACCAACCACAAGACTAGCTTGGTCACTACCTCTAAAAAACCCTCGTTTATATCGAATTACTAGTCAACAAGATTTTCCTGAATTATATATATATATATATATATATATATATATATATATATATATATATATATATATATATATATATATATATATGACCTTCCAGACGATACCTCCCCTTAGGAGTGAGATACAAATTCCGTTCCCGCGGAAAAAAATCAAGCTTTCCAAACGAAAGGACGAGTTCGCTGGCCAGCATTTTTTGAGCGTAAAAATCGTTACATTTATATTTTTTAGCAGAAGATTTCTCAAATAAAGTTTAAAAACTATAAAATAGAACATTTAAAAAATTCATGTTCAAAATGATGCTGAAAAATGTACTAGAATTTAATTAAAATGTGCTAAAAAATCGATAAGAACTGCATAAAAGTTGAAAATCCTAAATCTTTTTTTGAATCGCAGAATATTATTTAGTACGAGTTTTTGGCCATAAAGTTTATAGTTAACAATTTATTTTCCCCAAAGTCCTTAATTTTCAAAACAACGTAACATAATATGGTACGATAATTTACGAAAATTCGCTCATACGATCATGCTGCATGACTGGAAGTTTTCGATTCCCTGTTAGGATCGTAGCGATAGTAAAAGCGTGTGAATCGTTCCCCCTCGAATCACCAAACTAAAATGATTGATTCATAAGAACAGGACGATTATATCTAGGCACGTCAAAAGTTTTCGTTTCAAGCCGAAATTGCGACGTTTCCCTCACCTCAATTCTCTCGACTGGTAAATCCAGTTTGAAGTTGGTCGCCTCTTGTTATTCATTGCGGACCCGCGGACATGACTACGTTTTAATTGGCCATCTCCGCACAGCCCTTTCCCTAGGGTTTGAGGGTGGAAGGGAAGTAAAACCGCAGAAAGTTTTTGATTTATTAACAGCCTGTTCGGACAAAGCTGGTGTTCTTTACATTCATGCGTCGAACTGTGGCTGTAAGAGCGTTCGGCGAAGCGGTGTTCGAAGTTTTGATGGTTTGTCGGAGCGGGGAAGGTCCCTAAGTGGATCAAATAGAAGTTGTTCCCTGGCACTTCTCGAACTTTCCGGTGACCACTCGCCGGACCCATCTCAATATTCTGTTTTTTTCTTCTGCTCCCTTGGAAGACTAGTCACAGAAAATCCCCAACTCTGCCGGAATGTCAATTGGCTGTCCAGCTCTTAAAAGGCTTCGTACCTCTCATCGTGCTTCCAACATCACCCGTGATGCTATCAGTAGAGATAAAGTTTTTCTTTACATACAACACTTCGTTTGTGGGATTTATCAAGTGCTCCTAAAACTCGAAAAACTACCGAGTGCTCTCCGTAGTAGTAGGTAAGGCCGAAAATAGTCGGTAATTTGAGGAGAAGGTGTGGAAGATTTTTTTTTTTTTTTTTTTCACAAGTTTTATTGCGCCAAGTAATAACAACTTATAAGCAATATTCATGTGATAAATTATTATACATTTTCTTAAGATCTAATATACTTCACTTTAGACTTATTGTTCTGATTATTGAGTCACTAGTCTTGACGTTCATTTTATTTCACTTAGTTCATGCGGTTTAGTTCTTTCAAGTCTTCTAAGTAGATCTTCGGTGTCAAGGAGCTGAACGACATCCTCGTTAACATGATCTCTGAGCCTCAAAAGGTGATTGACGGCTTGCTTGCAGATAACCTCATTGACAGATCAAACTTTCAACTCATAGTGTAATCTGTCGTTTCTGAAGTATCTGTATGCATCAACGCAGGTAAGCAGAACATTATTCTGAAAGCGCTGAATAATGTTGCGGTTACTCTGTGCAGTGCACCCCCACAGTTGCGCACCATATGTCCAGACAGTTTTGAAGACTTGGTTGTACAATATGAGCTTATTGTGGATAGACAGTTTTGAGTGTCTTCCCATATGCCAGTACATTTTCCTGAATTTGATAACTAGTTTAGACTTTTTCTTTTTAACATGTGATTTCCACCTCAGTTTGGCATCGAGTGTCATCCCAAGATATTTAGCTTCATTGGCATAAGGAATCACCTTGTTGTCAAGGAAGGCATACAACACTTCGTTTGTGGGATTTATCAAGTGCTCCTAAAACTCGAAAAACTACCGAATGCTCTCCGTAAGTAGGTAAGGCCGAAAATAGTCGGTAATTTGAGGAGAAGGATTGGAAGATTTGAGATTAGATTTTGAAAATTTAGTCTGTTCTGAATGAGAAAATCTTTGTCAGTCATCACAACATTGGTGAATACAAAATGGCGGCCTCATAAAGATGGCTTATTTTGCACATATTAAAGTGTTTCTTTAATAATTCCTAAACCGTACATCCTACAGAAATTTTTATATATTTTTTTAACAAATTTGTAGAGCACAAAAAAAAGAAAAAAAAAAAACTCTGAACTATCCCTCAAATCAAGCGAATTACAAACAATTGAAAATCGGGCTGATTTTGGGCCAGCTCCCCCCCTCTCCCCTCCCTCCACCTCTACTGACGTTAATATTGGTCTGATTTCAGTATGCCAAAGCTCATTCAACTCGAAATTGAATACTTTCCCAATTTTGAATCGAGCATATTTTAGCTGAGACCTTTCCCGATTGACTTTCAGCCTAACGCATGAATTTTAAGTCATTTTACACGTACCTAAAGTTTGCAAAAATGGCCTTTTACTTTGTACTTTAATGGGAAACGGACTGAGCAAAAATTTGCTCGATACGAACAAAAACTTTTGAAAGTATTTAAACTTTAGCCCTTTTCATCTCTTCTAGAGCCTTTTGTGTAAATTTTTGGGTACGAAATTGTTTACTGCCGACCTTTACCGAATTACACACACCTCCGGGCCCATACGGTTTGGTGATTAGATTGAGCTGCGGGCCTACGTGGTCTGGCTATTAGTGCGATGGTACACAAATAAATCCGGCCATGTTGGGTCTATCGTCCATGTAGGGTTTTATCAGATGACATATCCACTTTCAATGTCGTTGCTTTGTAGTCAATTTACAT
This sequence comes from Adelphocoris suturalis, assembly GCA_030762985.1. Classification (NCBI taxonomy): domain Eukaryota; kingdom Metazoa; phylum Arthropoda; class Insecta; order Hemiptera; family Miridae; genus Adelphocoris; species Adelphocoris suturalis. Next base: position 63,541,862 of record CM061041.1, read on the forward strand.
ATTCCAGTTGATGGCGCACGCAGCCACTACATTTACTACATGATCAATACAATATTAGGTAATTTATGATGAAAAACCATGATGGTATTTTATGCGGAAAATTCTCGCCCCAAAATGCCTCTTGATCAGCCTTGCACCCACTTGTCTCAACACTCAGATTGCATGAACTAATGCGGTGTGGGTCCTTTATTACATGATCGAAGTCATATTGGATAATACGAGGAAAATATTATGAAAACCCATGCTGGGGTCCCTGAAGAACCCAATCTAGTAGTGTTCGTTAATTTTTTTACTTGGTGTTAGGAAAGAATAGATCGTTCACCCCAATGTGTACTTTCATTATCATGATTCCTAGAAAAACAAATTTATCATTCAATCCACTCTCAATGACGTATTGATGAAGTATAAAAATAAGTTGAAAAATAGATTAAAACTCGGCGCTCCGCGCCTCGCCAGGGGGCAAGCCCCCTGGACCCCGGTTACCTCTATTTACATACTTCGGACGAAATTATTGAAACACAGAATGTGTTTGCGTTGTCGCGCAACCAAGTGACAACCAAACAAGCGTCATTGTTTACTATTCATTTATAACATCAATTTATATAGTTATAGTATGAAACTACGAAAATTGCGTTGTCGCGCAACCAAGTGACAACCAAACAAGCGTCATTGTTTACTATTCATTTATAACATCAATTTATATAGTTATAGTATGAAACTACGAAAAAAAAAACGAAATAAATTCGTGATAAATCAAGAGCTTTCCAACGAATGGTGAACGATTTCTGTGCGATTAAAATGGCGGAAATTCCATTTCCCTACCAACGGCTCGGTTGTACGTGAAAATCATCCGTCACACATTTCGTTCCCATCCCGCGTTCCATTTTCGGCTAGTTAGTCCATGGCTAAAACACATTCTGTGTTAAAATTGTTTGAGTCCCGAGGACATGGTACTGTACTTTAATTTTGTTAATTTGTTATTGGGATAGTTGAAAATACGAGGAAGCACCTTGTGCACCTTATCACATGGCAGTAATCGTATAATATATACAGGTTTGCGCTTAACTGAATTATCCACATGGATTCATCGTGATAACATTTTGCCGTTGTTATGCATGGTTAGACAGATGCTGTGGACGTTATGTTATGGAATTGTATCGTTGCCGATACCTCTAGGATGGGTCGGCGTATTAATATCGCTCACTTCAATCCTTTCTATCGCACCATCAAAACGGCCTTACGTGATTTCACGCATATATACGGCCCTTTGAGTGCTGACATAAATAATGAATGTTGGCGATACATTATATCACGACGTAGATAAGCGTGTGTTGTCTTCACGCGCATCAAAAACCTATAATTTAATCGATCATACATAAATATAGTATATCGCACTGATACAACGTGATCGAATTTGGTGCTTCATGGGTGATTGGAGTTTGGGAACATGTTATGTTACGCCTATATTGGCTATGTGGGTATCCTGTCCCCTTTCCTGTATACCGCATCACAGGAACGACCGCCGTAATTCAAAACATTGGCTTCCCCGGCGTGAATAACCCATCTAGGGCCCCGCCCTCCTGATTGACTCCTTTCAACATGCTAATCCGATTGATTCCCCTAACCGTGATCACTTCTGGGAAACTGCTCCTTTCCGTCCCTACGACTAATTCTCGCTACTAATTCTCTTCAAGCAGCCTCCGTCGTCAAGCGATTTCGGATCGGGCATCAATTAAAGGGAACGCATCGCACAAAAGGCCACCACCTGCCGAAAACACATACTCAGTTCAAGCAAATAGCACGACGGATATTGCGGGCTCCGGGAGCAAGCCCGTTCAGCCCCTTTACCGGTTTAACCGAATTCACATTCCTAATCTGCTTTGAGATCTGAATAGAAGCTCGTCGGTGTTACATCGAGCAAAAACAATCCCCAATGGAATGTTTTGCTATCAAGGCACTTTCCCAACCACAAAACTTATGATGCTCAGATAGAAAGTTATTAGCTCCAACAAGTACCTACTAATTAAGTGAACTATAGATTATCTCTTATGTTATCGATGGTCTAACTAAATGCCTAATCATTATAATGCAATCGACATAACTATCAAGCAGCGAGTATTCGCCATACTCGTATTTTAATTGTTTTGGTTCGTCATTTACAATAATGAGCCTGTGCAATCGACCAGAGAAAATAAATTACCCCCCCCCCCCCTTCCAAATGCGATGGTTCCCGTATCAAGATGCTTAGTTTCAAAAATTGGACAACAACTATTTTTGTACGATGAAAAATGGCAAAGAAGATCCGTGGCAACGAAACGGTTGTACGCAAAACCCTTCAGAAATGGTACCTGTCGCTTTTTGGGAATGTCTATCTTGTTTTTGTGTCAGAGCAAAGACATGAAAATTTCAAAACTCCGTCCGTCCGCCAACCGAAACTATTCTCCAAAACTAGGGACGACATTTTATGAAATTTGGTTTGAAAATCATACATCGGCCGGGGCTGTGCCAGTAACATCGTCATCAGTTTTGCTAAACCCCAAACAGCAGCGGATGCAGCGAGTTTTTCTTTGATTTCCTGTTTAGGCGGTATTTGCAGGTCTAGCAGAGATGATACAATTGGAAGTTTGTCTCTTAATTGACGTCCAAGAAATAACTGAGAAGGTGACATACCCAAAGAAAGAATAGGGGAATTTCGGTGTAGTGGAGAAGTGCAAGTTTAATATCTCTCCCTTTCCTTAGCAGATTTTTAGCGACGCTAACAGCTTCTTCTGCCAGATCATTCGCTTGTGTGTAAATTCTGACACCATGTAAAGATTGTGATCTAATAAGTAGATGAGAATTTCAGAATAATAAGTCTCTGAATTCTTTATTATTATTATCACAATGCAAGAAAATTCATCATTCAGGAAATCTACCATCAATTGCGTTGACTCTATTGTCATGGATACCATCTGATTGAATAATTGATAAATGGAGTAAATCAACTTCTTACAAGAAGAATAAGTAGATTCTTACCCATCCTTATTGAACAGTTTAGAATGCACTAAAAACACGAAGAGAATGACTGTGTTACGTCGAAACGTTCTGAAGTGCCCAGCGTTCCTGGTAAGATTTTCTTGGACGAAAAGAATGAAAACATGCAGAGCGACAAGCTCCGTCTCTCCCTCGTATTTATTTAGTCGACAGTATCCTGCCCTCAGGCACAGCGCAAATACACAAGAAAGACAAACTCTAACGGGGAAAAAAGACTGCTGAAGGTTGGGAACGTCCCCGTCAATATCTGATCGGAGATGAAGATATTGGAGATGTTTTAAGAAGTTCATGGACTCATTTCTTCGAGTGTTGCGTCGAGTCAGCAATCTCACTTTGGATCGGGTTTATCATTTATAGTGGATTGAACGGAGAAAGAGCTAACAAGGAAGGAGGAACGAGGAGCTTTCTGAAAGAACCTGGACGAAAGTAATATATATATATATATATATATATATATATATATATATATATATATATATATATTGACCGGTCCAGGGCCGACATTTGGCGTGGGAACAATGCTATTCTTGCACTCTTTCAAGTACTATCCCTTGTGTTTTTCCAAATGGGCACTTCGGACAGATCCTTCAACAAAGATATGATGAATTTGAGCTATTCTTATTATTCACATACTTTAAGAATGCTAATATAATTTTGAAAATTATTACTGAAGGTTAATGGTTTCTGCATTATCAATGGTCAATACAAAATTATTGTACGGAACCTTTTAATGCAGCAATGGGTTCAGGCGAAAAAAAAAAATTTCGATGACAAATTCTACGATACCAAAACGTTTTTGTTGGGTAGAGCCTAGCAGTTTCTAACTTAAAAAAAGTGTCCATTCTTTTCTTCATCAAAAATTGATATTAAAACGCCGTAACTGCACCAATTTTGTTCGGGAAGAGTTTCAGTGTTATTGAGGTTTTAACGTTACTCTAAGGTTATATTGAGGTTGAACAAACGGGGAAGTAAAAAAAAAAAAGAAAATCTTTCCGTAAAAAACGAGAGCTAAATATTGTCTCCCGTTCTCCCAAGGGAGTTGAAATTTGAAAGGGTGACCCTCTGAGTTAATAACGTATGGCAATTATCTGGATATGAAATTAACCCACTCCAATCCCAATCGAAGGAAAGGACAGGAAGCTGAAATTGGATATGGAGACTCTCTGGGATACTAAGAGACGATTGAATTGATCGGGTCTTTTCTGATCAGCTGACTGAGCTAATTTAATTGAGACATTTTGACGTGGATATTTATCACCTGCCATGGCTCATTTTGCATCTATAGCCTGTATTTTGTCACCTGTCATGGTTCATTTCGCGTTTGTCATTTGAAATATGTATTGAAAATCAAATAGACATATCCATACCACAATTTTTTTCTGCGTTAGCGGTAAAAGTTGACATGTTGTGACAGAGTTCCCGTCATAGAGGTCCCGTCGGGGTCTCAAAGAATGCGCTGTCGTCGCCCCGTTGGTGAACAACGGGCGTCGCCGCTGATACCCGTGTTTTCGAGAAGCTGAGTTTGGCGTTGGATGGGCGATCCAGATCCTTGGAAAACCAATCTACTCCGAACATGGCTCATTAAAAGCTATTAGTAGGAGTGGTATCTCTCTGACGGGATACTGTCAACCTCCTCTACCTTTTTATCGAGGATTTAGGCCCCCATTGCACCTCTGGGGGGGGGGGGGGGGTACCTAGATCCCTGACAAGGTAGCAAGAGCGTGACACTGTCTATTACAATGTTCATATGCCGGGTGTCTCATGTTTCATCAGAAATTTGCCAAAAGTTGAACCTGAACCTGGAAAATTTACTTTGATTTACGAGTCAACAGTTGCAACTTTATAAAACGCCTTTAAGTAAGTAGTCTGTGTGCCAGACCCACAAAAACAGCAAATTGGTATAATTTTGTTTGCATTGCATTTGACAGGTTTGATAAACATCTGTGTTTCAGAAGTTTACTCAATCGATGCTACATCGCGCATTTTTATTTATTGTACCTTTCGAATCTTTTTCTGACGGTGGAACCTACATATTACCTACGGTGAAACCTACTTATTAAACTAAGCTTTAATGAATGGTGTCAGTAGGTAACATTTTTCCCGTATACCCCTCTAAAAATAATACTTTTCTCTGTAATATTTTTGTCTGCAAACTGCGAAAAAGGGAAGAAAACAAATTGTCCTAAGCACTAAATCTTGACAGAACATGGAACAAGTTTTTGCGTCCATTAAAACTGTTAGCTGCAGAAATTTAATGTAGGGTGCAGTAAATTGGTGCAATTTCGAAAAACGTACTAAAAAAAATCACTAAAAATGGCTAAAAACGGCCATAAATTGTTAAATTTATAATTTTTAGCAGGATTTTAAACAGAACTTAATTTTCAATTATTAACTAAGACATTTAAAAATTGTTGCTCAAAATTATGCTGAAAAACGTATTTAAATTTCATTAATATTTGCTAAAAAAAAGATAAAAACATCTAAAAATCCAAAATCTCTTTGAATCGCCAAATTTTATTTAGTATGTGTGTGTTTTTTTGCCATAAAATTGGGTTTTAACAATTTCTTTCTACTGAAATTGCTCAAATTTCAATAAAATTTTACATATTACGATACGATAGATAGTTTAAGAAAATTTGCTCATACGATCTTGCTACTGGAACTTTTTTTTCTTACTGTGCCACAGCACAAATACTGACGAGATCAAATATTGTTTCAGCAACTACGTTTATGACTCAAAAACTCCATGATTAAAATAACATATCTAAAAAACCTTTAAGACTACAAAAAATAAATATAATCCTATTATTCTGTTTCTGTACTCATTGGTCGATCGCAATTTATTGTTTCCTATTGGAATGGATGAATGAATTAAGTTTGTTGGCGCAATGTTTAAAAGAAAAATAATTGACGACAACGACTATAGTCAGTTCAAGGAAAACTAGCGACACGAGTTTATATAACTTTAAACTGGAAAAGTGTAGTAATAATTACGGAACTGGAATGTCAGGAGTGCGAATATCGGGGGTTTAGCGGCCTTGTTTTGAGAAAACCGCACTAACCCGCGTTACCGCAACGCGAAATTCCCCTGTAATGATCGTCTATTCGGTTGAGAAGTGAGAACAGCAATGCGACGCAGGTTATAGTAGGTGATAAGGCTAAGGGTATAGTAAATGAAATTGATTACTGCAAAGGTATGTGGTTTTACGAAGAATGAATATATTTGTGTTTATCTACAAGTGTGTTGTCAACGGACAACATATGGTGATACTGCAAATATCTGCTATAGAGTGGACGGCTAAATTCCGACATTCCCCCTCAAGGAGACACAAGGAGAGCAGGTTGCATTTCCTCCAGGGTCCCATATCCAAAATGCTATGAACCTATTTTTTTCTATTTTTTATAGAACAAAACATAAGAAATACATTATTCAATATAAAGCAGTACAAAATCCCCCCCCCCCCTCCCCATTTAAAGCAAGCTTGTAGCGGGTGGTGGGGAGTCATGGGCTCAATACCATATTTTTCATTCATTCCAAGGTACCTACTTTGAGAGAAAAGAAGTAGACACAAATACAAAAGAGATACGACAAGAAGGAATACCACATAAGAAATAATCGAAGTAGAAAAATGAAACAAAAGAAACAAAGAGCCGCCCAAGACCATTGCAGAACTGCTTTACCAGAAAAGCAACATAATAGCCAAAACAAAAATCAAATCGAATTTTTAAATTTTCTTCAACATGTTCAAATATTTACAATTTTTCAAAATTTCTATATATATATGTAAATATTACACACAAAATTTACTAAAAGAAAACTAGAAGAGAGACGAAAAGGAAAAACCTTTCAACACATGTAATTGCAAGAAAAATGATCAACATCAAACAAACAATTCAAACTTAGTACAAAGACATCTGTTACAATATTCAGATTGACCCATGCTTTAAATTGTCCAACACTTAAATCGAGCACAGTTTTATCTTTAATTGCGTTAAATAATTTGGGACAACAATGCATTACAGACTTCCGTCCATTCACAGAATTCACTTTTGGCACTTGGTAGAGTCCAACAACTTCAGCTCTTGTAGCTGAGCGTTGTAACTTGGTATTGTAGCTGTAACTGAGCGTTGACAGTGGTTGTTCAGAATCGGTACGCTTCCATTGCGCCAACATTTTGCCATTAGGAGTATTTTTGCTGCTAGTGAATTTTCGTACATTTTGATGTATGAGATTGCATAGTAAAATGGTACTCATGGTGGTTTGGTTGCGTGGTACTCATTTTGGATCTAGTCTTCTTATTTAATTAGATTATTTACTTCCGCATTTAGTTCTCCCATCTTTGTAAAATTGTTTTCGATTTTGAAGATGGAATTATTTTCTAGCATTATATGTTAAGTTGTCGATGTAGACAATGTGGTTTTCAGTGCAGTTTTCATATTCATCTACAGAATTGTTTCTCAAAATTTGTCATTCATATGAGTTCAAATTTAAATCACTATACATGCAACTTGAATTTTTATTTCTTACCCGCAAAATTGGTTTTTCCTCTTCAGAAATCTTCACATTTCGAGTTCTTGTTTCGCAAATTGTCTCTCAACGATTAGATTTTCATCGTTATTGTAAAAATCGTTACAATAATATTTTTCAATACTTTCTATCTTACAAAATTCCATTCCTTTTGTTTGGGCAACGTAATTTTCTCCAATTTTTACATGGAAACCCTCTTCTTCAAGTTCAACAAAATGAACCTCATGAAATTTCTTACAAACGGCATTGGAAGTCGTACTATATAGGTTTCCCAAATTGAATTAACGGTTTTCCATATCAATTTATTAACGTTTTTATTGAATTAACGGTTTTGTGGTTTTGCGGATTAATGGTTTTTAACGAAATTAAAAATTCTTCTATTTGGGGGAGAAAAATAAATTGAATAAGTGTGTGTGTGTGCGTGTGTGTGTGTGTGTGTGTGTGTGTGTGTGTGTGTGTGTGTGTGTGTGTGTGTGTGTGTGTGTGTGTGTGTGTGTGTGTGTGTGTGTGTGTGTGTGTGTGTGTGTGTGTGTGTGTGTGCGTGTGTGTGAGTACGTGCGCGTCTCATTCTAAATGTTAAAGTTATCGTCTCTCTCGTTATCGTTCTCTCCTTAGGATTGGAATAAAAATCCCCTTCTTGCGCCAAAAAATCAAGCATTCCAACGAAAGGATGAATTCGATGGCCCACACTTTTTGAGCACATTGTATTTGTCAAATTTCGAAAAATGTACTAAAAAAAATCAGTAAAAATGGCGCAAAACGGCTTAAAATTGTGAAATTTATATATTTTTTTAAGCAAAATTTTATTCAATACAATCTAATCAAAAGTGAATTAGAACAATATTAATTTTATGCAAAACAAATTTGCAGAAAAATGTAGTTCAATTTCATTAAATTTGCTGAAAAATCGATTAAAAACTGAAAAAATGTCCGTTTTTAATCGAGATTATTATTTGGTACGAGTTCATTTGTCATATAGTCGGTGGTTAACAATTTTTTGCCCTGAATGTGCTCAAATCTCTCAGTGCTTAATTTTAGTACTATAATCTACAAAAAATCGCTCATACGATCATGCTGCATGACTGGAACTTTTAGTTTATTTGTATCATTTATTTACTTTTTTTTTTTAAGGAAATGCACTTAATAAAAAATAAGTTTCATGTGTGATATTTTATTTACTTGTTTCTACCCAGATATATTTTATTGGTTCTTGAGAAAATTGTTTAAGAAACGGAAGAGGAAAACATTATTTTACGTTATTGATGTTTTTGTTGCAGGTGCGGCGGGTTAGGTCATGGAGCTGCTCGGGGGCGGCCGGTGCTGCTAAGGGGCAGGCGATGCTGGCGGGAGTGCTGCTGGCGGCGTCGCTGCTGGCAGCCTCGACCGCCGGCGACGGATGCGGCGGCGTCCTGACGGCGCGTCACGGGATCATACAGACGCCCGGGTTCCCTCGCCCCTTCGACGTCCCCGTCACCTGCCGTTGGGTCGTCGACTCGTCGGCGATCCCGGAAGAGACGACGATCGTCGTTTACCTGACGCAGCTATTCGTTACTTCCGGCCTCAGGTTCACCGAATACACGTACTACGAGCCGGATTCGTCATTCCAGCTCAATCCCCGGCTCATATACGAGGTACTTACAAATTTTTGATTATGTTAAAATGTTATTGAATACTTTTAATAGGTACATATATAAAAATGTTGGTAAATAATGCAAACGTTACATATACTTCCTTATGTAGGTATGGATTGTATACCAACGATTCCGCTTTATCCGGCTTTATTGCGAGCACATTGTACGGACCTTTTCCATTAATTCACTACCATTCATTCATTCTGACCTGTATGTCTAACTGATCTGCATTATTACTAAGGGATTGACTACTTGATGTCATGACATCCAGACCACCAATCTATACACAGCATTCTGATCTATTTTACCATAGTGGACGTAAAAATGATTGGGGAACAGTTTTAGATAGAACAATAGAACATATATATATATATATATATATATATATATATATATATATATATATATATATATATATATATATATATATATATATATATATAAAGCGGTAGTGAATTAACGGAAACCAATAAAAGGGGTGGTAGTGAATTAACGGAAAAGTTCCCGTTGAACTGATCATCACTTTACCTGATGTGCGCTCTCCAATATAACCTAACGTGAATGTGAAGAGCAACTCCCCCCCCCTTTTAATGTATAACATAGAATAAGAGGTGATACCATAGTGCAGATGCATAGTTTTGTTATTCTTCTCTCTTTAAATAACCATATGCAGGAAAGATACTTCATTTTATTTGAGTTTTAGTTGAGACCAGCAACTAGGCCAAAAGGTTGGGTTCGAACAAAATGAACACACAACACACACATTCATAGGTAACAGAAACAAACACACACACTTTTTTTTTTTTTTTTTAATATAAAATTTCCATCAGGGGCCCTCCCCCATCCGGCACACCATTAAATTTAATATTATAAATTTAAAAAAGTGGTTGGCGGTCATATTTATTTTCACTTAGTCATAGCTTCATTTCACTTAGATTTAATGTAAGCCTATTTATCTAGTCTTGGTTGTAGTTTAGAATCGTGCCAGTTTTAGTGTCTCACTTGACACCTCGTGCAATGCCGCTAATGACCCTTCAGGTTGAGATGCGGCTAAATTCTTAAATTTAAAAAAAAAGTTCCAGTCATGCCGCATGACCCCATGAGCGAATTTTTGAAGAAATCTTCGACATTTCAGTCGCTATTGATCGTGTAGAGAAATTTTAGTAGACAAACATGGAATCAAATTATTAACAATAATTAGGAGGATTGGACAATATTTCATGCAAATATTACCGATTTTTACAACTAGCGAACGGCATTATTTCGATTTTTGACTGATTTTTCAACTTTGAAATTTTTGAAAACTTGATACATATTCATATAGGAAATTTTACGCTGATTCCGAATATACCACATGTTAGTATGCTGAACAAATTATTTCGCACAACAAATCGCAAAAAACAGGCTATTTTGAAATTTTTGACTACATTTTTGAAAATTTCAACCCGAAGATGTAACCCGATCATGCTGGCCAACGAACTTGAACTTTCGTTTTGTGTCCTTAACATTTTAAAATTTGTTTGAAGTTTCTAGCACAATTCTACGGACAGTTATCGTCTGGAATGACACATACATACATACATACATACATATATACATACATACATACATACATATATACATACATACATACGTACATACATACATACATACATATATACATACATACATACATTTAAAAAAATGCGTTAAACTCCATAATATGATTCAGAATAGCCTGAAACGGATTTCTGCTTAAAATTTTTTCAAAATTTCACATTCTACAAATTTTGAGGCGAGAGCAAAAGCTTGATGTTCTTCAAAAATTCGCTAAAACAGGCTATTTTGAAATTTTTGACTACATTTTTGAAAATTTCAACCCGAAGATGTAATCCGATCATGCTGGCCAACGAACTTGAACTTTCGTTTTGTGTCCTTAACATTTTAAAATTTGTTTGAAGTTTCTAGCACAATTCTATGGACAGTTATCGTCTGGAATGACACATACATATATATATACATACATACATACATAAAAAAATACGTTAAACTTCAGAATATGATTCAGAATAGCCTGAAACGGATTTCTGCATAAAATTTTTTCAAAAAATCACATTCTACAAATTTTGAGGCGAGAGCAATAGCTTAATTTTCTTCAAAAATTCGCTAAAAAGAAAAGTGGATGGGATCCTCAGGTTTACGCCAGTTCTGGGGATGAAGGCAGTTGCAGGAAGAGGAGGAGAAGGCAGAGGAGATAAAGTGGGATGGAAGGAACGAAAACTTGAATAAGTATTAGTTTTATACAAGTAAACCAAATTACCTAGACAACATAAGAAGACCATCCTTCTTCATAGGTAGGCAGAAGGTTTTTTAGGCTGCCTTGTGTTTTTCAGTCGGTTAGGTTACATTTTATTTATTTATTTATTTTTTTTTTTAAGCTAAAAATTGAAATACAAGCTATATTTGGCGTTGGTTGATTTGTATATAATTATCAATACGAAATAATTGCAAAATAATTAACAATTACGTTGATTATGTGGGATTTGGCTTACACAACTTTTCCAACGGCAGAGCGACATAGTCTTCTAAAACGAACAGCTGATTGATTCGTTTGGCAACATACTGCCCAAACCAGCGGCACGTAAATAGGAAAGCATTTTGTAAACAAAATTACAGTGATTAAAACAAAATTACTATTCACCACGATTCACCTAGCGACAAATAGTGAAACTTGACTTTCGCGTATCCCAATTTCAACAATTTTTTTTTATCATTTAGGTATATTTCCTCTCTTCGGATTAGAAATAAATAAAAGTATTCCGAATACTTATTTCTAACTTTTAAATACGAAAAGTCGGTTCTTTTCTCGCAAACCCAGTAAGTTTTTTTTTTTTTTTTTTAATCTTTTTTCCTATTCTTAGTAACTTTCAACCCACTCAGGTACCCCCACGGTTAGTTTACTAGACGGTACCTGTCAATCTGAAGGCGCTTAGGGAAAACCCAAGAAGCACCACGTCACTGGTCCGCTCTGCTACCTTTCACTTGCCCTGTGCATTGCGCTTATAACCTCATTCACGTTAAAAAAACGGAAGTTAGTGAAAAAACGTTGTCTATTTCCACGAAAAATAAAGAGTTACAATGTTAAATCGATTTCGACGGTTAGGCCATCATCAGTAACAAACAATAACTTATTTGTTATTGTTTGTTACTGATGATGGCCTAACCGTCGAAATCGATTTAACATTGTAACTCTTTATTTTTCGTGGAAATAGACAACGTTTTTTCACTAACTTCCGTTTTATAATGGGTTTCCACAACTTCGTCGCGAGTGATTTAGTTCGTCTCATTCACGTTTCTAATTTTGTTGGTAAGTGAAGTTTTTACAAATGGTTTGCTGTGCCATAGCGACTTGTTCGAACAAAGACGGTGAGAAAAATCGTGGACTCCATTTTCACCGGTTTCCGAAGGATAAGGAGACGAGATCTAAGTGGATTGTGGTGTGTAAGCGTGCAAACTCAAGATAGACAAAGCTTGGGTATGTTTACTCCTTTTGATCAGAGTGATTATAAGCGTGATCTGAGAGCTGAGTTACAAAAATTCCTCCGAAATTTGATTTGAAACCGGGCACAGTACCACACCTGCTTTTGGGTAAATCTCCTGCGACAAAAACCATCGACAGCTTTTCCTAACGATGATCGCAAAAATCGATCGGAAAAATGATCCATTCGCAAGGAAATTCAGGCTGTTCTGAGTTCCGAAACGGAGACCGATTTAAAACTTGTTGAAAATCCATGAAACGGGAAACTGTGTGCGGGAAATCGAAGACGAATTTCAAAAATTTTACGGGAATTTTATTTGTCTGAACGCAGGAGTTTTTTCTCGTCTAATTAAAGTCGTAAAACATAAGAATCCCGAGATTGATGATTTCGTAGTTTCGTGCTTTGTTAGGACTCGAACATTTATCAGAATGAAGAATATAAATAAGTTACGAAAGGAAGACAAACTTTTGAAATCAAGAAAACGGAGTGCCAGTGAAGACAGAAACAAATTCAAGAAAATGAAGAAACTAGTTGGATAAATTTGTATTTTTGTGTTGTTGTTATTATTACCTACCTATTATGTACCTACAATCAAAGTTTACCAAGGAATTGTTATGTTTTACTTTTAAATTTTTAAAAATAATCAAATTAAATAACTACGTAGAATCAATGTAATTACCTATCTGTAATTAAATATTTTTATTTCATTCATTATTCTTGAATATTCTCTTTTTTATCCTAGATACCTAGGTACCTTGCAAACTCGTTTGCCTCAAAGTAACATATATCTGTTCTTTTCTCCGTAGATAAATGAGGAAAAGATGATCTTTCTGATTTTTTCTCCATCTAATTTCTAAAAAACCAAATTTTAAACTAGGTATAATACAGAAAATAGCTTTCAATAACAATCTATCGAAGAATAGTTGATGAAATCATCAGTAGAGTTACTTAAAACGTTTGTTTTGCACTGATTCCGTGCGTATTCGAGAGGCTCCCGCAATGGTAAAGGGACCACCTACGTCATAGGCCAGGAGCCCCCGGGGTTGACAGGTACCGTCTAGTAAAGTAACCGTGGGTACCCCTGAAGTAGCTGCGTACCCCAACAATATTATTATTTTCTTGAAGCTTTCATCCTACGAAAGATTTTCTTCAAAAGGTAAAAATTAGTGATAGATATTTCACTCACTCCTTTTCCTAGATTTTTCTGTGTTCAAATTATACGGGATATTCTAAACATTTGGCGGGGTGCGAATCCTAGGAATTTATCATATAATTTTGAACCAGTTTACGCATCATTAAGCGGTGCCCCTTAGTAACTTGATATTTCGCGAAACAGGTTCCCTGATAAATATATTATATGTGTCGCTCTCATTTAGTTAGTGCTAATCGATATGGAACTAGCGGAGCCGAGAAGAAGGAAAGTAAATGAAGTGGAGTAACGCGATAACGTGGAAAACTCCCTCTCATTTCGTTATTTATCAGCCGGAAACCCGCTAACGAATTTCCGAAGAAGAAATGTTGAGGGGGACTTATATTATGAGTTCGCGTCGTTAAACGGAAACCAAAAGAGGAAACATGATATTACAATTACAAAGTATTACAAGAGCGATAACAAAATCCCTACATTTAGTTTCTAATCTTTTACAAGAGTTTTAAATTGTAGGCTTCTGTGATGTTCGTTGACTACAATATTGAGTAACCCCATGATGTTGCGTGAGTGGTTGCCTAAGATGCAATAAAGCAGTCTACACCAGGGTTACCAAGTGTACGGTAATTACCGTAAACATACAAGATGCACATACCTACAAGAAACAAGCGTTCAAGCTTGGAGTTTCGTCAGCCGGGATCGACTTCGAGACGCTGCGTCTGACATACGGCTCGGAGACCCTCGAAAAGCGACGAGGTTCAGCCTCAGCCGACCTCATCGTCTTTCAAAAAGTCATAATCACACCATAGATTGCCCCAGGGGCGTAGTTTTAGGAGGGGCAGGGTGGGCGAATCATAGAGGATACAAAAGTTCGTTGTATTAATAAAATTAAAATGAATAATTTTACGCTTCTAATTCCATTTGGTACCTAACACATTAATTGGAAAATGTACCTAATTCATAAAAAACAATTATTATTATAAGAATCCGCTTTCCTAGCAACTTTATGCGAAATGAAGAAATTCTTATTAGGTTCGTTTTGTGTAAGGGCAAAATGGCGTGGATATTATATAGTCCCACGGAGAGGAGTACAATCACCGTAAACGATACGGAAATGTGGATACTCAAGCTGAACGTCTTTCCCCACTACCTTCAGGGGCTGGCCCATATGAGATTTTTCCCTAGAAAATTATCCATAGTTCAGTATCCACAAAAGTTCCCTACGAACTTCCCCTACTTCTCACTGCCTACCTGATCACGCTTGGATCTTTGATTCAAAACAGTTTCTCTAATTCTTTTGTAGGTATATCGTAGGTACCTATATATTTTACCATTTACGTATTAAATCTCAGTTAAAATAAAGCAAAAATGCAATAAATAGAAGACTACAGTGGTGATTGATACAGTTTAATAGAAATGATTTAAACATTCTATCGTAGCATTATTTGTATTCTAACCTTGCATATTGCTGGTTTCAGTTTGTTTACATATTTGTTTCTCGCTCTTGGTTTCCTTCCCAGTATTTCATTTCACGTACCGTCTATATAATACGATTGCGTGATATTATCCAGAATAAGTGTTTTTTGCGCAGGAATACCTAACAACTGAGAATAAACCTGTAAGGGAGAAACGTCCACAGATATGATTTTGCACGTAGTAAGTCTGTAACTAAACGATAATAATAGGCCTAGTGCTCCCCAGTTCATCGCTACCTATTCGTATTTATCGTAGTTTTTAACGTTTAGGTTAGTTAATTGTCTAATATTTTTTTTCTAAATAGTATTATGTTTTAATAAACAATACGATGAAAGCTATTGAATGAATATGAAAGCTTACGTGATTTAAAAATCATGACAAAAAGCCATTGAATATTTATAAAGCGTTTGACAGTTTATCATAGTCTTTGTATTTATATTCAACAACAAGTGCTAGAAATTAATACTAAAACTATAAAATAAAAACGAAATCCTTGACCGCCCCTTAATAAGAAATGACTTAGCTACGCCACTGGATTGCCCTCAGGTCTTGTCATCATTTTACCTTCAGGTCCCACGCATCACTTCCCGCCCACCATTGCTATTTTTTGTCCCTTTTCCCCTGCAAGTTATCTGAACAGTCGGCCTCTTCACAGACTCCCCCGCAGTGCAAACTTGTTTCTGTCAATTAATCCCGAATTTGACTTTTTCACATCCTCCATTACCACAATGAAAATTCTTCTTATTTATCTATTTTTATTTTATTTTTTCATCCCCAGGGTTCCTTTCTTAATTTCTTACCTTTTTATCTTCTGTTCAATTATGTTTGAGTGACATGTTATGCTATGATATATATATATATATATTGACTGATATGTCAATTATGTTTATGATATGTAATTGGGCTTGCCCTTGTCCCAATAGAAAAAACATACAGTAATTTTGGTGCACATACGGTGTACGGTAGCAATCTCATTACCGATACGATAAAATGGAAAACCTGGGGAAATACATTATTATAAATCTATTTACCTATCATTTTACCATTAGTTCATGAGATTACAACAGGTATAGGAGAAGGACGACCCTTTTGTAGCTCGATACTTACTATCTAGGTTAAAAAGTTTCATTTCTCCAGCAACGGCTTGGTTGTACGTGAAAATCAAAAGGAAATTCTTTGTTAAAGTTGTATTTGATAATCATCAGAAACGCTTGCATACGAGTTTGCAACACATTGAGACATTTTATGTCTTTAGTTGCAGACTCGTATGTGTTGCAGACTAGTATGCAAGCTCTAAGAGCCACTCATCTGATCCGGACCCTGGGCATCGTCAAGTAAATGTCCTAAAGCGGCTACATACGAAATTACAGCTTCCTACAGTGTAAAGTATAGAAATTACCTGTTAAAATGATTTAACCAACGCTTCACAAATCAAACCTTTCTCGCAATATTCGGATCCCCTGCTATGAATCAAATCATCGAAACACCAACTCAATGAAATCATAAGAAATTAACAAGCGGTTGCAATCATGTTCACAATATCAATGATTGAGAATGATCACCTGTGTGTAAACAATTATTCATATAACCATGCTCATAACTCAGCTTGTTGGCCACGCACTTCGCAGTAGTTAACATAATATGTTTGGAACGAATGGTCAACGAATTTTGTGGGATGAGAAACGACGAAGTACCATTTCCCTGGCAACGACTCGGTTGTAAGTGGTAATCATCAAAAAACAACTGGGACAATTTTCGTCAACAGTTTACGTAACGATTTTTTTTTTACATGTATTTGCTCTGGGGGGTATACCGAAAATTTCCGTGATGCAAAATTTGTGTGTTTCACGTACAACCCTGCCGTTGCTAGGGGAATGGAACTTACGCAGTTTTCATCGCACATAAATCGTTCGCCTCTCGATGGAAAGCGCTTGATTTATGTGATAAATGTTCACATCTCAAGCTACCAATTCCCCCCACCTTACGTACCTGGCTACATTCCTAAACTAAGTTGATTGGACTATAAACAATTTTAATAAGCCGGTTACAATATTCTTAACGAACTACAATATCATTTACTCCACGCCATAGGAAACATTTTCACCCTCTTCACAACAGTCGACTGTTAACAACAACTCATTGTAGTGGCTTCTCTCAACAGTTGTTTTCAACATTTCTATAAGTAAACCGTTATTTTGTTGCAATTAGTCGGGATGCGGCCATGCGGCCCAGGGATTTGTTTAAAGTTAAACGATTTGTTTACAACTCTTGAGGACAACCGTTATGAAATCCCCAATCAAAGACATATCCATGCAACATGGTATCTGCTTGTAAAGCAGATAGTGGAACTCGTTTACGAGTTGTCTAGTTAGGTACTTTGGGTGAAAATGTTTTGTTTATTTGAAGCAAAGACATAAAATCTCAAAAAGAAGTTATGATACTCCTGCCAAAATTTGTATCGAACGTATTCGCCTTCCCTCACTGAAATACACAATGCTATAGAGGATTTCAACTCCTATAAAAATCCTATATAATCCCAATCCTATAAAAACAAAACGAGAATTGAAGTAAGCCACACGCTACTCATTGCTGGAGTCATTTGAAGATTATTTCGGCCAGTGGCATGCGAACACTAATGATGAGTTTAGTGGTTTCCACTACAGCCAATTGATGATTATTACGTTTGGTTACATGGTTATATTTAATTGTTTACTTTTTCCAATAAAATTATTCCTTCGTATCGTGACCTGTGAATGTGTGTCTTCATTTCAGCGTAGTGATAAGTTTTGACATTTTATGTCTTTACTTTGGCTCATCAATGTGTTAGCAAAAAGCGTTGAAAAAAGCGTCAAGATTGGTTTTCTGATGATCTTTGCTTAAAACCGAGTCGTTGCTAGGGGAATGGTGCTTTTTCGTTTTTCATCCCACAAAATTCGTTGACCATTCGTTCGAAAGCTCTCGATTTATCCAACCATATTATGTTAACTACTGCGAAATGTGTGGCCAACAAGCTGAGTTATGATATGGTTATTTGAATAATTGTGTACACTCAGGTGATCATTATCAATAATTGATATTGTGAACATGATTGCAACCGCTTGTTAATTTCTGATGATTTCATTGAGCAGGTGTTTCGATGATTTGATTCATATCAGGTAATCCGAATATTGCGAGAACGGTTTGATTAGTGAAGCGGTGGTTAAATCATTTTAATAGGTAATTTCTATACATTACACTCTAGGAAGCTGTAATTTCGTATGTAGTCTCTTTGGGACATTTAGTTGACGATGCCCAAGGTCCGGATCAGATGAGTGGCTCTTAAAGCCAATTTCTATGCTTTACACCCTAGGAAGCTGTAATTTCGGATGCAGCCTCTTTAGTACATTTACTTGACGATGCCCAGGGTCCGGATCTGACGAGTGGCTCTTAAAGCTAATTTCTATGCTTTACACTCTAGGAAGCTGTAATTTCGTATGTAGCCTCTTGAGGACATTTACTTGACGATGCCCAGGGTCCGAATCAGCTGAGTGGCTCTTAGAGCTTGCATACGAGTCTGCAACTAAAGACATAAAATGTCCCAATGTGTTTCAGACTAATATGCAAGCGTTTCTGATTTTTTTATATACAGTAGGTACACGACGATGATATCTGTGTATACTTCCAATTTCACCAATTTACAATCAAAGCCTTGTCAGCCATTAGGTTTTTAGGCTGTTCTCGACGTAAGGGTGCGCTAGCATCGAAGTCTCGAGAATATCACCTATAGGAGATGCGGGAGGATTCCCACGGCTATTGGCCAGGATTGTGTCCTGGAACAAGCTGCTCATAGTCGAGCCTCAGGCGAAGGGATTGAATGGTGGTAAGTGTGAACCTGGGAAAAAGTGTACCCCATATCCTCTATCTTCTCTACCTTCTGTATTTAAAGATTTTTTTTACTGCAGCGTACACTTCTTGAGACTCATCCTGGCTTAAAATTTAAACTGTTCTAGAACCAAAAATTTCAACCATGTATCATGTTTTCTCCTCGATATTGATTCGAAATTCTATGAAAACATCAGAAATTAACAAGCGGTTGCAATCATGTTCACAACATCAATTATTGAGAATGATCACCTGTGTGTAAACAATTATTTATATAACCATGCTCATAACTCAGTTTGTTGGACACGCACTTCGCCGTAGTTAACATAATATTGTTGGATAAATCGAGAGCTTTCGAACGAATGGTCAACGAATTTTGTGGGATGAAAAACGACGAAGTACCATTTCCCTAGCAACGACTCGGTCGTAGGCGGAAATCACTGTAATTAATTTCGTGCGCGGAAAAAAATTGACTCGCAAAATTCGCTAGGACCCCAGGGCTAAAACATGATACATGTTAATAAAGGTATTCCCCTATGCTACTTATCAGTTATGTTTTTAAATATTTACGAACAGGCTTTCCTTTATATCTGTATATATTATCAGCTTTAATATAAAATAAACCAAGCTTAAAACTGCGAATGATGATAATACAATTATAAATCAATATCATATTTCACGTATGTAGGTACTCTCAAGAAGAATTCGCCCCCAATTACCCGACTCGCTCTTTATACAATTCAGTTAAAATATAATGTTACAAAATGACTTCACAAAGGTGCTAAGTGACTTTGTTATCTTAGGAGCATCATTAGTAGGTAGTAATTAGGGTAAATTACAAGAACCTTAGGCGCTTAGAGCTCCCGGTGTTTTCGCGGTACATTTAGCTCATTTTCGTCGGATGAAGAATAGCGGGGTGGGAAGACACCAAAACCTCCCCCTTCACTCTTCCAGCCCTTAATCAGACTACGGAATGCCAACTGCCCCCTCCCTTTCCGCTCTGTGCTGGAAGTGGGAGAAAAGTTTAAAACTGTTTAGGGGTTGTTCATGGCAACTCGGCCCTTGTCTCCGGAGCCTTCTCTCTCCACAACCCATTTTTCTCAAACTTTTCTTCAGAGCAAAGAGAAAGTTGAGGGCGGCTTCCTTCCAGCAGTCGGAGTGCACAAAAAGGTTGGTTGGTATTCATGAAGGCAGCTCCCCCTATATATCTTACTCGAGGCGGAGGCCGGGCGTTGGAGGCGTGAATGCGAGCCTTTCACTAAAATCCGGTTCGTACGATCGAACTTAGATCGACATTTTATTTCACGAGGAAAAACATGTGTTAGGTAATCGGGGGAAGAAGGTTTGCTCTGAAGGGGTTGTTATTTATGTGACTGTGGAAAATTTTGGTCGGCAAAGTACAACGACTCCTCTTTCTTACCATTTAACCGACAATCAATTAGTGTTTCTAGCCTCTTGTTTTGACTGATTTAACGACGATATTTCAGGGAACTTGGGGTTAATTTCCATAATGGAAAAATATCACTTGAATTCGCGATTTAAATTAAGGATGCGAAATCTAGCGGCAGAAAAATGGACCTTCGTAAGCCGGATCACCCGGAATAGCAGCTTGACAGGTTACATGAATTTGTTTGTCAATTTTCCTTTGGTCACTATTAAAAAGTCAAATAAATCGTATGCTGCGTATTCGGAGGCAAATCTACTGACGACGATGTGTTATTTTGCCTCCCTTATCTTTTTAAAAGAGGAAAACGAAATGCTTGAATAACTAATCAGTTTGGATCGAAAGAACCAGTAGACCAGCCTACGACCGAGGGCAAGGGCTTTAAAAATAGGCAAAAAAGTGTGAAATCACAATAAAAGTAAATGCATTGTTGTCAGGTATTTACTTATCATTAGTAATAAATTATCCCTTTCCCCTTGTACCTATCTTCAGGCTCGTATGGTCCAAATGTTCTCATGCTCGGTTGTTCACTAAACTAAACTTGACAATATTATCTGCCATTTTAGCCTTAATTATAACATATCCACCATAAGTATATCCACCTGGAAATCAGGTGGCGTGGCGTTTTGGTAATAAAGTGGAAGGATCCTTGTCCAAAGTAAAAGAAAACACTGATAAAAAGAGCGCCAGAAACTGTATTTTTAAAATTTCTTGTACAAATGTTGGCTATAAAGATAAATATTATGTAGGAGAAACTCTTAGACCTTTGCAAAAACGTGTTATAGAATATGATAAGAATATAAGCAGTGAAAAAATGAGCATTTCTGGCATTACTAGACACTGTCGCGATATGAACCTTCTATAGATGTAGATAATGGTCAAATTTTGGCTACTGAACCAGTAATGAAAAATAAAAATAATGGAAAATATTAATATTGTTGAAGGAGGTGAAAAGGTTTTTAATATTAGGAAAAATGACTTGAAGGTATAATAATGATTTTTTTTTTTTTTTTTTTTTTTTTGTCTATTTGAAAAATGAAACAAATTCAAAAATATGAAAAATATACCAATGGTGCCAATAATTTAGTTGAGAGAGTTGTGAAAACACAGGATGATCCCTGGAAAGTTGAGGCAACGCTGGTTGGTGAAGGTTATTTATTACCTACTCAACTGCCATGTGAGCTTGTAACAATCTAAAATTTATTTCAAAGTGTTTCTAGTATATTTGTGCAATATAGAAATTTTAGTCAAAATAGTGCTTTATAACATTCCAGTTTTGTTAGTGTTGTTGCAGTTCCTCTTAAAAAAATGTTCTTTCAGTTCCTAATTTTGTTGTTAAGGCAGATGATTTTTGATAATGAATGAAATTTTGCTGATGCTGTTATATACAAAGTAAGGTAAAATCCATAAATTTTATGATATTCTAGAATAATTTTGCAAAAAATACTTGGCACTAGAGATTAGTCGATACCAAAATTTATCGATTCCCGATACCGATACCGATACCTAAAAAATCGATTCCCGATTCTCGATACCGATACCATCGACGCATAATACCTAACTTACCTGTAGGTGAAAAACAAAAATTCCTCTTGAACTAGTAATATATTCAAATTTTTTTGTACATCATATAACTTATACTTGCAAAAAATGGATCCCAATGTATTTGCAAATGAGGTAATTTTTAAATAAAAACAAAACCACCACCATCCTCCACCTGTTCTACTTAATGTTTTTGTTTAAAAAGACCAACATTTTAATTCTGTCTGGGTCCAGACGATTTCTCTTCTGGTCGGATTGATTTCTTTCTGAATAAAACAAGTTAAGCAAACTGACTTGGTTTTTTAGTTTTTCGTCGGTAACTGTAAGGTATTTCCAAATAAGACTGGCTCTAGGCTTTTATACTTGGAAAACATAGCTTTATCTAATGCTTCTGATGTCACAAACAAAATAACACAAGCCTACTTGTAAACAAAGTTATAATTGTAAGTTGTGTTTTGGGCAATTCATGTTTCGCAACTGCTAACTTCACACAACGGTTGCACGGTACAACCATCTTCGTTGTTAGATTGTTGCAATAGCACCTTAGTGTAATAAAACGCCCATCACCGGGCGGTATCGGTATCGGCTTTAGGCGATCGATTCTCGATACCGATACCAATGCCTAAGAATCGGTGGTATCGAGAATCGGTATCGAAAATCGACTCATCCCTACTTGCCACTAATGTTTTGTTTTAAAATTAGGAGAATCCCCAAATTCCCATTTTACCTGTTGATGAATACAGTGGTGAATGATACCCAACTTCCTGAACCATTTGACGTAGACTTACTTTCTGAATGTCTGTGAGTATATTAGTTTAGAATTTGGCAGGTACTGAGATTTTTTGGCTGTGGTGAGAGTTCAGGTATTGGTTACCTGTTTGCTGTCCTCACATCCTCTGATGATGCAATGTCCCATCATTGCGAAACGTCGGGAATGAGTAATTAAAGAGATAGTACACAAAAGCAGCTTTCATAATCACCTGATTTCCTGGTGGATATACTTAAACTTGAAAATGCTACAGAAAGGCGCTTTGTTGGTAAATACCAATAATAATTATGTGATCATTGTTAATACATCGCAACCTTGAAGACCCGAAGGGAACCGTTATTGAAATAAAATTAAGCTTGCTGTTTTTACGTGTTCAGCTATAGACACCAGCTTGACAATAGGGTGGTAGGACGGATAGGTATTACCTACTTTCCTCTGAGATACCTAGTGCACTACACGGCAGATTTTTGAAATTCCAACTAGGTAATTTCCATTAGTTGGAATCTCAAACATATATGAGTGGATAGAAGAACTAGGGAGGTACCTACATACTGTAAGTTAATCTTTCCTCCGAGACTTTTTCGTTTATTGAACGGACATGTAAGTTGTACTTTAACCTATAGAAACTCGTCCTATCTTGTCACTCCTTTTATCGTTAGTAAATTCCTCCCCAATCGGTTGTTGACTAATTTCCAAACGTAAATTCATCCCCTTTGAGTGGGTAAATCAGTAGACCGGATAATCACATCGCTACATCTCACAAATAAAAAACTGCTCACGAACCTTCACTTTCAAACACACCACATACGATATAATATATATGTTGGACATACGTTGTTTGACATACGATATATGTTGGACATTTCCTACTTCACTGCTTCTTAACTTTCACGGAAATTTTAGATTTTGCAGTAACTACAATTGTATGTATTTGAAATCAAATCTAATATCAACATTCTACAGAAATTAACAATAACAAGAAGTAGACACATAGATACATAGGTACCTACTAAACAATTTATTATAGAAGCAAGAAAGCAATACTATCAACAACCTTCTTTAATTTGGTTTTGTATTTTTCAGTCTTGAACACATGCGTCACAGACACAAAAGACTTTACTCTGGATTGATAATATAAATCGATGTGATGTAAACGATTAGTTTTCCTTTCAAAGACCCTCAAATGGTTCAAATCTGTCCCGCTTCTTGCTGCCATTGTTTTGAGACACTTATTAAGCATAGCTGTGTGTTCTCGCATGATTACGTCTACCTTTTATTTCTGTTTTATCCAGAACTCGGCTCCCGAGTCACCTAGCATCTCTTTTCTTCCACAAGCACCCGGAATTTTTCGACTAAATCAGAAGCTCCTCATATTCTTTCCGTCTCACCTCTTTGGCAGTAGGTTAACAATCTTAAGTTTGAACATCCTGTTTATTCAGCAAAGTGAAATAAAACTATGATTAGATGCATATCAATATATCACTGATCAGATATCAGTTTGTAGCGTATCACGGGTATCACAGCAGATCTGTGGCACAACAACAAGGACTGGACCAAGTGTGGTCCAGATAAAACGTCAATCCATTGAAGGGACCTAATTCTCACACTGGCGACTATTCAGAACTCCTCTCATTACGTGCAATCTCTCACTTCCCAATAATCTGTAAGTTCAACTCAACGTTCACTCAACACTTGCTGACACTATGCACTCTAGCGGCAGCCCTACAAACTTAAAGTGTTATCAATCTTGAAGTAGAACCCCCTCAATTCTACCGCTTTTGAATCTGAGAGATTTGAGTATTCTTGATTGATTTTTGTTTCCACGCTACCGGAAATCTTTGTGTTAATTCAAGAAGCCAATAAAAATGTTTCCCTTCCAGAATCAAAATTTCCTCTTGCTTTTTACGTTTCATAGCTTGCTGATCAATTTTAGTTCCGTGTTTGTGCCTGCCTGTGCTAATCCCTCGTCAGCCCAAAACTATCAACATTTTCAATATGGTTTCGATGAATTTCAATGCCATCGGATCAATATTAGCTTATGCGTATGGGCAAACATACATTTCTTAAGACATCGATTTCGTTGAGAATCGGGTAGTTAGGAATATATTCTCAATGAATTATATATTGATTTTTCGAGTATTGACTTTTGCAGAATCGCGAATCTAAAATTTGTTGACACAGGCAAACTTCTGAGAATAATGGGAACATTTTTCGAAATTCTCAGGCGATGTTTGGTTAAACCCCGCGGCAATCTTCATCAATTCCTTCGCTTTCGGATGAACGCTTGCTATACGCAATCATGTATTTCCCGAAATTTTGATTTCTCATGATCTAACATTGGTTTGACTTCTTTCAATTCAGGAACTCGGATACAAGTGTTCTGTTACTCTGTAGGTGCAAGCCTCGGGTCATGTGGAAGCCTTTTCCACGAATTTCATTGCGATTGATTGTAGGAACTACAGCACATGCGCTAAACAGAGTTTGGTTGTTACTGTCGAAACTTCGAGACTAATTTGATGAATTGGTAAATTAGATATTATGCCTGTTAACAATCCTTTAATTATGTTTCCCTGTAATTCATGGTTGAGGATGAGTAATACCCGCAGGTTTGTTATGTGAAAAGCTTGTGAAATTCTATAAATATTATAGAGACCGAATGCACTATTGTTCGATAAATATTTTCCTTTCTATGATTTTTCAAACGTTTTGTCAACAAACTACTTCATCATAGAAATCAAACCGCTCATCGTAAGAAAGTAAGGGTGAACTTTAAAAATGAAGTCTACTCTCATTTGAAATTAGTAGACGCACTATTTTCTGACCAATGGGTAGCCTGGGTAGCGTTGACAAAATATGTCGGAAAACCATTCCCACCTTTCCATCATGACATTCAAAATGTGCAGGATTTGGTGTTTGGACACACACACACACACACACACACACACACACACACACACTTTTTTCTTAATAGCAAACTTCCTTCAAAGGCGGACACCATTAAATAAAAACGAGAAAAATATATTAATTAACGTTAGGAGGACGCCCGGGTTTACCAGACTTCCACCTTTGGGGTCAAGGAAGTTGAAGGAAGAGGAGGGAGAAAGGGATGAAAGGAAGTGCCCCTATTAAATTACCACTAGTTGAGGCAAGAACCCCTCAAGGCCCGTGTAGTGATACCACTGACATCTCCTGCTGAGATGCCCAACTCGAGTAACTCTAGGTCTTAGAATGGTCTGAAATGAATTCATATACGGTTTTTTTTTTCTCATGTTATTACTAAAACGTGAAAACATGAAATTCATGGTTTCAATCATGAATTAATACAGACCACTGTATAAATTCCAATGAGCCTAGCTTCAGAGGGACGTCCTGAAAAATTGATGTGTGTAAAGTATAATGAGTACAAATCTGATGAAAAATATGTAAATCAGGGACTTCGTGAAATCATTGATTTGAGTTGATTTGTACTGAAATTGGAGGTGAATTGGGTTTCTATGGTGGGATGAGTAAAGTTTCGGGCTTTGAATGAGGATTTTGAATGTTTTGAATTGAAGTTAGTCTCACTTGCAGGTACTTGCGGTGAAGTTACATCTTATGACATAGTATCCGTACAGATTGAGGAAGAAACTAAGAATTTTTTCTCTGACAGTTGTTCTTTTTCGTGAAATAGTATCTGTTCTTTTCCTGACAGCTGCGATAGAATCTAGTAGGCCTAGGCAGTCTTGATGAAAATCGTCTCCCTCGTTTGCCTCGTTTTATTTTGATTGCAAAAGGGAAGTACTTTATGCCCAGTCAGCAAAATAGGCCAGAGACCCCGGAAAAGAAGAAAATGTTTTTATATTTCCAGAATCATCTCTAACTCGGACTTATTGCTTTCTGCTTTCTCCTCAGGTTTCGGAAGATGACGTGATAACTACCCAGTGGGTTCTGACCCGAACGCGCTATTTCGTTATCGAATTCAATCTCCAGAGGCTCGAAGGCAACCACCTCCGCGTTCTCGACGACCTCCTGGACGTCTACGGCTTCAACATCACTTACGAGATGAACCCTGGAGCCGAGCCCCGGAACGACTCCTGCTCCGTGCTCACCTGCTCCCTGGCCGGGAACTGCTACGTCAGCCAAGACTATTCGTAAGTAGAAATCACATCATTGTAGTAGATCAATCACATTATTCGTTATCGATGATCAATATGCACAGTTTTTGGGGTTCTTGAGAGTCGGTCAGGATATAATAAAATTCAAATCTTCAGGGAATTTATGCAGCTGCTTACACGGTCATTAAGTAGTTAGTAACACATTCATGTATGCACATATACTGACGAGTGAAAACATGTGAACATCAACAATGTGAAAACATGAAAGAACACGTAAAAACATCAAAACATGTGAACACCAACAATGTGAAAACATGAAACAACATGTGAAAACATCAAAAAACAGTTGAAAACCCCTTCTTAAAGTAACGTATAGTTAGTTGACATTCTTACTTTAAGAAGTAGGGGTTTTCAACAGTTTTTTGATGTTTTCACATGTTGTTTCATGTTTTCACATTGTTGATGTTCACATGTTTTCACTCGTCAGTATATGTGCATACATGAATGTGTCACTAACTACTAAATGACCGTGTAAGCAGCTGCATAAATTCTCCGAGCCCTGATGATGATGTATAAATACATCGAAACGTTGGTCCTGAAGATTTGAATTTTATTATTGCCTGACCGACTCTCAAGAACCCCAAAAACTGTGCTAATTATCACCTAGCGGTCAACAAACTAAACCATATTGATGATCAATATGTGTATGTGTATCAATACTACGCCCACTTAGTCCTTATTCGCTTTCTTGGTTGGAACAGAATCTCAGTCAATGCAATACGTGAATGCTAATCCATCAATCAATTAGGTAAACTACTCTTTATCGCTTTAAATTATTCTTTATATATTATATGAATCTACTCCACACCTTCTTCGGATTTTCTCACTCTCACCTAGAAACTGTCGCGACTACCAAGACAATTCGTGTTTGCAGACTTCTATCTATTCCAAACTCTTCTCTTCCGCTGATATCATATACAGGGTGTCCCGACTTAAGTTCATTTAACCCTGAGGATCGATTCTAGAGCTCATTTCTAAGCGAAAGTTCCCCCTAGAGATTTTTTTTTTTTTTTTTTTTCAATTGCTCAGTTTTTGAGTAATTTAATTGTTAAGAATTCGTTTGTCTTTAATACCTCACGACATTAAAACGGGCATAACTCCCCTGGAGTCTCTTTAAACTCAAAAATTAGGACATCGTTGGAAAGAGCGTTGAGTTTTCTATCTATGTAATACTAAACCAATATTATTTAAGCCGTCTCTATACGTAAAAAAGAGGCTAAAAAGCAAATTTAGAAAACTTTTCAGATTTGATTTTTTTCCATTTGTCGATTTGTTCCTAATACAGACTATTTTGGAAAAGCACTACATGAAGAAACCTTCCTTAGGATTTCAGCTTTCCAACGATGTAGTCAATTCTATTTTTACTTTACTAACTAGGGGAGAAAATTATGTTTTAATGTTGGAAAATATGAGTTTTTTAATGAAATCGATGGTTTTTTTTTTTTTTTAAATGACCCTATATGAAAGTACGAGTTTGGGGCCGGTTTCTATGTACTTTTTCACGCTAAATCAAATGGTAGCACTTGCAGACCTCCCCAGCTTAGTTGTAACCGAGTTTTACACTTCAACTCACAAATTTTTAGTTTGTTTGTTACGCTCAATTTCATTTGTCTTAGGGGTGAATCTAGTTCGCTAAAGTCTAAAACTCAATTATAATGGAGTTTTTAGATATCTGCAATAATTGTTACCATTCGATTCATTGTGAAAGAATACATAGAAACCGGCCCCAAACTCGTATTTTCAAAGAGGGTCACTTTTCACAAAAACCCACGATTTCATTGAAAAAAAAAAAAACCATGTTTTTCAACATTAAAGCATAATTTTCTCCCCTATTTAGCAAAGTGATAGTAAAATTGACTATGCCGTTGAAAAGTTGAAATTCTGAGAAAGTTATCCCATGTAGTGCTTTCCCAAAATAGTCTGTATTAGGAGCAAAACGACAAGTGGAAAAGAGTCAAAGTCAGAAGAATGTGGGAAATGACGAAAAACATGCGTTCCCCGCTATGGTTTTTTTCGCCTTAATCGAGTAAATTTCGACGGTTTTTGCTCGGGTTGGTCTTAAAATGTTCGTTGAAGTTCCACCTTGATCTCATGCGAGTATCGATACATGAAATCCTTTTTTCCGATTGTAGTGAACGAAAGTGTAGACGAAAACGTTGGTCGCTCTTCCTTATTCTGTCACAACGTTCCTTGAACTTTGCCCTTGAACCTCTTGATCTCGGGGACACAAAAATAAGGGCCTACCTTAAGAAAAATAGAACCGGAAAACAAATACGTACACACATTACTAATAAGAAGATAATCGAAAATCCAACTTTCTCAAAATAATTTCTGAATTCTATTGTGTTATTTATTTATTTATACACGAGCAATCGCCCAATTCACATAAGAAATTCTTAAAACCACAACAATATTATATCAAAAATAAATAATCAGTCAATCAATGCAAAATAGAATATTAACAAATGACTAAGGAGTACAATATATCAAGTATTACAAGAATATAATGAAGAGTCACGTTGTTGACATGAAACCGAGTGGGTTTGGTGGGTTTGAGGTGCGGGTTACATTGCGTGGAATATAAATTCAATCGACGTCGGCTCCTCGTCACATGAGTTTATAATAATGGAGCAGGAACTCTCCCATCAGCATATCCCGCTGAGAAACTGAAATCATTCGCCAAACACGCGATTCCCCACAATTTCAGGGAGTTTGAATCCCATCAAAGGAGCCGCGCTGTTCCCGCTCGTCACGCGAGAGTATTGAAGAGACTCTGTCGACAAGCTCTGGAACGCTCTGGGGCCTCCCCACCTCGTTTGCCACGTATCGGTTTAATGACTATCAGCTTCGTCTCTGGAGAAAGAGAAAGGGTGAGCTTTGAAACTTGACACTTCAACAAATAACGTAGCCTGTGATTGCCGGGACAATATCATCTACCGCCTGTAGGCGAAACGAGGTTGGCGTAAACGACGCCGTTTCTATAGCTAATTCATCAATAAGAGACGCACAATAAAATATAGGTTGTACTGAAAGGTGTGATATAGCCCATATTCTCGTGACGTCACGCCTGTTGTTGGTTTGAGTTTCTTCCAAAGTCCACCATGACGTGGTAGATGTTACTAGATCGCAACGCAACCGACCTATTTTTCACTACAAGTTTGTCGTAGTATGTCAACCTAATACGTTGTTATAATGACATTTTTCAACAGTTTTGTTTATCGAAAGTAACATTGTAGTAATATAAAGTTTTAATTCAACTAAACGGTCGCAGTAATGCCTGGCTAGCTCTATTATTGGTTGAAGACAATGATACCGATCTAGTAGTGAACGAGTTTTTATTTGGACTAGGGACTAACTGTTATAGGAAATCAGTGTCCGAAAACTAAAGAACTTAATTGTTTTAGACTGAAAATAAATAACCTGAAAAATAATGGAGAAAAAATAGTTGAAAATTTCTCAGATATCTGTACTGCGGTGTAGGTACTACATAGCCATTACCCTGGCAGTTTCATCAGCGTTTTAGACATGTTCTTATTACTATAACTGAGGTAGCTTTACTTGTTTTATTGAATGAATGAAAGGATAAATTTGGTAGTTTGTCTAAGTAAACAAGGCATGTTGGTGTTCCACCAACAAACGAAACGACGTAGGTACGTACAGCCTGCCGAATTCGCTGTTGGTTAAAAGTAAACTAAGTAGGCAGATAGTTGCTCTGCCAACGAATTTGAACTGCGTATCAACAAGTTTGTCAAATATCGAATCAGGAAATGTGCAACATGGAACATAACCCAGCTGTAAGGAAAAAACCTTGGATTTGTTTTTATTCGAGCGGGAGGGTTTTTAATTCGGGGGGGGGGGGGGGGGGGTTTTTAGTCAATTATAAAGGTTTATAATTGAAAATAATAAACCAAAACTAATAGTTTCCACTGTAAATCCGCAAACGTAAATTACATCAGGTCTCATTTTGCCATGGCCTATATTACTCCGATCTCGATCATATTTGGAGGGTAGTTTGCTCAATAACAAAAAGGTTACCCCATATGATTTCCATCACGATCGTATCATTAATTGCTGCTGCGCAAGGGGGAACTTCAAATACGAGAAAGCTGTGTCACATCCAACTTATCAAACGGTTTTTGTTTTCCCGTGAGTAAGTAATCTATTAAATCGGTTTGTGGTGGAAAAATATTCCAGATGCCATAATCCACCGTGGGTTGTCAGCTTCAATTAATGGAACGGCTTTGAATTGCTAATAAGGGAACTTCTCCAGTGACCCCCTCCCCTCCTCTCTCCGTTTTCCCACCCTACTCACTTCGTAATCGCTAATTACTGTTTGATATCCTAAACGCCTAAACAACATTCGTTAATAGGCTTCGATAAAGCACGTAAAAGGGTGAAAGTTTGTGGGGCGAGAATGAACAAGAGTCGCTTAAAAACCGTAGCTTTATTTGGGTCAAAAATTGTTTCGGGGAAAAACATAGTCTGTTTTGAGATAAATACTCGCTCTCAATGATTTTTAGCATGTATACGACATTAACGTCCCGTTATAGAGATCAACAATGGTTAGCGTTTGAAAAGTTGTTCTTTCTTTTTCCTTTGAGTGGCTAAACAGCCATGAAGCTGGAAACGTCCTTCAATTCTTAAACCGTGTCTCCCGCAGAAACTTTTATCAAAGCAATGGAGCTAAAACCAAGAAAAAAAACGGAAAACAAAAGAATTTTACTCCATGAACTGTAAAAAGTTAATAATTTCTCAAACTATGTGAGTCAGAAACAATAAATTGAAAATCAAGCTCAGTGACATTGAATATAAATGACGAACCTGATCAGCTGAATGAGACAAATTTTTTCCTGTTCGCCCTTGGAAGTTGGAAGAAGAAGAAGAAGAAGAAGAGTTTTTATTGTAGTAACAACTTGAATGCATTACAATCACCAATAAACTTACATCTAAGAAATACAAATACAAATATATGTATAAACTAAAAAATAATATTAACATTTATACGGTGTTAGAGCTTAAATCGCTAAATTTTATTTCAAAAAACTCTTCAATAGAAAAAAATGCCTTTCTTTTTAAACTAACAGTGATACTTTTTTCTACGCTTTCAATGGCAGTTCCTTAATCACAGATGGTAAAAAATTATAAAGCTTTATGCACCAGTAGTTGACAATGTTTTCACTGGTTTTCAGCCGATTGAAGCTAGTCGCAAGATTGGCATTTCCGCGAGTAAAATGTGAATGAACATCAAAATTTTTGCTAAACTTTTTTTTTTTTTTTTTTTTTTTTTTTTTTTTTTTTACATGTAGTAGGCACTGCAGGATGAACATAGAAGGCAAGGTCAATATAGTGTTCCCTACATGCGAACCTATGCCCTACTCCCGCAAGAATCCTAATTACTCTCCTCTGCAGTGAGAAGATTATGTTCATAGATAGAGAATGGCTCCATACCAGTAAAGCGTAGGAGATAAGGCTATGGAAGCATCCATAATAGCAAAGTAATATGATGAATGTTATGAATACGAATATGATAGGGTGTTTTCTAGAACATCAACGGACAAACAAAATGAGGGCTCCATCCTAATCAGTTCAGTTAGCTGGTTTTTTCTCCTGTTCACTCTTGCAAGTTGACGTTTGGTATATGCAAACTCTCGTACATCAAGAGACGCATTTAATGACCAGTTTTGTTCGCATCTGCTGAGTTACTTAAATTCTCTCCTTTTTACCTCAAGAAAATGACATTATGAGACGAAGGAAATGACGGGATCCACCCTGATCAGCTAAGTAAGGTATATTCTCTTCTGTTCACCCAGGAGGGAAGTTGAAATTTGATGGTAAACTACTCTAAAGCTACAACCACGATGTAACAATCAGTCATCTAAATGGACTAATTATCAAATAAATTATTATTTGAAATGCTTCAAATTCATGAACCGTAATAATAATTCCTACGTGTGGTTACCAACCAAATACGCATTGTAAACATATCTATGTAATTAACTAAGCATTCAACAATATTGGAGTACTTAATTAGCAGCATTTTCTCCACCATGCAGTTGTCTGTGCATGACTTTTGGAAGAATTAATCAATTTTGACATGTTTCGTGTCTTTAGGCTTTAGGAAGGCTTTAGGATTTTCGCAGGACCGCACTTTTTGCAGGACCACGCGTTTGCAAATAGTATGGTAGTAACATGAGGGCATAGTTAGTAATATGTGAAAAAGAGACTATCAAATAATTACCTAATTTGAAATAATTAAAGATTCTATCATCATCTGAGTGAGCTCCGGAGCGAATTTCTTTGCTATTCAACTCTTGAAACTGGAATTTCGTAGGCATGATCCTTTTTTTAAAAATCTGAATCACAAATCTGAAAATCATTTATTACTTTTAAAATTTTCATGATTGGCTCATCAAAGTTCTGCCATTGATGAAATCTACATGATGAACATTTGGAACAGTGATAGTAAATATCCCGCGATTGCAAAGTCAACGGGTTTGGTCCATATACAGTTTCATGACCTTTTATTTACTCTAGGATTACTAAGTAATCGGATTAGTCCAAGATAAATTATTACACTATGTTTAAACAACAATTGGTTCGTGACGAAGTAGTGTTTTCGAATTAGACTTTGAAGAGCAATGGGTGATGTCAATAGATTTTCCCTTTCCCTTTTTTTTTTTTTTTTTTTGAGGCAACAAAGCGACTGGTTTCCACAATAGCTCCGTTTCCCGCCCATCAAACTTAATTTAGCGAGTCGTCATTTCTCGAACCAGTTAGGTTTTCACTTGTTTGGTATCTTGTGGTATGTCCTTTTTTCATAGATATTTCTTACTGCTGGGGGTCATGAAAAATTTTGTCACGGAAAACTATACAGCGACAATGAAGCAGCACTCTTCGGTCGCTGTGAGCGACACAATGCTATGCAATAATAAATATACTTAATGAAGCATTGAAAGAAAAAAAAATTTGTAATCATTTGGGGTCACACAAAAATGAGGAAAAAGTAGAAATCACACAATGAACTTTATATTTATAAATAAAATACGTTTATTACGAAATAAAATATCAATAAAGTTACATGCCAAAAGAACGATTGGAAGAATGGCCGTTATTTTTTCTCCCGGGACCCCTGAGAAGTTGAAATTTGATAGGGGGTCTCTCTGGGACATTAAGAGCTAATTGAAATGAGTGGATCATTTCTAATTAGCTGAGTGAGCTAAGTTCTATCCTGTTCACCCTAGGAGGTTGATATTTGATAGAGAGATTATCTGGGACATCAAGGGATGATTGAAATGATTGGCTCATTCTTAAAATTTAATATGTTGTAACCAGTCCTTCCAGATATGCCAGCCGGTTAGCCTTTGACTTTCCAAATCGATTGAATACACAGGTACAAATGTGACACTAACGTATTTATAGTTTGTAACCAATTAAATCATTCGCTAACTATATTATGATTGTAAAAGTAAATATTAGCTTAGGTTTCTGCATTTTCGCTGGGAAATGGTATGAATGGGACGAGAAGAATGATTTTACCGTAAAATAGGCTTGCTAAACGAGTGCGCGAAAGTTTGTGTATTTTATCTTTTCACAGCGAAGAAGACTGAAAAACACGTCTTATAATTGTATCTTGATTCCAGTTCATACCCTTTACTGATAATAAATGTAAGTAATTTAATGTAAGAGAGCAAAAAGTGAATCTCGATATCTTGCATTGTCATACCTTCGAAAATAAAAATGACCTTAGAAAGGATATTGTTGAGCTGAGGATTAGGGGTTGAAATCGATCTACGTCGGATTCGGATTTATCTGAGCCCGTGGCCATTCTGGAATAATAGGGGTCCCCCACGGTGGACAATCTACGGAAGGTGTCTCCTCAGATCCCGAAGGATCGGATTTCTAAATTACTAAGGGGCTTATTTACATCGAATTGGCTCAGCCGGCTCTGAGCCCAGCGATCAATGTTCCGAGGTAGAGGTGCATAGAGGGAAAAAATAGAAGATAGAGAGGAAACAGCCTATACCTGCCAATGCGGGTTTGGTTGTCCGTCGAGAGTGATGTCAACGTTTGCCAAAAAAGTCGGTGTTAAATGAATGGGGTAGATTAGTGAATGTGCGATATATCGGTGTAGGGACGTTCAGTAGAAATATTAAAAACATGTATAACTGACATTTCTATCTTATGATTTAAGCATTGAGCATGAAAATGTTGTTAAATAGTTGTTAGAATCGGAAGAAAGAAGAATAAAATACAGTTGAAAGAAAGAATAATCAGCTTTCATTTATAATGTAGTGGCTTAGAGATCGTGAGATGTTGTGATGAAGAGAGAGCATTCCAAAAAGTGGCAACGATTTTCCTGCAAATGAAACTAAGGGAGTTAGATACACCTCCCTAGCAACGCATTCGTTGTAAGCCCAGATCAATAAAATCTGTTCCGCCTATCCCATGAAGGTTCAGTTAAAAATTTTAGCTTCATAGGTTGAATATAATAGAAATTAGCTTTAAGAGCTCACTCAGCAGATTAAGGAGGTTCCGCGCGTTGAAATTATATTTCACCTGCCTCATAGAGGCTGTGTTTCAAATTTCAGCTTCATTGGTTAAACACCATAGAGATTAACTTCAGGAACCAATCATCTGATCAGAAGTCTATGTATCGTTCATTAGTACCTACTACTAATTAGTACCTACTACTCAAGAGATTCTACCATGTAATAACTTCTTTTCGCATTATTAGTTAATTTTTTTACGTAGCAATGTTAGTTAATAACTTAGCAAATTAAATCAGCCGCTAGCGGCTTAGGAATTTCAAAGTTGCACGCACATTCTATCTACTTCCAGCTGCTTCATTACCTACAAATTCTACGCTATTGGGCTTTTTTTTCTAAATGTAAAGACACTTATATACTGTAAACACTACTGAAAAGAAACAAGAAAACATGTTGAGAAAATGATGTGATCCCATCTGTTTCCTCTGGTATCACCAGTGTCTGAAAGGCGGGAGCATGGTGGGAAAAACTTTCCACTACGTTTCTTCCAACCATGGGAGGGAACAGCGGTGAAGGATGCACACCGAGCGTCAAGTAAAGCGCCAACCCTTGTAATTGAACCGGTTCAGTTTACCTTGCACCAGCTGGTTTAGAATGGTCTTCTAAGCTCTCAATCGGACGAATCCAATTCAATGCGTTGAGGATCGGCCGATCGTCACCAAATTACACATTTCGAACACGAGCGACGAGCATCAACAGCGTTATAACCCTTGACGACGGTGCCGATATTGGCGATACGTAGATAGGGAAAACAATTCGTATACGGAAGAAGGGGTAATGGGGAATTGGGTTGAAAAATTGGTACCTGGAATGGACGGTGAGGGAAAACCGAAAAAAGGTTTCAGGGGAGGAAATAAAGGCAGGTGGGCCTGAGTAACGACTGGCAATGAATGGGACGGGCTTCAAGTCCGCAGGGCCGTGATTTCGGGGGCGGTAGCGCTTTTTTTCCACCATTTGATGAAGTTTTTGCGCGGAATAGGCTGGTTCGATCCAGCGCCGCGCAACACTAGAGTCTAAAGCGTGGGTTCAAGCAGGAAAGATGTTTTATATTTAGGGGTGTGTTTGATATTGATTCTGAGTCTACCTAAAGGTAGCGGAAGCATTGTTCTCACGTTTGAGAGAAAAAAAATTTTTTTGGTCTCCAAAATCGAAATTTCCACTCGCATTTTACGTTTTAGACCATTCTGAACAACTTTGGTTCCGTGTCTGTCTGTCTGTCCGCAAATCCTTGTAACAAGCTTATTTTCCACAGTTTTCATCCGATTCGGATGAAAATTTCAGGGGATGTGCTAACGTAAATTCTATAATCCCGAGGGTCAAACCTTGGCGTCTTTCACCAACCCAAAACTCGTATATATCAAGTTTAGAATAATGGGGATTCCTCAACGGAGTTTAAAGAAATCATCCAATAGAATTCGCTAAAATGTTCACTCACACAAAATCAGCTGATGTCACAACCTACTCTACAAGGGATTACTATTCATCTTCGTAATATAACGTCCTTCTCCATCCGCATACGTTAATTTCCTATCATTCTATTTCACTTTTGTATTAAAATGTATCAATTTGATTGAAAAACCTTTTCAAACACACCTGTCCGACTAGAACTCCAGGTGAGAGACAATGAGTTACAACGGATGCGGATTACTGAACTTTCAGAACTGTTGGATACGCGAGGCGGGATTTACATCGAAACTTGATGGGGACTGATTCCACGAATTGCGGAATCCGCTGTCGGATGTTCCTCAGGCATCATCGAGGGACATTCGAGGAATCAAATATAAATCCGTGCCAAATTGATTGAATTCATTTTAGATCAAAACCGTGAATCATCTTTAACTGTGAATCAAATAAACAGCTGTTCGTATGCGGCCATACTGCTCGATATCATTGTTACCTCGGCCAACGGAGATTAGCAAGTGTAACTGGCCGGACTTTGGGAGATTAAACTTGAGGGGACTCAGTAGGGATATAAACTCGTACCTCTGGTGAAAGACAACCATCGTTAATTTCCATTGTTTTCGAAATTAAACTGGTTTAAATTGTTGGTTAAAGTGGGCCCAAGTCTTGTTGATATAAGCTTACGGTGAAAATACGGTAGGTTTTTGGATGGAAGTACGAGAATGAACGGTAATATGTAAAAGATTGATACGATAATGGATGACCATGAGTTGGCAACCCTGCTTCCTGTTAGAAAACAACCACTTCAGATGTTTTCATGACAAACACTCAGGGCAGCGTTGAATTAGTGGTTTGTTTCCCGGAAAAACTTCGGACAAAGGGATATACGGCTTCTGGTGAAAAAGAAGAAAGTTCCCTTCCCTTCATTAACCAGTTATTTGTCAAGACGGAACGCTTTGTAGCATTTTAATCAGATACTTTCCCGCTTTTCCCCTCGAGTCGAGAGCCTTTAGTGAACTCAGATTGGAAAAGTTGCGAGTTCCCGATGGCCTCAAGCTACATTGTTTGTGGGCTCAGAGACGTGTGCTTGGAATTTATTAATTTGGGATCCCGAACAATATACCTACTCGTATTCGAGTGAAGAAACTTGAATGAATTAATGCGTGTTCATCAAACGAGGTACTTCAAAACGACTGATGAAATGTTAACCTCCGTTTCGCGAAGGAGATGGAAATCGCTAGGGGCAGTTAGGAAATACTTCTCGTGGGGGAGTATTGCATTTCCATCACCCGAAAGAACAGAAGGAAAAACGAAATCTCACTGAACTATTTGTTTCTATAAGCACCGTAATGTCTTCAAGAATGAGAGGTACACTAGGTATGCTTATCATATCGTGGGCACAAAGCCAAAACTACAAATCTGCAAAATTGTAGTTTTGGGAAAAACGGTTTCAGAGCTAAAAATCGACTTTTTTCATTACAAACGAAGAAATACTTCAGGGACATTCGTAATAACCAGTCTTAGGCTATCCAAACTTTTTTTTCAGATGTGTACTCAGAATTTTAGAGTTGTGATGTCTTATCAATACCACACTTTCGCCAATCTTTTTTTTGCACTTTGGGGAGTTTTTGTATTTTTCGTATTTGTATTTCTCGTAAACACGAAAACAAGCTGTTAGAGCAAGCACGATGAATGCTAACCTTTTCGCATGCATGATTTCTCGCAGCTTTGCGTAACCCCGAGAGAAAGAGAACTCCTATAGAGACGTTATCGTGACTCTTGTAGCGAATCACTACTCAAAACTCACTATAGGTAGATAATTTCCAAAATAATGCATGAAGTAAGAAACAAAGACCTCTTACCTCTACACCAAACAAAAAAGATTCTGTCGTAAAAAACACAACTCTTTAAAACGTGTAAAATGAATCTTGAAACGAAATCTTGAGAATGAAAAAGCTGAAATCGCCAATAAACCATCAAAAACAAGAACAAAATGCCTCTAATGACCCTTCTAGTTGAGGTGCGGGGAAAAAACACGAAAGAAAGACATAACTACACAAAGGTTAAACCAACAACAAAAGACAGTCAACCGATTTTGTCGGGTATGTGTGCCCATGCCAACTCTCCCCCCAGGGGGAAACATAGTGCAAGACTGTCTTTGATGCACTACCGTAACTGGGGACCATCCGTAGGAGTTGGTAAACATGTGTGGCGAACATGCGTGATGGTTTAATGGAGTACTCCGAGCTGATCGGGACCGTATCCCTCATGAGTCGGTAAATAGGTGGCAAGTCCAACCCACTCGTTTCCTGGCTCGTGAAAAGCGGTAGGCTTTTCTCCGGTCTTGGGCTGCTTCCTACTCTGTGACCCATTTGGGGCAGAGGGCCACTTCTGGAGGATTGCCGGGCCTGCGACCATTCAGGCTTAGGGGGCTTGAGACGGGGGGGTATGACGGCGCTTTTGTCCGGTACCCTGCAGGCTCAAGTCACTAAAATGGTACCATGGGCGGAGGGATGCCCCAGGCCACAGAAGCGTGCCCCAGGGGGAAGCAGAACCTCCCTGGTGAGCAATTAGTCTCCTGGTAACTGGACAGAATCCAGGGGACGATGAGCAAGCAACCAGCTCCAAAGCTTCACCGGCCTGCCCTCCAAATGAGGTTGGACTGGTGGTGGCAGTGAACTCGCTAGTTAGTAGGCAGCAGTCCCCACTCCCCCATCCGCAGTGTTGATGGGGCCCTCCGGCAGTAGACGAGAGTCAGTTAACCGGAGGGTCTTCCATAAAACCAACACAAAATTCCACATGCCTATCCCAACTGCATGATAGTTGCTAAGTTAGGCAGTTTGGGTTATCCGAGAGAAAGGTCAAGTCGTAATTACGATTCCGAGAAAATGAATACGAGAAGTACAAAAACTCTCTTTTATGTCTTTACTTTGGCACATAGAATCGAAAAGTGTTACGTGACGTTACCGGAAAGTATTACTTTTGATTTGCTGATGATTATCGCTTACAACCAAATCGTTGTTACGGAACTGTATCTTAGGCACTTATCATCGTACAAAATCGTTCGCCAGTCGTTGGAAAGCTCTCGAATTACCTAACCGTATTATGTTATCCTCAACGCTGTGCGTGGCCAACACTCTGACGAATAAGGTGGTTGTCTGAATTCGTCGGTTGTTCTTCGATGGCATGGCAGTCCATTACTGAACCTTAGCCACATCAGCAATCTTCTCTTTGCAAATTTGATTGTCTTTCTGCAATTTTGAAACTAGCAAAGTCCATTGTATGTCCTAGATATCTTCAGTGGACAACAAACGCGTTTTATTTCGCCTTAGACCCAGGAAATGTTGATGGTTTTTAGCACATATTTTGAAATTTTACCAATTTAAGGTGCTCAAAAAAAGCTGGCCAACGAACTTGTCCTTTTTTTGAATAATAAATTACCTACCTTTTGGAGGAGTCACTTCGTCACTAGCAAGTTGAGTACCGGGGGCTAGCGTTATCGATGTAAATAAATCATCATCAGGCCGTCGAAACAGTACTGAATTCAGTCAGTTGGTCTGTCACTTTACATTGTAGTCTTCACTGTATCACGAAACGCACAATGCTACGTTACTGTGCAATGCCAAAACCGCGAAAGTGTCATGGAAGTACTGCAATTCGTTCTAATTAGGCTTTGCTAAATTTGGAAATTTTAGAAATTTGTGCAGCGGACATCGTTAGTTAAGGCTGCTAGGCAGCAGATGGAGGATTGGGGTCCACGCAGTGAATGGGAGGACTAATAATAAGTTAAATGACGCATTAAACTGAAAATGTCCAAAAAGGCAGATTCTCGGTTTTCGCTTTGTACCGACTACATTTACTGCATCAACCTCGTTTAATTTCTCTATCACTCCCATCTACAAGGCCTTGTGTGTCGAATATACGGAATTGATTCAACAATAATGGATTCAATAACAGAAAAATTGAAGTAAATTACAGCGATGCGTCTGATAACGAGGTTAGGGGTTTGGAGAGTCAAAAGCGTGCAGACCCTGAGCTGTATATTTGTGTTTGTAAAGGGTTTGATGAAGGTGGGTGGCCGAGATGCGAAATCTGTTAAGGAGGGACTCATGAACATTGTATAGCAATGATAGATGTGTGAAACGTGTCTCGCACTGAAACGGTAACACTAAGCTACATTCGGTTAACAATTTTTTCAAGTTGTACTTTTTGTGCTAACAATTATTACTTAAAACTCCGTATTTTCGTTGAAAGTTTCAGATTTCCTATTTTTAATTGCTCTGTGCAGGAATAATTTCCTTCTTTTCTCACTCCTAATAAATATCATCAATCCGATATTTTTGTTTTCCTCATTCATCATGTAAGGTTAATAGTTAGCTAATCGAATTCTTTATTAATGAAGATGCCTTCATTAAAACTGATTAGTGATCATTCTGAAACTGTGTAAATGTGAACCAATTGCTCTAAATTCTCTAAAACTCTAGGATTCGTTTCAGAATGTCTCAAAACTGACTTCAATGAAGAAATTTTTCGAAAATTTATATTTAAAATAATTTGGAGGCATTGCAATAGTTTTTGCAAAAGTTTGATCATCAGTTCGGGCTGCACGGGAGATTTTCTTCTTCCAGTTCCCTCAAAACAGCGTTCTATCGACACCTCTCCTACACCTAGCGTGTTTGGAGTGTTTCCCTAAATTTCCAATTAAAAACTACCGCCGAAAAGAAATTTTAGTTTTAATTTTATTAGTTGATCAGGATAGAATATAATTTATTCAGCTGATAAGAAAAAGATCGTTAGTTCGTTCGCCTCTTGACGTCTCAGAGAGGTTTCCTCCAAATTTCAAATTAATTAATTCAAATTAATTTGTTACTATTAGCATCCTGCTGGTTTGGTGTGGCATTCTATTTACCTTGGAAGGTGCTGTTATACTTCATGGTAACTATAATTTTGGTTCTGAATGAGCTGTTCAAATCAATTTCATTACAATGCTTAATAATCTTTAGGAAGTAATTAGGCACATTGTTTATTATAAATTTTATTACACTTGAATAACATTACGAACAGTATTGAATAAGTAGTTGTAGCATCATAATTCATGAATGCTATCTGATTGAAATTATGAGATATATACTTACATGTAATACATATATGTAAATAGATACGTACTTACGAACCATCTTACCCGAACCCGACAGAGAAAAAAATATTATGATAAAGAAATGGAGGTTTTCCTATTTTGTTGGTTCTTATTATTAGAGTACACACTTCAAGATATCAACAACGCTATACCTAAAGCAAACGGCAAGCGTTTTAGACTCCGAAACAAAAGTAAAGGATGTAAAGGTTACACCTCATATGGATTTATTTGTTGTTGTCTTTCCAGTTCTATAAAATATGCCAAATGATTGATATTTCGTTTTTATTGAAGCTGCCTTCCCAGTTTATTCGTGATATTCGCAGAAACCAAGTTGTTCTTGAGTTGAGAACGTCGCTTGAAATGATCGTCCCCGTCAGCTGAGCGAGAGATCATCTTCATTAAAACCGGATCGGGTGTTTCATCCTTTTTGGAGGGCTCCCTTTGGACTCGAGCCCTTTCTTATCCGCTTCAGGATCATCGATGGGGACTGTAACAAGACGGCAGCGAAAAAAAGATTTGTAGGGATTTGATATACAAACAATAAATTGTCTCGCAAGACAAGAAATACAAGACAGTTCTCGAAGTTACTAAATACAAATGACATAATAGAGAGTTTTTGTTCTTCCCGTAAGATTTTCTCCCGTTGACGCGTAGAGCAGCGTCTAGAGCAAT
Source organism: Adelphocoris suturalis (assembly GCA_030762985.1). Classification (NCBI taxonomy): domain Eukaryota; kingdom Metazoa; phylum Arthropoda; class Insecta; order Hemiptera; family Miridae; genus Adelphocoris; species Adelphocoris suturalis. The sequence continues at coordinate 63,584,721 of CM061041.1, forward strand.
CAGCTGGAGATGCTAGCTCTTCACGTGATTTTTACGCGTATTTCTACACGTATACGTGAAAAACCAAACGCTAACGTCACGTTAACGTCTCTATAAGTGTTTCAGAATCTGTTTCGTATTCTTTTCGTAGGACCTATTCTTATTTAAATAATTAATTTCTTTATAATTATTTATAAATATATAAATTATAAATACATTTATCGCTTAGGTACCTTAAATGGCTGAATTTTGTAGCGGAGCACTTCGCTATAACCTCTCGATTTGTAGACCAACCAACGTGTTGTTGGCAACCACACTGTGGTTACCTTTGCTGGTAACTGCGTAACTGCGGTTACCTTGGTCACACTGTGGTTATCAGCATCTGTTGTTACCTTTGCGTCAGGCTATGAAGACTACCCGTAGGCCGAAATTCCAACGAATGCATTTTCCCGTGATCGTGTAGACAGGCCTTTTTCCCGTACACGCGTAGTTCTACACGTTGACGTGAAGATTCGCGTATGCCCAGTTGGTATTTCAGTCTTTCCACGTACACGGGTAGAAAATTACAGGAAGAACAAAAACTCTCTAATGACGAGTGATACATGAAAAGTTTCCTGATAGGCACATGAAAACATGAAGATAAGTAGTTACTCAATGAGTGAGTTGTAGAAATGTGCCATACCTTTCAGAAAACAAGATATGTACCTCAGAGTACATTGTTTTTATTTTTTAGTAAATTTTTTATAAAAAATGAAACTATTTTAATCGCTCCAAAATTTAAAAATCAAAATATTCGTAATTATTCTTAATTGAAATCTGTTTTTAGACATTCTGATACGAATTCCAGAGTTGAACGCTTTTCGTTACTTCCAAATCAATACTTCATTTTACGCATGCGCAAAATTAAATTTCACCTAGCATCATTCTCTCGCGGCTTAGTCGTCCTATAGTGCCCGAGATCTGAGAATGTTCACGGTCGAAAATTGGCTCCGCTCATTGTCGAGCCCCCTCTTGACGGTGGGGATACACTGTGGCAAAGTGGAGAGATTTTAGTATCGGCATAATTTCCCTGTTCCCTCTCTGGCCAACCCAAGCTATTATGAGGATTGAAACAGATCAGGGGTTTGTAACGTTGAATTCGCAGAAGATTCCATCATGGCGGAATAAACAATTAACTGAGGAGACAGCCCTGTGAAGAGCTCGCAAAGAAAATTTTAGGACACTCAGCACAACTCGGAAGCAACGAAATTGCAGTCAATTATGGGCATTTCTCACCTGAAAATCTATTTTTCTCACTTATTTATATCTTAGGTTTGGGAGTGGTCGCAATCGACTCAGCGCCGAAAAATACGTCGACTGTGTCATCCCACATGCCCTATTGTCAAAAAAACCTATTTTGTTAAAAGCATTTTTGGGCCACTACATTGTAAATTTGAACCTGAAATTCTGGAGCGATAGGGCTGGACATTGAACTCGATAAATACATACGACGTTAAAATCTAGAATTTCGTTCTTTGATAAGTACTGTACGAAACGTATTTTTAGTTCAAAATTTTGAAGCCATCTCAATAGCTGATATACGGGCTGTTGTGATTAATATATTTATCGAGTGTTTTGAGTCTTACTAAGATTCGAGGTATAAGGTAAAACTGATAATGGCTCAATTAAATTTATCAACCAGTACCTAATTTACGTGTTTTGAAGGTGAAACTGAACCCGCGAATAATTTTGGTTTTCATCTTCCGTTACGTTTTGGTAGAATCGCGACGGCACAATGCCGGTAATATAATATGCTACGAGATGATGTGAGAGCTTAGTGACGGGTACTCGATACGTCAGTTTTGCCGGTAAACTCCAGTTTCCATTTGACGGTGAAAGGCGAGTTTCTCAAGCTCTTTTGAGTAGGTATCGTCTTTCGGGGAATAAAACAGCGATGTTATCAGAGTTCAGGGATAAGGTTTTTCATTGTAGGCACCGGCTTGTTACATTCGAGTATTTAGATTAATATTAGAGAGTACTTATGTCGTACAGCGTGACGAATCGAGCGACGACTCGGGATGGCGATAGGTCGAGCAAACGAATGCTAACCTTTCCGAGTCGTTGGTTGCCGAGTGGTGGGTCGTTGACGACTCGCGTTACGACCACATAAGTCACACTGAAGTGGGAATTGGTTTCCACTTACTTTCTGCTGTATTTTTATACCACTTTTATCCACCATTTCGTCGTGTTTTTTCTTGGAGTTTAATTAATTTTCATTATAATTTCGTACAACTTAGCCTTTTTCATTTGATATCTGTTTTTATGTTCATTTATTTTCCTCTTCATCCGTCCGTTATGGACGAAATTAGGGTTTATTAGGAGCTTTACCTGAATGGTAAAGTTGGTGGTCGGGAAACGGAGTTGGAGTACGAGGGATTATTATTACCTACTATTATGTATTGTCGGACATTTTGCTGATATTTCACTTCTACGTCTGGTTTTTTCACTTTATCTGGTAACAACCTACCTCAAAATTCATTTCAAAAATCAACTTTTACAGCACAACACTACTAATCACTTTAAAAAACTTGAATAAGTACTAACAACAAACTCGCCAAGCGGCTGTACTGTTTTGATGTGAAATGAGGTTAGCCTCAACAGTGGTAATTCACTGAGTCGGGAAACAAATCGAAAACCTCGTTTCCCTTACTCGGTCGAGTACGACATAAGAACTCTCTATTATGTTATCAGAAGCAACACATCGGCCAGTGCACCAGTCGTTAGCAACACGAGGAGATGTGGAAGTGAACTGTCCATTTGCCACTTCCTCCTGGCAGACCATCGAAACGTTATGGACCTCCGTTTCCAGTAAAAAGTCTGCCAAGTTGGGTAGGTATTATAGCTTTCTTACATACTGTGACATGAAAGTACAGAGTTAGTTGAAGAAAAACGTGTGAGTCGGAATGATTGATAAGTTGACGTTATAAAAAATTAATGTTTTCGCATGCGCGCAGACTAGGTACTATTAATCTAACGTCAAAGCAGTTTATAGGGTAAGCTAAACCGCCCCATCCTTCAAAATTTCATAATAATCGGTCCATTAGTCTCGGAGGTTTGTCTGTGTCGATCAATTTGAGTTTTTCCCATGCGCTATAGTTTTTACTTCACCAATCGCGATATAATTCATAGAAAATTTTTCTGCAGGATGTACCCATAGTCTCCCAAAGTTTGAACGAAATCGAATCCATAGATGATAAGAAATCGTCCTTATAATAAATTGAAGTTAGCGCATGCGCACAGATTACTACTTATGTGACAACACTGAAAGTTATAGGGGACCATCTAGAAGCTTCCCTTCATAATCCCAGAAAATTTCACTAAAATCGTACTGTAAGTTATTGTTACGAACTAAATCACTCGCATCGAGGTTATGAAAACTCGTTTCAAAAGTGAAAAACGTTGTTATACTATATTAAATTCTTATGATTTGGTTTCCAAGATTAAGGACATTCAGATGCCTCCTGATGCTAAACTTGCATCTTTTGACGTAGTTAATCTATTCACCAATATCAATGTAACTAGATGCGAAGATGTGGTTGCAGTCTGATTTATGGCCTCTGAACTTGACATTTTCGAAAAAGATGAATTGTTCAATTTGATATCTGTGTTGTATGGATAAAAATTACATTTTATTTGAGGGGCAATGTTACCACAGCCAGGGGTTGCTAAGGGTTCTCTGTTATCTCCTCTGTTCGCACAACTTAACTAAGCTTCTTAATTAATACAGATTTGTGGATGATATTATCATTTTATGGAAAGGTTCAGAAAGAAAACTAAACTCTTTTCACGGAGAAATCAATAAATTACTCGTAGATCCCTTTATCAAATTCGCTCTCGAATTCGGCAGAAGTAAACTCAATTTGCTTGAACTATCTACCTCTTTGGTTAACGAAAAAATTCCCAAAATTTTTAACTTCGAAATTAATAAGAAACAATTTTTGTTTAATGATATGCAATGTAGCTAATTTTGCAAACTTTAGCCATAAATGCCTGTCCTTTTTCCGATTTTTGATCAATCAATGTTGGAATTTGAGCTAGATTTTGTGCACCACATCTTTTGATGTTCAAAGTGATGAAAAGAAAACGTTGTCTAAATTATATTCTGCGTTAGAGACAGGCAAGTTATAGATATAACAATATGAAAGCTAGGTGTTTTACCTTTTTTGTGTGTATCATCACAGTGCTGCCTTCAGAATTCAACCTTTGTTTAAGGAAAATACATTTTTAGGAGGAAGAACGGATTCTAAACTCGTTTCTGAGAAAAGATATCGTTTGGGGTGGAACGTATGAATCTTTTCAGAATGCGCTAAAATGGATTTCCGTGACGAATATTTTAATTTGATTGTAAACTGAGAAATTTTGTATGCCTTGAAAACATGCTATAATATTTGGATTGCATCGTGTTACGCAGCGTATAATCAAAGAAAATTCAAACCCAAACAGCTCCATTAAGTGTTCTTACAATGCTGGCATAGAAGTGTAGGGGAATTTCCGTTGGAATGATGTAAGTCATGCGAGTGATAAACTCGATTCACTGAAAAATTTCTTTAGCCCCATTCCGGAATTCCTTTAATCAACTGGGCTTTGATCATCGGGAACGCATAAACGAATTGCCGCCGAGCTGCAGACAATATAGTAGCAAAGCCCCACAACTCTGATGCTCTGACCAATCAACCCGAGCTGAGACCGCGGAGACGTAATTGGATCTGCTCTTGTTTTCCCTCTTATTGATGAGTGGAAAAAAAAAAAAAAAAATCGCATATATTATCAGAATGGTCTATTATTTGCCATAGATATGTGAAACTCTTGAAATATCGGGATGAAACGCAATTTGATTGAGGCAAAGTGATGCTTCAGGAGAAACAAGAGGATTTGAGCGAGATCAGACGAATAGGGCTGATGGATTTTACGTTCGCGGAGGTGCCGTAAAAACTAAGAACTTTCAGGAAATTAAATTAATGCAACGTTTTTTATTTGGACTGTGAATTTGATTAAACTGCAATAACTTAGGCTTTTCTGTCCTTAATTAGGGTTTTATATTTCAGATAAAAATCAATTTTGAAATTCCATCCGATATTTTAAACTTTATTTTCTGATCGAAGCTCAGAATTAAGATGGCATAACCGATTGAAAGAAAATATTAGGCGAATAGCACTCAGAACCCCCCCCCCCCCTCCCTCTTTCCTCTAGCAGATGGACTGGCCGAGACGTAATTTATCTATTTTTACACGGAAGCATCGTCTCTCCCAATCATCCAATTTCCTATATTTATATTGCACGCAACGACTTTAAATATTATCGTCAATCATCGCCAAAGAACTTGTACGATAAATGTCAAGGATGTAGCTGTAGTTTTGGGTGTATTTTGGGTTGGTAAATATATTGGATTAACCCAATTCAAAGCTCAATCTATCATCCCCACCAAACGATATTGACCGAGTATCAATATTGGAGTTGAAAAATACGTACTTATTTACTTATCACTTATTTGGTTCCTACATGAAACGTAAAAAGTGCATGCTCATATTAGCTAATTTTCATAGAAAATGAAGGTATTGGGCTCCAAAAATTTTTAAATGAAAATTTTCGAAAGTTTTCTCTATTGAAATCCATTTTGAGACATTCTGAGACGAATCCTAGAGTTTGGGTTGAACTGGGTCAAACGCTGTATCCCTTGTGGCAGAGTGCGGCGATGTGGATTGTTGTTATTGTCATTTTTTCCCACCGATCTATCAGTGGAGTCCATGATGGTAATCCGCTTAGTAACGGAGGGTAATATGGCTCCTCTTAGAATCTTGCCACTTACAGTATCATCTTCGACACCTCATTCGATGCCGCTAGTTGTTTAATCAGTAAATAAATGTATAATAAACTGATAACAGTTATAAACACCAGATACTGAAATATTGGGAGCGAAATCGATGGCAATAATTACGCTACCCACGATGCTTTGTAACTGCCAGAGTGACGGCAAAGGCATTTTTAGATATTATGACATACGTAGTTTTGGATCTCAGACATTCTTTACATGAAGAAAGACAAATACAGCGTGACCTATTCGCATTATGGAATACGCAAGCTCTCCTGCTGAACTAATAGTGAAAAAGGATATGATTTAACTATTGTCTAACTTTAGGTTCTCTGCTAGTGTGATTACTATACTTTTTTGCTTTATTTTCATAGTAATTATATTCCAACATTTTGATCAATACGGTATTATATGGAATTTCGACGCATGGGTTAGTCTCAACTGAAATAAAGGGAAAATAATTACATTAACATAAGAAAACAACGTTGAAACATATGAACTGAATACGTCCCAGTTGTTTTTCATATAAATAGCTATTTTGACTTATACCTAGTTTTAATAAATTACTTATTCATCAATTACATACTTTGATCGCCGAAGATCATCTGATCCCCAGAATCCAGGTTGGCTAGGTAGAAGTCGTCCGTCCATGTCCCAACTATGGTTTCAACTTCCGCGCTATTGGAAAACAAGAACATTGTTGATCATTATGATTAGGTATCACTTCGTATCAAATTAAAATTGTATTGTTTTTCGTAGACTATACAGGGTGTACTCAAAACAGGTCCGCCAAACTGCGGGATTTTAGAGCCCGTTTCTGATCGAAAGTCCCTCCTAGAGATTTTTTAAACGCTTAGTTATCGATTTATTCAATTTTATCCAACTTTTCCTAGAAAAGGGGGTATTACAGTGGCACGGCGGCACTGGAGGATGCGGATATTTTTTCTTTGCGTTTCAGAGGGTGTAGAACACGATTACAATAGTCATTCATTTTCACATTTCTTTGTATATATACTTATTTATTTATATATTTATGGAAAAACATTTGTGCTCAGTAATCCTCCGAAATCGCTGGTCCGATTCGAGCCAAATTTTGATATTATGTATTACCGTGTCGGGACTTGTGCCTTGCTGACTTGGGTGATGATCAGCTGACCACGAGCCGTCTTATCAATCATAATGATGGCAAAATCGTACTCAAATCTCTCCTATTTACCGTAGGACGACGAAATTTGATAGGGAGCCTCTCTGGGACAACAAGAGACGAGCAAAGTGAGGAGCGCCATCCTGATCAGCTGAGTGAGCTAAAATCTCTCCTGTTCACCGTAGGACGTTGAAAATTGATAGGGAGCCTCTCTGGGATAACAAGAGACGAATGACCTTACAGGCTCCATCCTGATCAGCTGATTGTGCTAAAAGTTATGTCGTCTGTCTGATTACAACGAAATTTGATAGGGAGCCTCTCTATGATATCAAGGGATGAATGAAATTGCGGTCTTCACCCAGAGCTCCAGCTGATCGATTCGAAAAGTTGGGTCGACTTACACAAATTGCGTGGGTGTCTTCAAGATTATTTTCGTGTTTTCGGCTTTTTCTCACTAAAAATATCATAACACTCTTAATTTGCTGTTTACATTCAAATTTCAGGATACCGTTGGATCTTTGCCAATTACTCGAAAACAAAGTGTTGGAAAAAGGGGGAAAAAAAACCGGAATTTTTGATCATAAACGATCTCTAGAACCAATTCCAATATATATATATATATATAGGGTTAGGTAATATATTCATTGGAAGATTTCAACGCTTTTTCATAATAATATATTCAAGCGAAAATCCCAGAGTTTGTTTGTGCCCTTATATACGTATTATTTGGATTAAAGAGTAAAGTTTCCTTACAATTCATAGAATTTCGGTAATCACTAATTTATAAAATTTTGAACCAATGTGACAAAGCTCAAGCCGAAGAAAAGAACGAAAATTCGCTCATGCGGACATGCCGCATGACTGAAACATTTCATCTTAGTTACATACATACCAGTTATACCATCAATCGAAGCGGAATATGGACATATTATATCCCCAAAAATGTCGTTCAATACTTTATTTCTCTATCCTGATTTGAGTAAGAAATATCCTTAAGCAATAACGTCTTGAAAAATACAGAGCGAATTCCATTATTTAATTCCCTGATCACGAAGTAAACTCGAGACTGCCATATTGAATTTCCTCACTGTTGAGCTAAGCAAATTAAAGTAATATCTCCCTTGAATTAAAGAGAAAAATGAACCTACGTCCCTCGTCATTTTTACGAACGTAAATATTTACATTAGAAAATAATATCAAAGTAATTTAATTTCTGCTTTCCGGGAAAGAACTTTTCTAATAGCCCGCCCACTACTTCGGAGGCTCATCTTTTCATAACATTCACCTCAATTTGTAAAAGTAACCAACTTTGAATTGATGGTACTACGCTAAATAAGAAAAACTTTGTTTCAAAGTTGGATTTGTTTCTCTTGATTAAACAACGTGCCTACTTATTTTGAAAGTTTATAAACCCGACGTACGGTTTTGTAAGCCCAGTTTGTTTGTTTGGATTTTTGTCTGCCTTTGATTGTGAAAACAATAATTTTGAAGGGAATACTATTACAGATGTAGGAGAACTAAGTTATATAAAAACTCCTGAATTAATCAATTCTCTTTTATTCTTTCACTTCAAAAGGTCGGCTCTTTTTTTTTTTTTTTTTTTTTTTTTTAATTTTCCATCAATCATCTCTAATTCACGATTTCAAATAAAGATGCGAGCCTAGCGGCAGCGAAATGAACTAAGTAGATCCTGACTCCGACTCTAGTGTCATTGAAAATCGTATCTATTCCTAACGTTCTTTGAGACTTCATCTTCTCTCATTTTAACATGGATATGTTTTTGGGCTGGGGGTCATTCTAAAATTTGCGTAACGACACCAAAATTTGTGACGCTCCGGCACTTTAGATTATTATTAACTCGAAAAGTGAAGGCTAGGTAGAATTTCTATTGATTTTTCACGTACAACCAATGAGTTACTAGGGAAGAGTAACTCCCATAGTTTTCATAGTAGGAAAATCGTTCGCCACTTTTTGGAATGCTCTCATTTTATCACAACATCTCATGACCCCTAAGCCATTGTAATGTCAAGGAATGATGATTTATTATAGGCTAATATTGTTTTGTAACCATAATGGAATAATCTTGTGAAAAGAAGGCACTACATGGTTGGTATACAATTGAGTAGTAGGTACCAACTGGTAAGCAGTAGGTACTAGACATATCCATGATCTTTTGTTTTTCCCATCAATCATTTCCATTCGTTTTTTCAGTGATGAGGAGTGAGTCTAAGGTACTTGATGCATTCTAAATTTTGAAAATACTGTGATATATGCCCTAATTAGAAATTATTGTTGGTTAGATGGTCGAATGGTGGCTCCCATAATATGTTAAATTGTATTGAAATTTGAGAAATTTCAGTAGAATGAATTTGTTAAAAACCAATTTCATAGCAAAAAAACTCATACTAAATAAAATTTGGCGATTCAAAGGAGATTCTGGATTTTTAGATTTTTTGCAGTTTTTATAGATTTTTTAGCAAATATTAATGAAATTTAAGTACACTTTTCAGCATAATTTTGAGTAACAATTTTTAAATGTTCTAGGTTACCGTTGACCATTTTGTTTTGACTGAAATTCTGCAAACAATCACAAATGTAACGATTTTTGGCCGTGTTTAGCCATTTTTATTGATTTTTTAGTACATTTTTCAAAATTTAACCAATTTAATGTGCTAAAAAATTTTTGGCCAACAAACTCATCTTTTCGTTTAGAATGCTTGATTTTTTGGCGCAAGAACGGTATTTTTATCTCACTCCTAAGGAGAGTTATCGTCTGGAATGACTCATACATATATACCCGTACATGTATAAAACATGAGCGTTGAACTCTGGGGTTCGTTTCAGAATGTCTCAAAACGGATTTTAATGAAGAAATTTTTCGGAAATTTTGATTTTAAAATTTTCCGAGCCATTGCGATAGTTTCATTTTCTAAGAAAATTCGCTAAAATGTCCTTATTATTTGATGAATGCGTATTCGAATGTGTTCATTGTAAACGCCGTTATTATTTGATGAGTCGATCGGTCCATCACTTTATTGGATTAAAGAGACTCGCTTCACAGTTTCCGCGTCGTAGGTATCCGAGATATTGCCAGCCTCGGAGGCTACGCAGACTACTCATGAAGATTGATGGTATTTTTTTGTCACGGCCCAAGGTGCTGTCAAAGTTAATAATTTATCACTGCGACCCCCTCTCTTTCTCTTTTTAAAAACACTACATTGTCAATGTTCATTTAGCCGATCCGATATGAAACTTTCCTATCAAGGTAATGTATGCTCGTCATCAGGGGATCGAAATGTTCCGTGCAGTGCGAACACGGGGTTAATTATCAACAGTTGGCTACTCGTATTATGTATTCCATTATTTAGATTAAAATAACGTGATCTCGTGAAGATTAGATTCTTCAAACAAGGTAAAATAGTTTTAAAAAACGGACGGGGCTTTATTGAATAAGTAAAAGCCTTTTTTTATCAACATGTTTGCATTAGTGAAAATTCAATAATGAAGGAAACGCACACGGCAATGTGGAATGCAACCTCCGCATACTTCCGTTTTTCATTAGGTACCATATTGATTAATATCGTTTGAAATCCGGCTTCAAGATTCAAAAAACTCCAGAAATCAGATAAAAGATATCCATTAATATACAGGATGCGGCAGAAAGAGCTCCCCGATAAGGAATGCCTGTATAAGAAAAATATAGCTATTTATATACACTTTTTTTTGTAATTCCTAAATTTAACATATAATGCAGTTTTATTTTAAATGGTTTTAAAAATTATGTTACTTAAACGCTGCCCTCCAGCGGCGATGCACAAAGTCCGCGTCTTTCACTGAAGTTTGCAATATCCCTTTGGGTCTATTATCAGAAACCTCTGATCAATACATTACTGCGACGTGCTGGAAAATTTTTTTGGTCCGAAATTGAGTGACCTTTTTGCTAAACATGGAGAGGAAAATGCATTGCAAGGCGGTGCACCAGCCTACACCTCTCGTCGTTCTCTTGGCAGTTTATGCGAAACGGTCTCAGGGCATCGCATTTCCATGCGCGGTGACATCGGGTGGCCTCCACCTTCACCAGAGTTGACCCCATGTGATTTCTTTATGGGGTCATTTTAAGACCAAAGTTCCAGACCACATCGTTCCAGAACATCGGAGGAATTGAAGGATGCGATAACCCTTAAAGAGGCCGCTATTCCGCCTGACATGACCCAAAAAACTATTGCAAACTTTCGTGAAAGACTAAATATGTGCATCGCCGGTGGAGGGCAGCATTTAAGTAACATAATTTTTAAAACCATGTAAAATAAAACTGCATTATATTTATAAATTAAAAATTACAAAAAAGTGTATCTAGCTACTTTTTGTAATAGTTAGCATTCCTTATCAAGGAGCTCTTTCTGCCGCACCCTGTAATACAAACTAGATAACAGTGTACCGTCGCATACCTACTTAACTTGATGAAGTAAATTGTGTCGGCACTACCAGGGAAATACTGTCAACAGTTATATATCTGCTCTCAGAAAGGATCCGTGGATGGATAAAGCTCGGAACCCTCACCAATGTTTGTTTTAGCGAATTTTTGTAGAAAATGAAACTATTGCAATGGGTCGGTAAATTTTTAAATCAAAATTTTTGGAAAATTTCTTCATTGAAATCCGTTTTGAGACATCCTGAAACGAATAATAGAGTTTGACATATTTTCATACATATGTGTGTGTGTGTGTGTGTGTGTGTGTGTGTGTGTGTGTGTGTGTGTGTGTGTGTGTGTTGTGTGAGTGTGTGTGTGTTCGTCGGTGGTCTTCCGCCACTTCCAAAAAGTTCTGGCATCCCGCCTCCAAGTGGCTGGTGTCATAGGTGACGTCCAGAGAGCATTTCGTCCAGCGGATGGCACAGCGGAGAATCTAACAGTTCTCCAAACTGTCATTTCGCTGGCTCGTATCAAGAAACGGCAGCTCCATCTTGCCGCTCTGGACGTCGCTAAGGCCTTTGACACAGTTAGCCACTTTGCCCTGATCGATTGTCTTCGTGGTGTCGAGGCACCTGCTCGTTTAATTGAGTATGTTGCCTGTCTGTACCACGAAGGCGTGACGGTCCTCGAGGCACGAGGTGAGGTGTCAGGGGATGTTGTTATTGGGCGCGGGGTACGCCAGGGGAATCCTCTGTCACCACTCCTCTTCAACCTGGTCGTGGATACGGCCTTGGGTAAGCTGCCAGCTGAAATAGGGTTCGATCTCGCCCCTGGGGTGCGAGTAGGTGCATTGGCTTTTGCTGATGATGTCATCCTACTCGCAGAAACCCGTGAGGGCTTGCAGATCTCCCTCAATGCATTTGCTGAGCAGCTAGCCAGGTGTGGTTTGGTGGTAAACCCAGCTAAGTGTGGGTCGGTCTCCTTGGTCCCGTCAGGTCGCCAGCATAAGGTGAAGGTAGTGGATGAGGAGTGTTTTGTCTTAGGACAAACTTCCATCCCTGCCCGATCCGTGCTGGAGGTCTGGCGGTGCCTGGGAGTCGACTTCATGGGTGTTGCCACCATTGCCGCAAGCCGTGTGGACCTTAGTGGAGCACTAGCTCGTATCACCAAGGCTCCACTGAAGCCACAGCAGAAGCTGCGCCTCCTTCGCACGTACTTACTGCCAAAGTTAACCTATGGGCTAGTCTTTGGCAGGCTTACTGCGGGGAGGCTGCTTGAGTTAGACCGTGAAGTACGCTCTGCTGTGCGCTCTTGGCTAGGCTTTCCACCTGGTGTCCCAAGTGCCTATATCCATGCACCGGTCAAGGCCGGTGGGCTCGGCATTGTCTCTCTCTCAGCCGCTATCCCATCTTTACGCCGCCAGCGCCTGCTTGCCCTAAGGGGCTCGAGCTGGGAGGTCGCCCGCACTGCTGCTGATCTTGATTTTGTCAGACAGCAGTTGTTGTGGTGCGATCGAGCAACTCCAACTGCTCCAAAACCCAGCTCATCTGCTGAGTTTGCTGCCGCTCTGCATGATTCAGTGGATGGTAAAGAACTCCGACAGTGCTCTGAATCCCCCATTTCCTCCCTGTGGGTTGAATGGGCTTCAGAGGGCATTGGGGCCTGCGGCTATCGACATTTTCATGCCGTCCGCGTGGCAACATTAGCCACTGCGGTGAGGTGTTCTAGAGGTAGTCGTGGGACGGTAGATACCCTTTGCCGTGCCTGTCGGGGTAAAAATGAGAACCTGTATCATGTGGTGCAGCAGCGTCCACGGACTCATGGTGGCCGCATTCTGCATCATGATGCGGTTGCCAAGCAGATAGCAGGTGCTTTGTCATCCAGCGGCTGGGATGTGGAGAGAGAGAGACTGTACCATATGCCGAGTACTGAAAGAAAAAACGGATGAGCTTGATATTCGGCCCGTTACGTTAAAAGAACTCAAAGATGAAATTAAGGGCAACATTAATCCTAAAAAGACCCCAGGCTATGACCTGATAACCGGTCGAATTGTGAAAGAGCTCCCTGAAAAGGCTATAACAAAACTACTTCATATCATCAACGCCACGTTCAGGTTACGACATGTACCTTCCCAGTGGAAAGTAGCGGAAGTCATAATGATCTCCAAACCAGGAAAATCACCAAATGAGAAGACGGGGTACCGACCCATATCCCTCCTCCCTGTCTTATCAAAACTGTTCGAAAAATTGTTGCTCAAACGGCTTAAACCAATTATTGAAGACAGAAAATTGATACCAGACCACCAATTCGGTTTCAGGCAACGCCACTCTACGCTAGATCAAGTTCATAGAATCACTAACATAATAGAAAAGGCTCTAGAAGGTAAAAAAATATGTGCCAGTATCTTCCTGGACGTGGCCCAGGCATTTGACAAGGTCTGGCACAAGGGACTTGAGTATAAACTGCACAGGGATCTCCCAAAACAGTTTTACTTACTCCTAAAATCCTACCTAGCGAACAGACACTTCAGGGTAAAGCAGGGTGACCAGTACTCTGTCTTGAAGCCTATAAAAGCAGGGGTACCGCAAGGCAGTGTCCTGGGCCCAGTACTTTACCTGCTGTACACACGAGATCTTCCACAACAGGAAAACACAACTGTAGCTACTTTTGCAGATGATACTGCCATCCTCTCTGTTGGAGATGACGCTGAAACTGCAACTCGCAATCTACAGACGTCCACTAACAAGGTTGTCAATTGGACCAAGATGTGGAGAATGAAACTAAATGAAACAAAGTCAGTGCATATCAACTTTACTAATAGAAAAATCATAGCCCCAGAAGTTGAGATCAACTCAAATAAAATTTCATACTCTGACACTGTAAAATACTTAGGGATGCACCTTGATTCCAAACTTAACTGGAAATATCACATTGAAAAAAAGAATCAGGAACTAAAAATCAAGTTCAGAAAGATGTACTGGTTGATGGGAAGGAACTCCCATCTCTCACTACACAATAAATTACTCATATACAAACAGATACTGCGCCCTATCTGGACCTATGGGATTCAGCTTTGGGGTTGTGCGAAAAAATCAAATATTAAAACAATCCAAACCCGACAAAATATAATACTGAGAAGTATAGTTCAGGCCCCCTGGTTCATGCGGAATGATGATATTCATCGAGACTTGAGGGTAGAAACGGTCACCGAAATTATCGCCAAATATGCAAGGAAGCACGAACATCGCCTCCACAAACACGAGAACCTGGAGATGCTCAACGTTTTAAACAACGAAGGAGAACTTCGGCGACTCAAGAGAAATAAACCTCTGGACCTAACTGTGCTGTGCAAATAGTGCAAGTGTAATCCAGTGTTCTTTTAACTGTACTTGATACAAGTATGGGCCAGGTTTTGCTGTAAACCTCCCCCCTTAGTGAGCCTAACATGAAATGTAATATTGCTAGATGAGATGTATATGTTTCAGTTGCAATAAATAAATCACGAAAAAAAAAAAAAAAAAAATATGCCGAGTGACCGGGGCAAGAAGCCAGATATCGTCGCCATCAAGCCCGATGAGTCTGCCATAATCCTGGATGTCCAAGTTGTCAGTGGCAGCGTGGACATGGAGCAGACCTGGAGGGCTAAAATAAGTAAATATGATAGGAACGACCTGCGACAAGCGATATTTGAGCTAAAGGGAGTGGCGCCTAATAAAATCAAGGTCATGGCCGCGACCGTGTCATGGCGCGGGGTGTGGTGCGGGAAAGGTGCCACGGAGCTTCTCGAATTGGGCATCTCGGCAGGAGTGTTTCGTGGTATCACCACCCGCTTCCTTCGGGGCTCTTACCTCAATTGGTGGTCATTTTATAGGGGCACTTCCTTTCATCCCTCTCTCCCTCCTCCATCTTCCTCTACTTCCCTAATCCCTAGGGCCGGCGTCGGGTAAACTTGGGCGTCCTCCCCACTTTTTAATTTAGTTTTTTCGTTTCTTTTTCTTAATGGCGTGCCCCCTCCGTCTTTGAGGGGAGATTTAAAAAAAAAAAAAAAAAAAAAAAAAAAAAGTGTCATTACAGACGATAACTCTCCTTAGGATTGAGATAAAAATCCCGTTCATGCGCTACATAATCAAGCTTTCCAAACGAAAGGATGAGTTCGTTGGCCAGTACTTTTTGAGCACATTAAATTGGTAAAATTTCAAAAAATGTACCAAAAAAAAAGCCACAGTTCCTTTGAGCCTGACGGCTAAAATTAAAAAACATGAATATGCTTTAGCCGTACACGACTCACTCCTCGTCGATTCTCTGAACCCGACCCCCCATCGGCCTCTGAACTCTGTTTATCATTCAAAACAAAAAAATGTTTTAGCTTCTCGCTCTCACTTTATTATAGAAATGATCACGACCATTGAGCTCTTGTGAGATGATGATCTCCTAATATAAACTCGCGAGTAAACATTCACTTTATTATAGAAATGATCACGACGATTGAGCTCTTGTGAGATGATGATCTCCTAATAGAAACTCGCGAGTAAACATTCACTTTATTATAGAAAGAGGCTAAAGAGGCTACATACGAAATTACAGCTTCCTATAGTGTAAAGTATAGAAATTACCTATTAAAATAATTTAACCACCGCTTCACAAATCTAACCGTTCTCGCAATATTCGGATCACCTGCTATGAATCACATAATCGAAACACCAGCTCAATGAAATCATCAGAAATTAACAAGCGGTTGCAATCATGTTCACAATATCAATAATTGAGAATGATCACCTGTGTGTAAACAATTATTCATATAACCATGCTCATAACTCAGCTTGTTGGCCACGCACTTCGCAGTAGTTAATATAGTATGGTTGGATAAATCGAGAGCTTTCGAACGAATGGTCAACGAATTTTGTGGGATGAAAAACGACGAAGTATCATATCCCTAGCAACGACTCGGTTGTAAGCGGAAATCATCACAATTATTGGCGCTACTTTCGTTGCACTCTCGTGGGACATTTTTCGGTAGTTAGGTCACGGCTAAAGCATATTCATGCTAAAATCACTAAAACGGCTAAAAATCGTTAAATTTATATTTTTTGAGAAAATAGTGCTCAAATGAAGTTTACTAACTATAAAATAGAACATTCGAAAATTCATGCACAAAATTATGCAGAAAAATGTACTTAACATTTTTTTAAAAAATCGATAAAAACGGCAAAAAAGCTAAAATTTCGTAACCTTCATTTAAATAGGATATTATTATTTAGAATACTTTTTTGTCATAAAATTAGTAATTAACCATTTCTTAGCACTCGAAGTGCTCAAATTTCAAAACAGTGTAACGTAATATAGGTAATACAATATTTTACGAAAATTTGATCATAGGATCACGCTGCATGACTGGAACTTTTTTACCTTTCTCAACTGCAAACTCCTGATATACCTAAAAAATTATTCTAGCATATAGTTCAACGAGTGAAAATGATGGGAAAAAGTGTAGGGTCATGTATAGGGGAACTAAAAGTGACTTTACAAAGAAAAAGGCGTATTTTTCAGTTTTCGACAAAGGCCTTAAGGGGGGGGGGGGGGGATTAGTGACTGAAAAGCGGGACATGAACCCCCTAAAAACAGATGTCAGGCAACACTGAGTTCAATTCGTTTCGAAAATGGATTGAAGAGGAACTGTTGGATTCGAGAACTATTAGATCCCATTTCTTTAACGTTGGTACCTTGTTAACAGCATCATATTTATGTTGTATAATGTTGGCAACGTCTGATGCAGCTGATGATGGTATTTAGAATATGGATTTGCTATGGGATTGATCAAGATTTGAGGTATAACGCGTGGTTTTAGTGTTCTGACGTCCTATCTATGATGCGATGACTTGTATCCACAGTTAAAAACGTACAACCCTTAATCTTGAACGAACCTTATTTCGCTTATTAACACGGGCAGTCCCTAACATCTGGAGTCTGTAAAGGAGGGGCGTTGCCCATCTGGATAATTCGTTGAATGGGCCCGACCGTCGGCGAGCGCCCATCTGGGTAAGAAGTGGATGGCACAATTAGGTACATGGAATTTTTCCAGTATGGCTCGCTGAGCCGACAGTTGGAGAAACTATACATACAACCGATGATGCGTTTGCTTATGCCAAAGTATTCCAACTCAATACCAGCCACAACTTCTTCAACGGCTTCAACATCGTTGTAATCTTCACTTTCACGGCAAGTCCAAAGAAAATTACTTATTATGTGGAACTCTTTGAAGGAGCTTTGCCTTTTCACAAGCCACCATGCGTTGAAGAGACGGGCACAGCTAGTAACTAATAATGTTCTAGCTAATAGATTTTCAGCGACAATAAACCCAGTTATCTTTCTAATTTCATAACTTTGGGTGAATCAGCTATTTTTCATCAAATTCTAGCCATACGAGCTTTCATCCACATCTGTCTTTGTTGGTTGTGTTGCAAAGGTTGCGATTGTAGCGAGAGCAAATTATTACCCAGGTAGGTGGTCGTTCAGTTGGGTGAACATTTTTTACTGAGTTGGGTGGTAGTTTGATTAGGATTTACCCAGTTGGGAACCGCCCGTAAAGGAGACCATGTCTGTACAGCTGTGGTTATAGATACTTACAGCCTTTTGATGACCATCGGGGTCAGTATGGCAGGTCCTTGCTTCGGCTTGAGGTTCCCATAGTTTCTGCCGAAAACCCGAACTCTGCCCTCCTGGTCCACCACAGCTGTGCTCCTCGCCGCCATGGCCACGTCTTCAACGGCCATGCGCACACGCTCTGGCTTGTCGCAGGATACTTCATTAGTATCCCCAAGCCCGAGCCTGCCGTCCTCACCAAGTCCCCACGTGTACAGCTGAAATAGCAATAGTTGATGAGTCGTCAGATGATAAAACACAGCGCAAACTTTATCCAAACAGGTCAATTTTAGTAATAGGTTCGTTATAGACAGCTGTACAACGCATACGTTCCATCATGGTTGTAATTTTAGGTTTAATTAAGGAATGAAATTTGTGTGACAGTTTAGAAAGAGCGGTCTCGAGATCTAAAAAATTGAATGAGAGTGGGTTTGGGAAAATTGAACATAATTCTTGGATACGAATAGGGAATTTTCATGTGTTGAAATTTCACACTTTTGACCTCAGCTTTGGATTTACGCACCTGTAAATCTCGTAGAACCGATTTGAAGCCCATATTACTGCTTAGTTTGGCTAATAAACGGGTCGGTAGGTCGTACGAGACATTGTAATGCAAGGGAGCTGAGGGTTCCTCCAGGCAGTTGGGGGCCGTGTCGTCATCGAGCAAATGAATTACAAGATCCGTATTACTGGTCAGGTACCCATCATGTAGCACCTTTTTGGGAAGCTTCCGTTCAGATAATTTTATCGTGCAAATTAAAATAACCATGACCAACCAATAACCATATTTGTTAATTGCCTACGAGTAGGACATTCAGTTTCAATTTCGTTCATTAGCCGACAAATTTGCGCATATTGAGCATCACTAGTGTCCCTAACTTTTGTCCGTAAGATCACAGACTCGTCCGGGGGGTTATTTATTCTTTATATCTTCTCCTTCTTCATATCTGCTTGGAATCTCTTCTCCGTCCGATTTCGTTCAAAATGGTACTGGTTACTTCTGGACCATAAGAAGTCAACACATATTCGATCGTTCCGTTGAATAAACTGCAGGAGCCCAAAAAAAATATCTTAATGGAAAATGTTCCTTATATAAAGGTGTATGGATTTGTTTACCTAAAACTCTTATGGTTTATTGTTGTACAGCCCGTGAACAATCGATGTTTTGGTCTTAGCTTAATTTTGAACGAAATAAGAGAGAGAAGAAATAATCCTTCTTTTTGAGTCTGCATTACTGAAATCAATAGAGTTCTTATGTCGTTCAGCGCGACGAGTCGGGCCACGACTCGGGAAGGCGTTAGGTCGAGCAAACGAATGCTAACCTTCCGAGTCGTTGGTTGGTTGCCGAGTGGTGGGTCACCCCCATAAGGATTGGTGGGACCCAATAAGTCACGCTAAATTGAGAATTGATTTCCGTTCACTTTCTGCTGTATTGTTATACCACTTTTATCCCCCATTTCGTCGTGTTTTTTCCTGGAGTTTAATTCATTTTCATTCCAATTTCGTAGGTTCAACTTAGCCATTTTCATTTCATATCTGTTTTTTATTTTCATTTATTTTCCTTTTGATTCGTCCGTTATGGACGAAGTTAAGGCGTATGAGGAGCTATACCTGAATGTAATTAATGCACGGGAAATGGAGTTGTCGTACGTATCTGGTAACAACCTACTTCAAAATTCACTACAAAAATCAACTTTTAGAGCACAACAGTACTAATCACTTTTAAAAACTTGAGTAAGTACTAACAACAAATTTGCCAAGTGGCTGTACTGTTTTGATGCGAAATGAAGTTAGCCTCAACAAAGGTAATGCAGCTGAGTCGGAAAACGAATCGGAAACTTCGTTTCCCTTGACGACCCACGAGGTGGTACGACTCAGTCTCCATACACAGAATAGACGATCGGGTACGACATGAGAACTCTATAATAGTATTGCTGATTTTCTTGAAATCACAAACCAAATGCATCTCTCGAAAACATAATACTGACCTATCCACAATCAGCATTGTCTTTGCCTCTCCAACGAGGATTGTGATTGACTGACTATATACATAGATTATAATTTAATTGAAATTGATTGACGGTTATCGTGGTAGTTTGGTGGATGTCACAGCAATATTGGCGACACTGCAGATTATACCTTACTCCCTTTGGTGGCTCCCGCGTGGTTGGCCCCCACGTAGACGTATTCGGCGTTGATCGCGCATTTGTGGGGGGAGCTCCATTTATCGGTCGATTTGGGACTCAGTTGACCCCATTGGAACACCTGGAACCAACAGAAACCGGTCGTTTATTGCTGAATACGACGTTTTATCGCTGTACACGTAATAATATTATTAGTTTAAGTATTTATCGAAGTGACATCTAAGTGATTGTCATGGTTAAATTTATTATTCTCTACAATATAGATCTATATATTATTTATGAGGTTAAGAGATTATTAAATGAGATAAGAAATTAATTACTTGATGTCTTTTAATGCCAATTTCTTTAAATGGCGCTCCAAGGAAGAGATAACAGAGAGTTCCTAAAGCGAAAGGGAGATAGATAGAGATGAGGCGCCTCATCGTGAACGGAAACACTACTGCGCATGTGCGGGGAGATGCACCTCAGCTCCAATAAGACAGATTTATTCCAAATATACATATGATGCTTTATCCCGAACCAGCATATCTCATTTCTTCCTCCCTATTGCAAAGTAACCTTACACACCGATAACAGTGATTTTCATTACTTTTTGGTATTCATGATTCATAAAAATTATATTCATTTTATTGTTCATAAATTTTCAAAATCTGCCATTGAGAAACCTTTTCGTGAATTAGAAGAGAACTAGGAAACTTAGAAATGCTGGAAACTGAACACGCAGGATAGACGGGAAAATCCCCTTGGGGGTTTAGCGTTACTTGGAGGTAAGTAGCGTCACTTTAAGATAACACACTGATTCGACCCTCTTTATCAGGTTAGCATTCGCTGTGGCTTGCTCCAGATGATATAAACCCCAAGCACCTTATCCCAATTGACTTATCGTTTAGGAACTCTCGTATGAGGGAGGATTCCCTGACTAATATGATGTCGAGATATATTGAATATAATTAAATGCCAGGTGAGAAGAGCACGGGGGTGAGGGTAAATGAAGATGAAATAAGTTATTGCAATTGGGATTATCATGCTAACCTCTTGGTGGTGGAGCCGTCCTATCTGATCCTTGTGGCAAGCGCAGATGTAAAGTTTGCCCACTGGATATAGAGGAGTCCCACTTCACGTCAACTAATAACCCCAACTCATACGCATGCAAAGGGTCAGCAGATTGCCAGACGCCTATGTGTGTGTATCAGTTGTTGTGCAAACAATGCCCTGCCTTCTACGTAGGAAAAGCGGAGACAGCACTTAACTTGCGGGTTAATAACCATAGATCATCAGTAGTTATGAAACAAGAAGCTACGCCAGTAAGCCGCCATGCCTCGTCGCATGATGCTACATTTGGTGACTGCTATGGTATGGAGATATTGAAGAAAATGAGACCCACAGAAAATAAATTAATGCTGCTTCAGTCAGAGAGGGCTCACTTGAATGTTTTGGGGGCGTATAATCCTCCAGGTTTGAACATCAGACGTTAAGTGGGCTACCACGCTTCTCCATAGCAAGATTTTCTCACCAATTTACAAAAATCAAATTTTCTTTTCTCGTAGTTTGAAAAAGGCATGAGCCGAAATGTTATCAATTGTTGTTTTTCCTTAGAAATTGTTTGAATATGTACATGCTCTTGTAGAGCCATTTCATTCGGTTTTATATATATATGAAAAAGTCTTACACTCAAGGATTAGTCTGAGAATGTCTCAAAACGGATGTCAATAAAGAAATTTTAAATTTTGATTTTAAAATTTTTGGAACCACTGCAATAGCTTAATTAATACGAAAATTCTCTAAAAATTGCGAGACAATCTCTTGTTAATACATAATTACGGCCTCATTATCCATCAACGAAGCAACGCGCCGAAGGACTGCCTCGATCCCCCTCGCGAACATGATGAGGCAAAACTCTTTTTCTACCAGTTAATTTTTCACACGTCCTTGGGAAGTTTTAGCCTCGTCATCAAAACGCATTAGTGAAAATGACCTAAGCATCTGGCGCACTCCAGCACGATACTTTGTTCTCTAGTGAGTGATGTGTGTAGTTCTGAGCGGGCATTGAACGTATTTAACCTTGGAACGGTGATGACGAAATTTATGCTCTGGATGGTGAATACACACCGCTGAGTTATGAGCGGAAAATGTTACTATACATAGTATCTGCAAATACAGTTAATCTTTTTGCAAATCAAATTAATCTTTTGGTAAATTTAATTGAACTTTTTACAAGTAAATTTAATCTTTTCACAAACATAGTTAGTCTTTTTGCGGATACCTACTATATATAAGCTGACAGGAAATGTTGTGTTATGGAAAATGTTGTGTATGGTGACTTAAAATGTGTTATGGACTTATGTAGACTTGAAAAAAAAAGGATAGACCCTCAAATGAAGAGCATGCATTTTTTCTAAGAGTGAATTCAGGGTGCCCGGAAAGTTAGTCGAATTATCTCGGTTCGAGATAGGGAAATCAACGTTAAGCCACCCCGAAAACGGTACACTTTCCGGGTACCCTTAATTCACTGTTAGAATAAAGTTACCTTATTATGCAAGCTTGGTATTCGAGGGTTTTTTTTTTTTTTTTTTTTTTTTTTTTAAGTCTACATACACATACGTCCATAACTCAACATTTTAAGTCACCATACACAACATTTTCCATAACACAACATTTCAAGTCAGTTCATAGTATTTGCAAAAGATTGACTTTATTTATAAAAAGATTAAGTTTACCTGTAAAATCATTGAATTTATTTGTAAACAGTTTAATTACGAGTAATTTTGCCAAAAGATTAATTTGGTTTGCATTTGATTAAATCTATTTGCAAATACTTTAAAAGTTTCCTGTTCCCTATGTTTCTTTGAAGTGTACTGTGTGTAGTTCGGTCTATATGGTTATTTCCGATATTAGTGAGAGTAAAATTACACTGTCCAACAAAAAAAGTTCGAGTCATGCAGCATAGTCGTATGAGCGAATTTTCTTAAGTTGCCTATCGACATATTGGTATAATATGCTATATTGTATCGAAATTTGAGCTATTTTAGTATAAATAAATTGTTAAAAATCAATTCTGTGGCAAAAATACTCGTACTGAACAAAATTTGGTCATTCAAAAATATTTTGGATTTTTAGGTTTTTTTGCTGTAGGTAGTTTTTATAGATTTTTTCAGCAAATATTAATGAAATTTAAGTACGTATTTCAGCATAATTTTGTGCATTAATCTTTTGATGTCCTAGTTAATCGTTGATGATATAGTTTTGACTGTAATTGTGCTGAAAAATATAAATTTAACGATTTTTGGCAGTTTTTAGCCATTTTACATTCTTTGAAATTTGACAATTTTAATGTGCTAAAGAATTTTTGGCCAACGAAGTCATCCTTTCGTTTGGAAATGTTTCATCTCAATCCTAAGGAGAGTTATCGTCTGGAATGACACACACACTCGAATATATACAGGGTGTCCCACGTGAAGGTTACACCCCCTTAATATCCCCCGAATTCAGCGTAAAAAATTGGGACCAACGCCATTCTACACAATTTTTTACGTAGATCTCAGGAAAAATACTTTCGCGAGCACCACTTGCACTAAAAGTGGCGCAAATGACATAAACTTTGTTTTTCCAAATGGGAACCCCCATTTTTTATTGCAGATTCAATTTCCACGTGAAATGATCCATCACTCGATTTTATAAGTGCGCGTAAACGGGCGCAATTCCGCTGTAAAAATGCTCAATTCCGCTCTTAAAGTGCAAAAATTGTGAAATACAGAGTTTTTGAAGCTATTCAATTGCCACATGTAATACTCGATTTTGGGGTATTTTTTCTTCCTGATCACATGAAAAAGCGTAAACTTCAAGAATCGTTTCAAAATGCCTCAAAACGGATTTCAATGAAGAAATTTTTCAAAAATTTTAATTTTAAAATTTTCCGAGCCATTGCATAGTTTCATTTTCTACAAAAATTCGCTATAAGAAAAAATCAAAGTCGTGCTCTCACGAAACTGATACCGATCCTGGTGGTTTTTGAGGGTGCTGAATCCGAATCTGAAGCCCGTTTTCCACGTAGACGGCTAATTTTTGAGGAACGACACCTGCACTTTTGAAAAAATCTTTTAAATTCCAGAATAATTTATGTCAATTAAAAGGTGAGATTCTATTAGGAAATTAAACTTTGAACACGCCTATACTACATTATGATGGGTCTGATATGCCTCCTTAACGTGTCTTCTGCTTAATAACTGCCAAAAAACGTGTTTTTTTTTTTTTTTTTACAAATTACAACATTTGGGGACATGAAAAAATTGTCAAATGCTGCGTAAAATGAGACCACTACCAACTCTGGAAGTGTGATAATTAATTTTTTGTGATTGTTCAACTACCGAAAAACGCGTTTCCTTTCAGTTCTTTTTACTGAAATATTTAAAAAAAATCAGCAGTTGAAAAATTAGTCCAAGTAATAGAACAATTTTCTTAGGGTCGCCAAGTGGTGTAATTTGTACAAAAACTATCAAAAAACTGCAGAAAAATCGTCAAAAATCGGTGAAAAACCACGTTTTTTGGAAGACACTTTAAGGAGGCATTTCAATCAAACCCATCATGTGAGGTATATGCGTGTTCAGCGTTAAATTTTCAATAGGAATATCACCTTTTAGTTGAACATAAATTATCCTGGAATTTAAGAGATTTTTGCAAAAATCATATGCCATATCTCAAAACTTAGGCGTCTACTTGAACAACGGGCTTCGGGTTCGGATTCAGCAATCTCGAAAACTCCCAGGACCAGTACCAGTTTCGTGAGTGCACGACTTTGATTTTTATTTATTTCTTTTTTTTTTATTTATTTTTTTTTATTATTATTATTATTTTTTTTTTTTTTTTTAATAATTCTTTTGGGCGGGCAGTGTTATTATTTATATGTTTTTTGGAGGTGTCCGTCGTCACTAACAATACGGCCTGATAATGACGTCTTAGCATCGTAAACGATCTCCCCTGGTTCTCGACTTGCTAGTGACGATGTACTCTTCCGAAAGGTATGTACTTGATAATAAGTATTGGTTCTGCATCTAAACATTCCATTGCTCCACAGCAATAGGTTAATTTGCCAAGGAATATCCTTATAACTGTGAAGGTATTGCATTATACAACTTACGTCGCCTCCTTTAGTGATGGCTATCGTCGCGTTGGCTGCGCAGAAAACCTTGGAAAACGGGACGTCGCCGACGACTTTCTTAGGTCGGCTAATCGGAGTTTCGTCGCCGTGTCCGAGCTGACCGACGTCGTTGGCTCCCCAACTGAACACCGTCCCATCATCCAAAAGCATCGCTGCGTGCCCCGTCCCCATGCAAAAGTCTGCGCATATTCATTATCATTATCATTCACTTGAAAAATCATTCAACACTATATGAGGAAAGCATACAATTCAAAGATCTGTGTTATCTAGAAAATCCTGGTTACATGTAGGGCAAAAATAGCATTGTTCCAACAACACTTCGAAGGTCGCCCATTTTCGTGTTTGTTGGAACACTTCGGAGAGAGATGTGATAAGAAACGTAGTAGATAAGGTGAAAACAGATTAGAGAAGGTTACGCGGATATGTAGTTTACCTAAGGGTAGCAGATTATTTCAAAATGCGCATGCGCAGGGCTCGGAGCTCTCGATGAGACCCCGTCAAAAGTGTGAGGCTGCTTGGGGGACCCCGGAGCAGCTTTGGGGGCGCTAATTTCATTTCTTTTCAACCTGCCGTTTTACCAAGTTTTCTCTTATGTTGTTTTGACCTTTTTGGACAATTTTTCAACAATGACCTTCTATAAACTGTAAAATTGTTGGATCCTGAGCTGTAAAGGTGTGAACCCTTTTGGGAGGCACGGTGCACCACGTTTTGATCATTTACTAGATATGGGGCTTTATAATAATTATAGGCCAATGATCTTCGTATTAGGGTTATCTAATACAGAAATAATTAACCTTTGTGTAATAATTTGCAGCTTTCTTTAGTTGTGAGGCCTTAGTAGCGTAGGTACACGTGCCGTCTGGACTGCTGTCCATTTTGATCCTGTCCTGTCGATCAATTTTGTCTACTTGTCTCTTGCAATATTTTCTCCTACTTGCTACTTCCAACTCCTACCTTCCACATTTCTCTAATTAGAGCGAACTTATAACTCGTCACCGAAATCTAAAAATCATGTCCTTGCAGAGTCCACGATGATGTTAATGATATTAATTCGCCTAAGTGTATGCTAATATACTTACAAGTCATACCGAACCTTGTCATCCTTTTACTAAAAGTGCACAGGAGCATTTCTGCCGAACTTAAAATAGCCACCCGTCTCAGTATACGGTGGTCAGTAGCAAGTTCTATGCAGGGCACCTAGTAGCTAGTAAATTGAAGCGAACCCAAAGCAATTTAAATACAGAACAATAACATATATCGTTACATTGTTGAGAGTTGTAAAGATACTTACGGTTTACATCTTTGCCTTCAAGCTCCGGAATTTCAATTGGCTTGTTTTTATCTTCACCACCTGGTAACGGACAAGCGTCTCCCACTTGATACGTTTTCGAGGCATCCGTCGTAAAGTAGCCACAATTCGGCTTGCTCGCTAGAAATAATGCATATCTCATCAGTCTCATATAAGTTGTATGTTTGGTGTTATAATCAAATCAATGTGATGATACTACAGATGCCGGCAAGCACAGTGATACATTTTCATGCTTCCATTTTCATATACATCAGTGAATATATAATAAATAAATAAATCATATGAATGGATCCAGCATGCCCAAAATCAGGAAGTGTTGTAGTTTTTCAAATGAGCTCTATAATAGGACAATGACTTCATGACATGCCTTAATTGCCAATTTCTCCCATTATCCAACTCATGGTGCTGAAATGCTGAGCTGAAATGTAGAATTATGTTTCTGTTCAACTCAAGAAGCTGAATATTTGCACGAGATCCCACTAGATGTTGTATAGTATAATTGCAAATTGTGAACAACTGTAATAAACTACGTGAGCTCTTTAGCTAATTTCTTCTATATCCAACTCATAGTGCTGAAACGCAGAGCTAAAATGGTGAGCTCTGTCGAATTATGTTGCTGTTCAATCCAAGATGCTGAAAATTTGGACGGGGTCCCACTACATGTTGTGTAGTATAGTCGCAAATGGTGGACAATGTGAGCTCTGTAGCTAATTGGACTAGCGATGTATACAAAATGTGCCACAGAGAAGCATGGCATGGTAAAGCTAGTAAATAATAATAATTAAATGAGTCCTAGAAGGAAAAATGAGCGAAAACCAATGGTTGAAGGTTTTGGTCCGAATTGTTTACCGTCAACTCTAATCAGTGACCTTCCAATCAGGTCAGCAGTTTTTTAGATGGAGCCAGCGATAGCACGAAAACGTTGTTGGAGAGAAATTGAGATTGCGGTTGAGCGAGGAGGATCGAGATCTTGGAAAAATACGACTCAACCTGAAATAGCGTTACTAACAACATTAAAAACGTTGTCTCATTTAATATTAATAATACCATAACGGATATATGTATTTCAATACGAGCCTCGCGATGTATTATGGGATCTGGTGTAATATATAACTAATAATACGTTGTATTATATAACCAATTACTAATAATTAATATTTTTAATTTTGGATTCTCCAGGCGTGCATCAGGGGGATTCCCAAAGGTCAAGAAGGTAGAAAGAGATCTCTATGTAATTTTACCTAATTAGTTGAACCAATCTCTATCATATTCTATCAAAAGCCCAGAAAATTTAGAGAAAGTTATGTATATTGAGACTGGAAATTGTTATTTGAATTCCCTAAAGGTAAGATGATCTGGGTTTTGGAGCAGTTGTTGTTGCTTGGTCACACCACAACAACTGCTGCCTGACAAAGTCCAGATCAGCAGCAGTGCGAGCGACCTCCCAGCTCGAGCCCCTAAGGACAAGCAGGCGCTGGCGGCGTAAACATGGGATGCTGGCTGAGAGGGAGATAATACCGAGCCCACCGGCCTTGACTGGTGCGTGGATATAGCCACTTGGGACACCAGGTGGAAAGCCTAGCCTAGAGCACACTTCAGAGCGAACACACAAACACACAGACAGACACGGAACCAAAGTTGTCCAGAATGGTCTAAAACGTAAAATGCGCGTGGAAAGTTTTGATTTTGGAGACCAAAAATTTTTTTCTGCCGAAAATGAAAACAATGCTTCCGCTCCCTATAGGTAGACTCGGAATCAAAAAATGTGAGGTATGTTTCTGTTTGTGCGTGCGTTGATAAAGAAAAGTTCTTAAAAATGACCAATAATCGCAGATTTTGACGAATGACAGATATTTTGGAGCCATTGTAATAGTTATGTTTTGCTAAAAATTGCGAAAATTTGCTAAAATTGGAAAATGTATTATTCTCAGCTGTCTTTAATGATGTATTTTAAACAAGTAGGAATCTAAAATTTGGGAGTCCTCCTACAAATGAGAGGACGTGTGTAACCTGGAATGATGAGAATATGTCAAACTAATTTCGGTAAAGATATTCCATGCCCAATCACCAATCAGTACGACCATTCATCATTCACCTTCTAATTTTGAGCTCCTGTCCTGATTAGTAGACATACTATGAAATTCTTGCGTGGGCGATTGCTAGCAAAGATTTGTCGGCAATAAAACTCATAGTGTTAGTTTCACCATCGGGAGTTAACTCCCGAGTCTAGTGACACAAGTAACAACCGAGAGTCAGCGTTTTCACCGTTCCACAATCAATTTGTATTCCCAGATAGGAGCGTCTGGGCACAGCGCAACTAGCCATTTCATCTCTAACTCAGCAGCTAAGTACAGTAATTGATTATTCTCTGCATTGAAGATTCTCTGTAGCCGAATGGCTAGCATATCCGCCTACAGTGCAGGAGATCACGGGTTCGAACCTCATTTAAATCATTAAGTTTAGCGTCATATTCCATTGTTATCGTTCCGCCACCCAGATACTAATAAATCTATACGGCCAACTAATCTGAATTTTTACTTAGGGACTGACTACTTGATGATATGTATTTTTAAGGTACAAGCGTAGCGAGCATCCAGATCACTGATCTATCCTAAACACTGATCCGTGTAAAATCTCAAGGAGTGGTTGTAGACGAGCTTACACTAGTTAAAAGATGATTCTTTGGAAGGATTCGGGAGTTCTCGGAATTTATCGGCTACTCGTGCTGCGCTCAGGCTCTCCTTTCCCAGATTAGCCGATCCTCGGATCAATTAGTAAACATCCAAGTAACTGTTCTCAGCACAAAATCAGTGAACAACAGCTGATAATAGTGGAGTGTCCACTACACATTATAATTCCGACATCACAATGAAAGATGACGAACAGTACAGTGGCGGCAAACATTTTTTGCAGCAATGTTTACGTTTTGGTTGGTTATCATTTCAGACTGACCTCCTAAAAGTTGTTAAATGCTGCTTTTTCGGTGATATTTTGTGTTGTACGAAACTTTCTCCTTTATCAAGTCTATTACAAATTCAATAGCCCCCTTGGATAACGATAACAAAACATTCGCCTCCATTTTCCCCTCTGTTAATGAAATACCCATGTAGTAAGCCAGCATGTTACTTACCAGATCACCTTATTATACAGTACCTAGAGGATTGTTTATGCTTTAAAGTTCATCAAAACTTTGCGTATAATTCAGCAATAATTTTCCCAACGAGTGGGGAACCATTTTCGTAGGGTAAGAAACTGACGGAGCTATATTTCCCTCGGAATGGTTCCATTGTAAGAGAAAGCCATCGGAAAGAAATGTTAGTAACGCCGTAAAAACTTTCAATTTTCCCCGTTGTGTGTCAAAGTAAAGACACAGATATTTCAAACTTCTTGTTGTCGATCTACGTACGCAAGCACACTATTCCTACATAAACCCTTTTCGAGGAATTGTCATGGTCTAATTCCACGAAAATATTATCACGTTGAAAAAATTATCGTCTTCTAAAGACGAACCCATAGACTAAGCCCACGATTGCGCACTGAGGTTCTGATAACCTGACGTAGGTTTCACAGGTTAAGGCTACACTTTTAAGACTACACGTGGTTTTCTACACTTCATTGTTAACAACGACTCGCGATTCTAAATAAGGATGCGAGCCTAGCGGCAGCGAAATAAACTAAGTAGACCCTGACTCCGATTCTCGTGTCATTGAAAATCGTATCTATTCCTAACATTCTTTGAGACTTCGTCTTCTCTCGTTTTATTTCCATTCGTTTTTTCTGTGGCGAGGAAAGAGTCTAAGGTGCTTGAATCATTCTAAATTTTGAAAATACAGTGATATACCTATGCCCTAATTAGAAATCGTTTTCGGTTAGATGTTCGAATGGTGCCTCCCTTCCCCTAATTAAGTAGAGTTGCCTATGTAACTACATACATAGGTACCTAACATTTGCTTTTGAACCTTACTGTGAATGGTGATTGGTAGAATAGTAACATATCGTTAAGGAATATGACAGGAAATATATGAACTCGTACAAATTTGGATTTAAAAAATCGACCAGAACACAAGAGCCTTTCGTTTGTTTCCCGAACTGACGTAACAAAACTACCTGGTACTTACCTGGGAGTACCTGGTGCGTATGTGTGCACGCGTGAGTGGGTGTATGCGCGCATGTGTACAAATGATATATATATGTATATATATAATGCGCGCACAGACCCACACACGCGCACATACACTCACGCGGTGAATGATGGCAAACGTTCCTGTAATGATAATGGGGTAATTCCATTCCCATTACCCATCATCACCTTTTCTATAATGAGTGCTTGGAAAGACCCATTACTTTCCCAATAACAAGTAATGGTAATTGAAAAAAACATTACCATTACAGGAATGGTAATGGTAATTGCAATTACTTTTGAGGTAATTGCCAGCTTAAAACCCCAGTCTTTGCTTGTAGGTATACCTAATCATACTCACTGAACTAATCTTATTGCATTTAAGAGAAGTAATTGAAAAAGTAATAATTACTCAAATTAATCATTATCTTACAACTCTGTGTCAAAGTAATCTCCTACCCACGCAGCGCATCTTCCCTTAGTTATTTGGGAACACTCAATTGTTTCTTCATTATCATGACGGAATATGAAATTAATTATTACCGAAATATGGCGGGGTTGTGTTATGAAGGAAAACAAAACGGTAAACAGGGTTAGGTACACAACTTTTCAAGATGGCGAGCTGTGAGGAAGTTGCGGATCAGCGCTGATCCGGGGGTTAACCCACCCCATCAGGTGGTTTCCGGAATCCGTGCGTTATCGCAAGAAGATCCAGTCGTTATTACCGAGAAGTGAAATTGATGACCTGTTACCGTCTTGATTATGAGTAATTATTGAAACAGTTCCAGTCATGCAGCATGGTCGTATGAGCGAATTTTCTTAAATGTATGTGTTAAATTGTATCGAAATGTGAGCAACTTGGGTTCAAAGAAATTGTTAAAAACCAATTTTATGGCAAAAAAACTAAACCTAAACAAAATTTGGCGATTCATTTGCAGGTCAAAAACTACACAAGGGTAAAAGGACCTGACATTCACAAGGTTAGTCACGCCACACAACTTGCTCATCACAGTTGGCAGGTCCTTACATACCCTCGGACATACGTTTTTTTTTCAGGAAGACGTCTTTAAGGGAATCACCGTTGATACTACTAATTATGTTAGTTTTCTCGACCACTTGTATGATAATGAAGTTGAGGGTTAGCGAGGGTTGGTCAATTATTCAAAAACTCTTCTACGCCGACAATTCGCTACATTTGTATAGCATCTTCAGGACTACAGTGAAACCGAGGATAACAAGTGTTACAGTCTGGCATATATACTATAAAGACTGCAAAACTGATATAACATAGGTACATAATGTTAACCTAATTAATAAAATTGTTATGCAAAATCTGATACATGAATTAATGTGGCTAATTATAATGGCAGGTTTGACTAATGATAACACTGAAACTAGAAAATGTTTTTGGTAAAATAATGAATAACAACTGACAGGTATTTAATTAATAAATGATAAATCTCACCACCCTTTGAGACATGAATCAATGTGGCTAATTATAATGGTAGGTTTGACTAATGATGACACTGAAACTAGAAAATAAGTAAAATAATGAATAACAACTGAAAGGTATTTGATTAATAAATGATAAATCTCACCACCCTTTGAGACATGAATCAATGTGGCTAATTATAATGGCAGGTTTGACTAATGATGACACAGAAACTAGAAAATGTTTTAAGTAAAACAATGAATAACAACTGACAGGTATTTGATTAATAAATGATAAATCTCACCACCCTTTGAGACAAAAAATCACGGCAGCTCTCGATCTTAAACACCGTGCCCTAAATCTCAGTGACACCGTTTGATAACCGATGATAACAGCCTATAAATAGTGAAAACTATTTTGAAAAACAACTATTTATTATTTTACTTGAAACATTTTCCAGCTTCAGTGTCATAATTAGTCAAACATTCCATTATAAGTAGCCACATTAATTCATGTATCAGATTTCGCATAAAAATTTTAGTAATTAGGTTCACATTATGTACCTATGTTACATCAGTTTTGTTGTCTTTATTGTCTATGTGCCAGACTGTACCACTTGTTATCATCTGCTGTACTGTAGCCCTGACGATGCTGTACAAATGTAGCGAAACGTTGGCGTAGAAGAGTTTTTAAATTATTGACCAATCCTCGCTAACCCTCAACTTCACTACTTACGGCTTTACGGGCATTGCTTTTGGTGAACCCGTAAATTCCTGATTTGAAAAAGATGAAATGGTATTCAAGCTTAGAGTAAGTAGAGACTGTTCCAACAATTACAGATGAACTATTGCACCTTACGTGTATCTGAAATAGCACAGACATCCCCAGGAGAAAACGAACAACGGTATTTGGCCCTTCGCCCTGAGGAAAGGACTTGAAAAACCCTTATTTGTTTGCCGCGAAAATCTGAAAGTGTTACCATTCGATTCAGCGTCAAAAAATACGTGAAATCCCATGAACTACAATAACTAATTTATTTAGTAGGAAATAATTTCTCGTGAAAAACGCCGATTTTTACCCCAAAACTTCATATTTTTGCCCTACGAACATCATTTTCTACTCTAATGAGTGATGTAAAAAAAAGTATACCGTTGGAAGGCTGGGATTGTGATGTATCCTTTAGGCTTACTTACAGCATGATAATTTCCATCCAGGACGTTTCCCAAGACAAACTTTGAAGAAAGTTAAAATTTTCGAAATTTTGACTGCGGAAATTAACGGAGATAAGTGAAACTAGGTCGATTAACACGAAAAAAATTTTAAAATTGAAAAACATTGTCTTTAGCGTGAATTAAAAGATATATATGTCGTAGGACAAGAAAGTCATAAATAAGTAGTAGAATCGAACCTTCCGAGTCTACCTAAAGGTAGCAGAGCATCGTTTTCACTTTCGGGAGGAAAAAAAATTTTTGGTCTCAAAAATCAAAATTTCCACTCGCATTTTACGTTTTAGACCATTCTGAACAACTTTGGTTCCGAACAGCAAACAGTTATTGTTTGTTACTGATGATGGCCTAACCGTCGAAATCGATTTAACATTGTAACTTTTTATTTTTCGTGGAAATAGACAACGTTTTTCACTAACTTCCGTTTTGAAATGGGTTTCCACATCTTCGTCGCGAGTGATTTAGTTCGTGGAAGAAGATGACTTGATTACCTAAACACTTAATTTCAACACAATTGTATAATTAATGCTCGTAGCTATTGCGCATGCGCCAATGTGAGATACTTGTAATGACCTTAATTTCCACAGTTTTCATCCAGAAATTGTCAGTGAATGCGCGGTTTATTAGATTGTAGATGGTCCCGTAATCTATTTCATTATTTTCAACTCATCAATTCATTCTGCGCTTGCCCAAACGTGAATTACATTCGAGTCTAATTTTTTTCGTTTTTTAATCGAGCAATATTATAACATTTCACGCTACATCTTGATTTACTCTTTTCCGCTATGGAATTTTTCAAGATCATTTAAAACTTTTCAATGATCTATACATTCATGATAGGTAAACGAGGAAGCTATGCGCCACACCCAACTTGGCAAACTTTTTTTTTTTTTTTTTTTTTTTTTTTTTTTTTTTTTCAAACAAAATTTTTGGTAAATACCTAAAAATTGACCTGATTTGCACTTTTCTTACTCATACCGACACATCATCACAAAGCGTTCTAAAATGTAGTTTCTTCAGTGTTTTCCCATCTTGGTGTTGTAAATATCAATAAATAAACATCATTACGTGGTCCATCACGAAAAAAATACCCTAAACTCATGTGTTACATGCGACAATCGAATATCTTCAAAATCTATGTATTTCACAATTTTGGCACTTTTAGAGCGGAATTACGCATTTTTACAGCAAAATTGCTTAAAAATGTCTTCATGAAATTTCACGTATAATTCGAATAATATGCAATAAAAAGGGGGTTCCCATTTTAAAAACGAAATTGATGTCAATGCGCAATTTTGTCATTTTTGAAAACCTTACAAAAATACGTAAGGTTTGGAAAAAAAAAAAAAAAAAAAAAAACATTGTTGACCCATAAATAACTATTTTAGAGGGGGTTTGTTTTTTGGGACACCCTGTATATTGTACAGGTTTACGGTAAGCCATGATAGCAACTGAAACCAATTTTCAGGAAAATCAGCAGACTTTTTCCTTGAGAATAATCCGCACGCGAGAGATCTTCAGGTCAGATAAATCTCAAGGAAAACCTGCGGGCATTTTTCTTGGGATTGATCTGTACGTAGATGATAGATCAGGCCGTGACTATTGGAAACGATAAAACTCTATCGGTATTTTCACATATCGTGCACGACTGTAGTAAAAGTTTACCTGGTTTAGGTATAGCGAAGAGAACAGCATAGGCGATGATGAGGTCCGACGGCGACGTGACGTTGCTGAACGCTGTCAAGTTGCCTGCCAGGTTGGGGAACCTGTGGTACGCGATTTGCGACATTTGTCTGTCTGTCTGTCGATTCACGTCTGTCTGACTGTCTGTGGATGTCTTTCTGACGTCGAGTGTGTGACGAAGAAAAATGAGGTCTCTGAACCGCGCGCCGCTCTGTACCCGACGATTCTGCTCCGCCGCGGATCCTACGCCGGGGATTTGACCCGGAAGGCCCTCGAGGCGTCGGGCGGTCACGTGACCGCTCAAGGACGTAACGCCGATTTGCGCGGGTCCTTTTTGTTCTCTTTTCGGGACCTCATAATTAATTACGCGCGCGCCGGCTCCTCACAAATCATCCCGACGTTTCCTGAGAGCTTTGAAAAATACAATAATGCATAACGATATGAATATCCTGTCAGAATTGCAATTCTTCTATAATAGCCTGACGAGTGACTTCAATAGCGTGACAAGAAACGTTTATAATTCCAGTTCTCCAGTCCTTGTTGAACACTTCCTAGAACTAAAGGTAACTAAAGAAATATTCATTCAGCGCAAAAGAAAGAAAATAAAATATGGAAGATGAAGGAAATAGGCACACGTGTTGCGTCGTCGGTACCTACTTTTCCGTTATTCAGATTATGTTATGTTATGTTATGTATTCTTGAGATACGAGCTTACGAGCATCCAGACCGTCAAAGTATACACATCATTCTGACCTACATGTCCAACTTATCTGTATTTTTACAAAGGGATTGACTACTTGATGTTATGAAATTTTGAGATGCGAGCTTGCGAGCATCCAGACTACCACCTATACACAGCATTCTGATCTATTTGTGCGAATTTATGCGCATTCTACTAGTGCGAATTCATGTGGAGGCAATCAACTTCTGAAAATACTGTAATTATTTTTTTTTTTCCTTTTTTTTAAATAATATAATTTCTTCCCACAGCTTGAAATTGTCACCAATTCTCCGTAAATATACAATCTAAGTAATAAGGAATACCTAGAAACATCGGGCGGGCGTGTTGAAGACAAATTGACTGGGGGGGGGGGGGGGGGGGGGGGTATAACGGAAAAGTACCGCGTCGTCAATGTAAAAAAAAAAAAAAGTGTGGCTCATTGCTTCCTCGTTTACCTATCATCTTCTTCCAACTATTCCAACTATCATCCAAATTTAGGCGAACGACCTAAAACGACGGCTCTAAAAGTGCCAAATTTGTGAAATACATAGATTTTGAAGATATTCGATTGTCGCATGTAATACAGCAGTTTGGGGTATTTTTTCGTGATGGACCACGTAATGATGTTTATTTATTGATATTTACAACACCAACATTGGAAAATACCAAAAAAAAACTACATTTCAGAACGCTTTGTGATTTGTGGGAATGAGTGAGAAAGGTGCAATTCAGGTTGATATTTTGGTGTTTCCCGAAATTTTTTGGTTGAAAGAAAAAAACGTCTGCCAAGTTGGGTGTGGCACATTGCTTCCTCGTTTACTCATCATTAATGTATAGATCATTGAAAAGTTTTAAATGATCTTGAAAAATTCTATAGAGGAAAAGAGTAAACCAAGAAGTAGCGTGAAATGTCATAATTGGTCAATTAAGAAACGAAAAAATGCGACTCAATGTCATTTACGTTTGTGCAAGTGCAGAATGAACTGATGAGTTGAAAACAATGAAATAGGTACGGGACTATCCACAACCTAAACCGTGCATTCGCTAACAATTTCATCGAAATCGGATGAAAACTGTGGAAATTAAGGTCATTACAAGTAGGTATCTCACATTGGTGTATGCGAAGTAGCTATTAATGAAACAATGGGGTTGAAATCGATATGAGGTAATCAAGTCATCTTCTTCCAACTATCATCCAAATTTAAGCGAAATCGAACGACTCGTGTGTGAACAAATGGAGCATAATGGAATTTACGTTTGCGCATGCGCAGAATGAAGTATTGATTTGGAAACAATGAAACTGATAGGGGGTCATTTACAACCTAACCCGCGTACTCTCTGACTTTTTCATCGAAATCGGATGAAAACAGTGGAAATGAAGGTCGTTATAAGGATATCACATAGGCGCATGCGCTGTAGCTATTAATGGTAAAATCATGTTGAAATTGATATGGGATGATCAAATCGTCATCTCCCAACTATCATCCAAATTTGAGCGAGATCGGAAGACTACGGCGTCAAAAATGGAGCATAATGGAATTTACGTTTACCCATGCGCAGAGTGAATAATTGATTTAGCTACAATGAAACTGACAGTAGAGCTTCTAATTACTAAAATTCTTCCAGAAAATTATATTTTTCCGATTTATTGGCCATTTTAGTCATTTTTGGTTATCACAAAAACTAGCTTAGTTTTAGCCAACAATAACTTATTAAAAATAACTTATTAATGGCATCTTCCAGAATCCCCACTCGTATCTCTCTAGCACCCTAATAGTACCTCTCTTACACTATTATTCTCTTGCACAGGTATCTATCAAGCACCTCAATAATATCTCCTTCACATCCTCCTGGTATTTCCCTGGCACCCTACTGTTTTCTCCTTAAAGCCCAACTGATATCTCTCTGGAATTCTAGTGGTAGCACCATAGCACCCTATTAGACCCCCCCACATACACACACTATCATTCTCTTCCAGTAAGAGTATCTCTCAAGCACCATATTAGAATCTCTCTTACACAATTATTCTCTTGCACACAACAGGTATCTATCTAGCACCCTAATAGTATCTCCTTCACATCCTCCTGGTATTTCCCCTACTCCCTACTCTCTAAAGCCCTACTGATATCTATCTGAAACTCTACTGGTACCAACATAGCACCATATTAGACCCCCCCAACGAACACACACACTTTCATTCTCTCTGACCCACTACGAGTATCTCTCTAGCACCCCTATAGTATCTCCCTCTCATCCTAATCCTCCTAATGGTATCTACTTGGCACCCTACTGAAATCTCCCCCCTACCCTAGTAATAGTACCCTAGTAATATCTTCCTAGCTTTTGATTGGTGTCTCCTTATAGCACCCTTTTGGAACCTTCATCTTCATCTCACTGGTATCTCTCTAGCATCCTCCATGAATCAAACTGGTACCCTACTGAAGCCCTCTCCCCCTCCCTCCCCCGCACTCATTCGGTACTCCCTGGCATTCTATACAGTTACCTCATTAGCAACCTACTGATATCTAATTAGGATCCTTCTAATCTCTCATTAGTACCCTATTGTTATATCCCCGGTATCTCTCTAGCATCCTACAGGAATCTATGTAGTATCCTAGTGATGCCCCCCTCCCCTGCACCCAACTGATACCTTCATAGCATTCTGTACAGATACTTCCCTGGTACTCTACTGATATCTCCTTAGCATCCTACAGGTATCCCCTCAAAACCCTTTTGGAACCTCCCTCGCTCTCTATTATTTCTCTGGCACCCTACCAGTATCTTTGTAGCATCCTACTGGAATCAACCAGCCACCCTAATCGAGCCTCCCTTTAACCCAACAGGTACCTCCATTCAGGTATCTCTTCAGCATCCTACTTTTGTTTCCCTGGTACCCTACTAATATCGCCCTGATATCCAACTGGTATCCCCTCAGCACCCCATTGTTATCTCCCTGACAATTTATTATTATTTCGAAAAGTATTATAGTCTACGCATGCCTTGTAAGAAGTATAGTCACAAATTCGAATAGGTCCTAAATAACAGAAACATTTGGATTTGATGAAATTTTTTTTCTAAACATGCACCGACATTTTAAAATGGCATTATTGTCTATTTCACGGCGAAAATTGATGTAATGAGGAATTAGGATTGAGAATTGAAAATTCTCTCATGAGAACACGAACTTCTGTGATCCGGTCATTCCGCTTAACCGAAGTGTTATGCAACCTCATGAGATATAAAGCCAGTTGATGGGAGTTAAATTAATGAACCAACTTGGCACCTCATTCACGCTCAAGCATGTGTGATCTATACGCTACTAAAACCGTTTTTCCCCCAGGGATTGAGATTCCCCCTGACTCTGCATCATAACTTTTAACCACCCTCTCCTAAAAACCTAAATCTCTCCTTGCGGTGACGTTAAACGTCAAAACCGTTTACTCCCAACAGCGCATCTCCCCGTTTTAATAACTAGGAACACAGTCTAGGATCTTGTTCAGGGGAGGTTTTAACAGTTTGCCGGGAGGGTCAGGTACTTGAAGGGGGTTTTGATGCCGAGGAGTTAGACGGTGTTTACGATGTGGCACCGTATCTCCCTACTCGTATCTCCCGTTGGCCTACTCCAGCCGCATCCGTCCTACGACAACGTCAACCCGCATTTTCTCTCATTTTCCCCTTCCGAGTCACGAAATCTTTTTACGGCTCCGCGGACCCCTTTTATGTCTGGGAGAAAACCTGGAGAAAACCCTCTTTGGAGGACGGGGGGCGGGGGAGTTTTCTCCCGCAGTTACCGTGACGAATGGCTTTTCCACGGTCGTTGTGGACTTCTATATCTTCAATGGCTGTGTATTTTATGATAAAACCCGGATAAAGGTGAAGGTTGAACGTTAAGGTTCGGAATTTTCAAGTTTATGAGGGCTTATATTGAGCAGACTGAGATGGATTTCACAGGTACCATTTGAGTCGTGCTATCTCTTGACATTTCATCTGGATGGGGTGTGTGTTGCGTTATGTTTCGACACAAATGAAGGGGTAACAAAACACAATCGAATAAAAAAAGCCTGCGAATTATTACAGAAGATTTATTATTTCTGTATTAGGTAGCCTTAATAAGCAGATTGATTAATTGATTTCGTACATTTGTCGTCATATTGATTTGTTTGACAATCGTCAGCACTTTAACAATAAAATAAAAATAATGATTGTAATAATAAAAATACTTCAGATACAACCATTAAAAGCATTAAATTTAGATATACTGTAGCCAAAAAAGAAGAGAGAGAAAAAAAAGAAGACGAGACCAACTACTGATGTACCTACGCAAATAAATAAACAAACATGCAGGCAGCACGCATCCATCCGCCTTGGTTCTATCCCCGGCATGCACCCCCGATCACTGGTCTACCTACATTTGACAAACCCCGTTCTTAGCATATTTATTATCAAAACTCAAAGCTTCGCGCTTTGAAATGGGTTCACTGCATTACAGCACTAGGTCCCCACAATTTTACGCTTTTTAGTGAAGTTAAGGAACAAAACGATCTATGACTATATCATCTTACCACCAAGTTGGAGGGTTGCATACACTGTATATTGGTTTGAAACTATGTTTGTTTCTTGCGCATAAAATGATCAACTACAATTAATGTACCTATTTTACTAGGTTTATTAGAAAAGAAATAGGTAGGTATTGTTCTGCATATGTGTAGACTCCTACAGATGATAAATTAATAGAATTAAATATCACATTTTTCCTTAGACGAGCTGATGATCCAGTGCCCTGGATTGGTAAAGCCACGGCGGTGGCGCGTATGTTGAGTAATGCCATTCGCTTGCTCCAACACTATCTAGCGGTCTTTGAAAAAACTTAGTTCCCCCGAAAAATCATAGGCTCGCTGCTCCATTATAATAGCTTGTAGTGAAAGAATGGAAAAAGTTCGACTTTGCGGATAATTTCAGTCGATTTTTTGGGAAAATGTACCTATATGTACATATTTTTGGACAACCAAAAATACAATACTATTCCCTCGAAATTTTTCGAAATCTAGATTTTTTTTTTTTTTTTTTTCAATACTCTAGCCCTTAATTTTTACTATTATCATTATTAATATATATATATATATATATATATTTTTTTTTTTTTTTTTTTAAGGTTTAAGCCGCACCTCAACTAAAAGGGTCATTAGCGGCATTGAACAAAGTGTCTAAAGAGACACTGGAAGGCCTGGCCTCATGGAATATCCAGGTCTAGAGGTATTCAGATGATCATACGTGACGCGATTTCGTAACATGTTTTCGCTACCTATTTCCGTAACACAGTTTTGTGGTCGTCAAGCGATCGAGTAACTTCGTCCTCAATAACCGGACAACAATTTGGAATTTCAGATGCCTACCAACTCGCATATTATTTATAATGTACATATTTTTTATTGTAAAGTGAGCAAAAAACAAATACTTGAAAAAAAGAAAGAAAAACCAACCCTATAGTATCCGCAATGCGGTCAGCGGTGTTTCACGACCACCGATATTCTCATATGGGTTGAGTAGGAATTTCCACTTCCCCCCACCCACCTCATCATTCATCTATTAATTGGTCATCGGATATCCTATCGATTTTGCAATCATTATCCGCTCTCGGCTCATTTCCAGGGGTACGTCCTTTTTTTCCGTGCCAAATAAATTGAGTTGGAGAGATTTTTCAAACTCGTAAAACAGCAACTGTTATTTCGCTGTTAGTACGTGAAATAATAGTTAGTGGAGCGGAATCGTAGATACGGTGTTGCGATCACGAGGGTTTCAGTGGAAGAAACAAAGAAAATCTATATGTAGTAATGACTGTTAATTCGCCTGTTAATTAACGTATCCAATAGTGGGAAATAATAGAAATATTATTTATAGAAGAAATATATTGGTAACATGCAGTACAGGGACGTTCCTATAAATGGATTGTACATAAATCTTTTGAGAATTGTGAATAGATAGACGCACCCTCCATTATAAACTAACATCAACCTATCATCAATGTATAAACTGTGTTTACAGAAAATTTGTTAAAAATATCTCGATACATCATTATCCCCCCGTTATGAACTCGATTAAAAAAAATATTTTAGCCATTAAATGCTCTCTTTTGGGATTGATCGAAAATGATGCCGATGTTATTAGGTATTAGTATACACCCTCGGCCAATGTTTAACTATTTACCCGAATTTCATGAAGACTAGTTTTGGTCTGGTCTATTGGTTTTGGAGAAAAGGAGTGGTTCAGAAACCCCTTTTTCCTGGCCAAAAATCAAAAAGTCGAAAGTCTTTGGAAGGAGTAGTTTTACATTTGAGCGGTTTATGGGTTGTTGGAGAGTCACAAACTCAGGTTCCAACTGGTATTAAATGTTTCCTCGTTCAGCTCCGCTCAGAGAATCATGCGATGGTGCGATAATGGGATATTCAGTTTGTTTATACGAAAGGTCATAAGTGCATATAAGGCTGTCCTGGCTAGCTCGAGATTTTTTTCTTAAAGTCGACATCATGGTCAACGTTTCGCAAGGTTGGATTTTTGTGTGTTTTAATCAATCAACTAGAAATACGAGTATTACAATTTTACTATGCTCATTTTTTATTTCAAAAAGCAATTATTAACGGGGTCCGCTGAGGATCGCGACGAATTTGGTGCCTAATGGTTCTCAAATATGTGTAGAATGAGATTTAATAATGATTGGCTGCTACTGATTGCTACCCAGAGGTTCAGATCATTAAGTATCTCAAGATTTAGAGAAAGAGATTATCGACCTACAATATGTATGTTGTCAAATTATCAGGATAAGTGTCAAGAAACGAATAAAAGTTTTATTCGGATAAAAGTAAAACGAAAAACTTTTATTCGTTTCTTGACCCTTATCCTGATAATTTGACAACATATCTCAAGATTTGTAGGGCGAAATTTTAAGAAAAACTCGATTGGACAAATTTAACTCGACGGTGGACAAAATTATTTTGTAGAAGTTAAAAGAATTTTGAAATGTTATAGAGGAAGATATTTTGCACCGAATGAGACCACCGCTAGATCTCTAAATCGTTTCCTCGATTTTCGGCGATTTTTCAAAGTTCTCGCGACCTACACCATTCATTTCCCGCTTCTATGGAAATCCTCACACACATGTGAGTGGTAGATCACGAGAACTTCGAAAAATCGCCAAAAATTGAAGAAACGAGTTAAAGAGCTCGCGGTCGTCTCATTCGATGCAGAATTTTTTTCCTCTACAAATTTTTTTCAGCATAAAAAAAATTTAGGTGAGTTCCAAAGGTCAAAAAGTGAGAAAAATTGTCAAAGATCTATTACCTACTTGGGTCGAAGAAGCAGTTTTAGGTATAGGGACATGGGGTATAGGTATTTGGAATCAGCGCAAAATTTTTATAGAACTTCAATCGGTTTCTGGCCCGTGTGCCGTGTGTCAAATTTTTATATAACTCACCTGGTGCCTTTACGCGACCCATAAGGGTGTCGCGAGCCTCTAGTTGGAAACCACTAGTGTAGATAATTGACTTTCGTAAGAAATAAAAGAAATCTTCGATCAAAACCAAGTTATCTTTGACGATTTCATTGAAATCAAATAACAATTGCGGAGATATGAACGAAGCAAGAATTTCAAAGTTGAAAATCTTCTGTATTTGTTATTGGTCTCATTGGAGTTCATGAAGGACTAACTATCTAGATATTTACCAACGTAATCGGTGAAAATTGCATCAACATCGGATAAAAATCTTGAGAAATTTGTAAATAGCAATTATTCATGGTTACACGACCCAAATCTCTGTACTTAGTATATGAACCTATGACCCAAGTGCACTACATACCCTCGAGATGCTCAAGTAGGTCTAAGACGAAAAACGGGTGTGGTTTTGTCTATTTTGAAGCAAACAAGTATTTCTCAACTCACAAATGTGACATGTAAAAATGTTTCCAATACTTGATAGACATGGGAGAAGTGGAATACGTAATGTATTTTTGTGTAATATCACGTTCAATTTTCGTGGATACGACTTTCTTAACGTCAGCTATCCCTGTATAAACGTCAAGAAATACAATCCTGGTTGTCAAACCCGAGTTAGAATCTCCAGTTCGTGTACTTGCAAACTCTCACGTTCGAGGATGGCTCCATAAACCAGTTTACGTCCGTGAGGCCTGTCCGTAAAGCTTCTGTTTTCTTTTACTGGAGTCGAACAAGGTACACGGCCCGTCATTCCAACCAGCCGGCCTTAACTCCCAGCTCGAATATTGTTGCGCGGAACAATATAAACCGACGTACAGCGAG
This sequence comes from Adelphocoris suturalis, assembly GCA_030762985.1. Lineage (NCBI taxonomy): Eukaryota > Metazoa > Arthropoda > Insecta > Hemiptera > Miridae > Adelphocoris > Adelphocoris suturalis. The sequence goes on from CM061041.1 coordinate 63,628,840, forward strand.
CTCATACAGCTGAGTTCCCTAGGGGCGAAAAGAGGAAAATGAAGGGAACAGTAATGAAGAACTTGGCAATAGGACGCAACCAAGTCAAGCCACCAGATCAACAGCAACTGAACAATAATAGTACCTACGTGCTAATATTACAAACATGATGAAATCAGTCGTTTTGCGAATGATATAAAATACACTACATAAAGTGTTGTAAATTACACTACCCAACAAAAATTGAGAAATTCTATGTACCCCCCCCCCCCCCCCTTGCTCTTTTTTCTCGTTCAGAGAATTTTTCTTTCTATTCAGGGCAGAATTTTTTATGTTCTGTATAATAATTCTAACATCATTTTGTAAACAAACAAGTTATCTTCCTTGAGAGAACAGGAGAGAATTTAGGTCACTCAGTTGATAAGGAAAGAGCCTATCGTTTCAATCGTCTCTTAGTGTCCCTAAGAGTCTCCCTATCAAATTTCAACTTCCTTCGATGAAAAGGACAGATTTTAGCTCACTCTTCTGATTAGAAAGTGACGATAATGTCAATCTTCTCTTAACGTCCCAGAGAGTCTCCTTATCAAATTTCAATTTCCTTGGATGAACAGGACACTTTTTAGCCTACTCATCTGATAAGGAAAGAGCCCATAATTTCAATCGTCTCTTAGTGTCCCTAAGAGTCTCCCTATCAAATTTCGACTTCCTTGGAAGAACAGGAGAGAATTTTGGCAAGTCAGCTGATTAGGAAAGGGCCCATCGTTTCAATCGCCTCTTAATGTCCCAGAGAGTCTCCCTACCGAAGTTTAACTCCAAGTTTATTTCCAGTCTAATTGTGGTTGCAATCATGTTTACAAAGTTAACTGAGAAAGATCACCTGTATGTAAAAACGCTGCAAATGATTACATAATGGTTTATTATTTCTGAATCAGATAGCCAGCTATAGTAACCAGCATGCTCTGGGGGCTTTCGCCAGTCTCTTTTCTAGTATCCACCTCTGTTCTCGCGTTACAGGCTGCGCTCCCGATGGGGAGCAAATGGATGATCGCACAGCCACCTGAGTGGTCTCATTCAATCCACGGAGCTAATTTCTATAGGAATCAAACTAAAACCGTCGGTACACTGGATTCCAAAAGCATCTGGGACCTATCCCAGTCGATTCTGCGTCCGAAATTACTTGGGTGACGACACCCCACTTACCTATGGCAGAAATATAAGTAAACAGCTATTCGTCCAGAGGGTTCAGACTCCAACCTGCCCATGTAATGCAATTTTAATTTAAAAACGATTTGCTTAGAACTTTCTGAGAAGATTTTGGGAAGAAGAAGAACGAAGGATTTTAGATGGGCTGGATCAATTATTTTTGTAACATACTATAGTATGATATAATATACTAAATATACTAGCCCCCACAAGGTGCCGCGGCGCCTCCTCTCACTCCACCCCCCGCTCACCCCCCTCACCACCCACCGTGACCCCCTGCCAAGCGTGCCAGGCGTGCGCGCGTGCGTAAGTGTAACACTGAAAGCCTCGAAAACGACACTTTTTCGCCCGGTTTTGGCCCATAGCATCTATGCGAGTAAAGGGATCGGATGGTTAAACGTTAGGACCAACTAGACCCCAAATGGAGTCTATGTGCGAAAGAACGGGTTTTTTAAGTAAATTCTTAGGCCTTTTATGGCCCGGACGGCGGACGGGGGACAGCGAACGGACATTTCAAATTTGGATTCTACGCACCTTGAAACGTAAATTGACAAAGTTTGAGGGGGAGTTATAAAATTTTTTTGCTATACGATCACATACCTAAGCTTATTATTGGAAATAATAAACCAAAAACGGTTGACCTACGGTTCTACAGTCAGATCATTTAATAATGATTAATTTTACACATTATTAGTTCATTATGGTTACTTAGTAATATTAGTTTATAACTGAGCGTAATAAATCAGCTTTCCTTGACCTTACAGAGGCTTAGGGATTATGAGATGCTGTGATAAAATGAGAACATTCCAAAAAATGGCTAACGTTTTTGCTGCTATGAAAACTAAGGGAGTTACACTTTCCTAGTAACGCATTGATTGTATGTGAAAACCAATAGAAAACCCCACCGTGACGTGACAAAAACAAATGGAAACGTCCTGGTAATCGTTATTAAATTATAACAATTATTCAGACAACCCAGCTAATACCTCAGATTGTTGGCAACGCACTACGCAGTGGTTAACATAATACGGTTAGGTAAAAGCAATAATTATCAGAAATCAAAAGTAACACTTTTCGGTAACGTAACGTAACGCTTTTCGATGCCAAGGACATAAAATGTGAAAAATATTATTCGTGAGCCCACGAATCTGGTACTGGTTCTGGAATTTTTCGAGGGTGCTAAATCCGATCTCGAAGCCCGATTTTCATGTAGACGTCTGATTTTTGAAGTGCCGCCCCTGCATTTTTGAACAAAAATCATCATAATTCCGGGATAATTTATGACTATGTTCAATTAAAATGTGCTATTCTGTTGGAAAATTTGTGTCTCTGCTGCGATGGAGGGATTTTCAGGAGAGGCTGGAGCTCAACCTTCTCGGCCCTACTAACGCACCGTACGGGCAATGCTTCAAACCTCGACCACACGTAGAGTGATATACCTACTGTAGTAGTTGTTCCATATCCGTTATGGTACACCGTGGCATTGTGAATAGCAATACGGACTACTGAGCGTTTCTGGGTTCTAGTCCAGTGTGGGACCTCAGGTTTTTTACTTCGTATTTCAATTTCCAAAACATATTTTTAAATGACATTTTGATCTATTTGCTCAATCAATCTGTATTTTGCTAAAAGGATTTGATTTAGGATTTTTATTTATTTTTGTCTACCAAACTATACCAATCATTCTGACCTGCACGTCCAACTAATCTGAATTTGCACTAAGAGATTGACTACTTGATGTTATGTATTTTTGAGATGGAGCTTGCCAGCATCCAGACCACCAAACTATTTGCAGCATTGTGATCTATTTGTCCAACTAATCTATATTTTACTTAAAGAATTTTCGGTGGCGGAGGGTGACGGAATCAAATAATGACTTTCCCGTATTACACATTGTTATTGGTTGCAAACTAGTTTGACTAATATAAGAATAGAATTAATTTTAATCAAACTATAATCATTTGTAAGTACACCAATATAAAAGTATAATGAATTTTAATCAAACTACAAACATTTGAAAACAGGAGAGAGAAGGTTTGAACGAGAGTTAGCTATCGAGGAATCATGTTACTACAATCAGAAAGACGCTTACAGAGCAACCGCAAGAACGCTCTGAAAATCCCTACATCGCAGCAAAGAGACGCAAGTCATATACTTACATCAACGGACAAAGTGAACGCAATAGCTCAGTTTTCCTTTGAGGTGAATGAAACAGTAGATGCTTATCGGAAGAATGTTTATTTCCAAATGACACAATGGGTTAAGCTTGCCCTTCTTATACCTCTGAGGGAGGACAGTATTGACCAATATTAGGACTCGTTATTTTGCCCAATAGCGGGGCTCGTTATTCTGACCAATGAGAGGCCACTCTACAGTTAGATCCTTGTGGCATAACCTTGTATTAACTGACTCTTCAGTTACGACCCTAGCGGTATAATTCTGTATTAACTGACAGTCTTAACTTGGATATAAAGTAGCTAGTATCTAGACAGTTTACATGGGGATACTGGTTACATCATCCTTTCAGCAAATTTTCGTGGAAAATGAACTATTGCAATGGCTCGGAAATTTTAAAATCAAAATTTTTGAAAAATTTCTCCATTGAAATCCGTTTTGAGGCACTTTGAAATTAGAACGAGTAATTGAATCTTGCATAATGAATGTGACAAAAAGTGAAGCCATAGTGAACTTGCAAAACGTCATTAAGAAAAAGAGTGATGTCAATATGAAACAAAAACTGCTAGTCCCTACAATGATCTTGAATTGTAAACCCAATTCGAATTTGAAATTTAAGCTCCCAGTTTACCTAGAAAAGAAGATATGTTATTTTTTTATTTTTTATTTTTTTTTTTGTTTTATCATGTTCAATAATAATAATGCCTTTGTAATCGACCTAGATAAAAAAATGTAACCCCCCCCCCCCCTCCCCCCCTCAAAATTTGTTGGTTTAGGTTTCAAGATGCATAAAATCTAAAAATATAATTACCAAAAAAAAAAAAAAAATCTTCCGTCTACCGTACGCCGTTTAGAGCTTTTCTCCAAAACTACTGAACCAAAGTTTATGAAATTTGGTTGAAAAATCATACATCAGCGGGGGATGTGCCAGTACCATCGGCATCACTTTCGATCAACCATAAAGGGTAGTAGTTAAGGCCTGAAATATTGAAAAATCGAGATAGCGAAAACTTTCAAGGTAACAGTATTGTTTTTTTTTTTATTTTTTTTATTTATTTTTTTATTTTATTTTATTTTATTTTTTTTTTTTGTCATACAAATATTTTCGTAAAAAATCGAATGAAATTTTCTGGAAAGCCGTACAATTTTCTTTTTTCCCACTACTAGCTAAAATGGAACAGCGACCCTATGATTTTTCGGAGGAACTAAGTTTCATCAATGACTGCTAGGTAGTGATATGCTATTGCAGCAAGCGACCGCATTTACACGGCATACGCGCCGCCGCCGCGGTTTTGCCAATGCACGGTACTGCATCATCAACTGGTGTAAAGAAAGTTTAGGTTTGTTATTTAATTTGATTAATTTCTCTTCAATAAGCGTCAAAATCTGTGCAGACACATTAGATATCTACCTCCGTAATAATTCATTTAATAATATTGACAGATTTTAATAATATTTCATTGTAAACCTCTGTTTAATGATGCTACGTGAACTCTTGTGATGATCATTTGATCTATAAAATAATCAATTAATCAATCAATCAAGTGTACCTAAAAGTAGAACTTATGGTTCAGCGGGGAAGAACATGGATTTCCTAAAATCGGCAGAGGACAGGTCAGGCGAGAAATATATCTTCACGTATTTTTTGCCCCGAACCTGGGCAACGCTATGTAATCCAGCTAGTTCTCTATAAGACTGATACGGTAATCTTTTTTAAATTGGACGAATGAATGCTGTAGAACCGATGTTGAAGTATAAACTTCAAAGAGAACAAACCTCCTTGCCGAAGCTTCTGTGGTCCGTAGAAAACGAGAATAGAAGTTAGAAGAATACGGTAGTGTTCATGCCAAGTTACACGTTCCAAGGCGACACTATAACCCAGTTTACGCCCCGAGGCGTGCCCACAAAGCAGCACTTAGTTTTACCCCATGACGAACAACGAGGTTCGTGAGTTTGAAATTCTCTCGCTCGGCCTTCGTTAGATCTACTGTAAATTGATATAACCGTGTGAATAAAAAACGTCTGCCAAGTTTGGTGGGCAGTATCGCTTCCTCACAATTGTAACATGGACTATATACAGGGTTGCCAGATGTCCGGTTTCGGCCGAGACAGTCCGGTTTTTTAACAAGCTGTTCGGGCGAAAATCGCTCTGAAAACCGGTTTTCCTAGGGAGAGCGGCACATTTCCAGTCGAGGATCCTACCCTAGGTTGCTATTCTACGAACTCAGCCGTGACTTCTAGAGGATCCACCTACATCAACCTTCCAATCTTCTTGTTTGCAGTTATCTTCTGGAAATCGACCATAGAAAGCGTCCATAATCAAAAACATGTGTGCTATACTCACATTATTTCATACGAAAGAACTCTCGATCTCTTCCTTTAGTTATTACTTGTGAATTTGCTCTTTCAGTTTTAGACGGAGGTGAATAATCTTGACTCTAAACTTGATATCGTGATTTTTGTTGCTAAAATTTCAAGTTATCGGATATTTATTAATTCGAACGTTTTCTGCCATTCTAGTAGGTATGTGACCTACATAAATATGATTTTATAAAAGTTCTCAAATACCATCACTAATTAGTATTGTTTACTTTACTTTATTTATCGCAGTATTTACTATCACTCCATTTTTCGTGATGAGAAATAAATGAACCAATAAATGAACCAAAATTAATCATTTCCAGCTGCTTATCATTTAATTAGGTACAAACTCAGAAACGAGTATAATCAACCTCTGTATGTTCTTCTAAAATATAATTAGGCTATAATGTTGAAATCGTGAAATTTGTAAGCCTTCAGTGGTTTCCCACCAAATGGTGGATAGTAATTATTATGTTGTCGGTTGTTCTTGTCTTCTTAGCGTGTGTGATACGTGTACGTCCATTATCATAATAGGGATCAATAAAGGGGTGCCTAACGGTTGTAATTATTGGTACACAAAAATGTATTTATCACATAGAACAAAAATGACTATGACTTAATTTTAAGAAAATACATTTAGTTTTTAGTAATATATTTTTGCAAATCAAATGGATAATTCATATCAACTATCAATCATATGCTTATCAATTATTGTGCTGTATACATCGAGCTTATAAATAACTGTATATTATTTTTTCACAGTTTTTGAATCTACCTTCTCGACTTATAGCGTCCGGTTTTTTTCTCATATCACCTGGCAACCCAGACTACTATTAATCCTACGGCAATGAAATTTATATGGAACCTTCTAGGAGCTAAACCCCGCAATCCCTGAAAACTTTATACAAATCGGCCCATTACTCTTGGAGTTTTTTCTGCGTCAATCAGTTTTAGTTCTGCGCATGCGCAATAAGTTCCTACATTACCACGAAATAATTCATAGGAAATTTTCCTGGAACATATACCCAACTACGCCCTGAGTTTGAACGAAATCGAACCAATGGATGATGAGGAATCAACGCTATAAGAAAGTTACGATTGCGCATGCGTACCGGTATTGAATCGACGGCGATGAAATTTATAGGGAACAGTTTACGAGCTAACTCGCACAATTCCCTGAAATTTTCATCAAAATCGGACAAATGCTGGGTAAATTTTTGAGCGTGACAAGGATTTACTATAGACAGACAGACAGACTAACAAACATGAAGACAGGGATTCAAAATAATCAATGAGCTCTGAAACGCAAAAAGCAAGTGGAAATTTTTATTTTGGAGGACAAAAGATTTGTCAGCTTCTACCTCGAGCATAGCTTTCCTACCTTCGGTAGTAAAGAACTAAAAAATACGAACGGAAACCCCTGGCGCTTCTGGTCCTTACAAATGAAAACGGGGGAATATAGACCTCAGAAATACAGGATCGGCAATAGAAATGATAAAAAGAACAATAGGAGTCAAGTGACTGGACCTAAATACTCGCACCGAAAATAGAAAATACATGAATAGAGTAGAGTAAAGTACATGAGTAGAAAGTACATGAATGAACAATTGAGATATCTCGCCCTCATTTACCGTGAGAGGCTCGTTGAATTATTTTTATAGTTATGCAGGAAGAAAACAATACCAAAATCGAGGGGAATTCTCTACACAATGGTGTATTATTATGATTGTCTGAATAAACCAGCACAGATCACAATTCTTCTTTTTTGATTTCCTATTGTACTTTAAATCGCAGTAGATGCTTATTTTAAATCTTGATTTTGGTTCAGTATTTCTACAAGTTTCCTATAATGTGTGTACAACCTTTGTAATCGGTCTCACAACAAATTTAGTTGGTTTGCGTTTCAAGATGCATCGAATCCGAAAATCGATTGAAAAACGCTGAATTACCACGCAGTTTATTATTTCTGGATTAGATATATATCTATTATACACAGATCAATGGTCTATCAATATTGAACCCAGTCTATAGAACATTGTCTAAACTCGAGGCATTGCGTCACGCAAAGGTTTCGCCTGTTATGTTTTATGTTTTTGAGTTAATATTAATAGACAAAACCATTCATGACAAAGTAATCTTCCCACCATGTAGAAGGGTTGCATGTATTGTGTATGGCTGTGAAAGTGTGTTTGATTGTTACACATTAAATCCTCTATAACATTCAATCAATGTAGTTCAAAAGATCGGCTAGAAGGAAAACCAGCCTCAGATTCCCCTCACCGATAAGTGGTCCTCCATACCCCTTAACATTGCTTTCAAGGTACGAAACCCTAGGCGCTCCATTTCGAATTTCATCACTGTAGGTTGATTGGAAATGAAATTTTTCTTATTTACCCTCAGCTAATCTGTGCACCTCCGTACCTAGTAATCATTTTTCAGGTGTCACAAAGGAGCTCTGTATTAAATTTGAGCACTGTGGGTATGTTAGGAAAAAAACTAGCAAGAGGTCCTCCAGCTGATCGGAGCCCATTCAAACATTGTAATTGTACTGGAGATCCCCCCCCCCCACCCCCCCACCAAAAGACGCTTCGCGTACAAAAATGATGTCAAGCCACAAAATGCATGATATCATCCGATTTGGGCCTAGCGAATAGTCGTATCCTCTCTCTCTTTTTGTCTCACCGTCACTCTCATTCTCTTACCGAGACTGGGCATTAGGACCACTCGAACGGCTTGACCGATTTTCGTTATTATTCAAATCACAACTGCCGATTCGCACCATATTGCTGAAATATCAACCTGTCGAACCTACCCACCGGTTGAGGATGAGCCCACTCCCTATCTAAGGTATGGTGATTTCACCAGTCAAATTACCTATTTATACATAATAATTTTTTAACAAATAGTCCCCTATATATTAATTGCTATGCAATTCTTAGGCCAACCCCCAATAATTTTTTTTGTAATGTCCCAAACTTTTTTTAAGATGATTTTCACGTACAACCGTTGCTATCGTCCGTGACGGGAAGCGCGAGTTCGTGGGTTCGAATCCCAGCCAGGCTTGAACATTTTTTTATATCCAAATTTTTTTATATCAATTCTTTTCGCATCGTGGGTTCGAATCCCAGCCAGGCTTGAACATTTTTTTATATACACATTTTTTCAGGCTAAGAATTGCATAGCAAATTATACTTGTTTTCTACGCAGTAGAAAAGAGAAAAGATCCGGGCGAGGCGCGAAGCGCCGAGTATCCGGGGGGTCCAGGGAGGCGAAGCCCCCGGCGAGGCGCGAAGCGCCGAGTATATATACATACATATATGTATATGTATACAGACGTGAGTTCTTTGTTTTTTTTTTCGTATTAATAGTTTTATATATATATATATATAATTTAGTTTAGAGGATGAAAGTTTTGTTGGTCCATTAATATAGGTACATATTTACGCACTTATTTATATATAGGTTAATATGTACATTTTATATTTGTTTTTCTTGTCTATATTTAATGCCTACGTGGGCCTGGCATACCGTGGTATAATTTTCCGACAGAACCTCAAGACCCCAACAAACCTTATTTTGATCGAAGCAGTCGAAAGACCAAACCTCATTATTAAATAAAACATCACCACTTTACATTCCCTCTGATCAAAGTATATCGACACTGACTTAAGCACACGCTTCAACGGAAAATTAATGAGATTAGGTAAATAAATCTCTGCTTACCCACGCCTCATTAGCCCATCAATAGGTGGCAAAAGTTACGACAAATTCGATTTCGCGAAGCCCGAATTCCATTGGAATTATATCAGCTTAGTTCGCCTTAGTTTATAAGCACCATAATGGTTTGCTTCCGTGTTGTTGTATTTTCTGTCTTATAGGCTTAATATGCTTAAATTTAGGTGGAGTTACTTTGGGGCACTTTGAAATCAGTCACGAGATACGGAGACGAACTGATTGGCTGAAGGGCCTCTGAGACTCATTTCTTTCCTCATCGACCTACCATTTATTTTTCGACATTTTTTCGTAATTTTTCGCCAAAAAGCGTAAAATACCTAAAAGTACCAAGGAGCGTAAAATCGTATAATTGTAAAAGTTCCCCCTTTAGGGAGGCGCGAAGCGCCGAATTTTGGTTATGTACTACATTTGTGATTTTACAATAAATATGAACCAATGATCAGCGTGGAAGGGCTGGATGTAGTTCCGTATGTGTCCCCACATTCAAACCAATGTAAATCTGTCATTATCCTACCAAACAATGAATTTGACCACTGTTTCGGAATCCTCAGAATCTCAACTTTTTCATGTTTTCGTGGTAGATTATCTTTATCCTTAGCGTACATGAGAAATGTGGAACTAAAAAAGTGGGAACATATACGGATTAGCCCACTCAAAAAGTTCCGGATGTTTCCCCACGCTGTATTCATCTAGCGTGTAAATATATTATAAGGATGTATATAGTTTAGTGGTCTGGATGCTCGCCTGCTCGCATCTCAACAATACATAACATCAAGTAGCCAATCCCTTAGTAAAAATTCTGGATCAGACCCTGCATATCTAAGATTTCGAAAGTGCTCAGTTCACGTGGTTTAGTTGCCGCTCCACATCAGGTGAGCCTAACTCTCTGTCGGGGGACCCTTGTCTGTTGGTAGTTGTAATATGCATGTTTATTCAAGAGCCGGTATCATCCTAGTAAATATAAACATCAACTTTATTTAGAGAAAGAGCAACAAAAAAAGGATTTTAGAGTTCATTGCTGAACTTAACAACTCACAAATAGCGTGGAGACACATAAGGTACTTTTTGACTAGTCAAATAGTTCTGTATGCGTCCTCACTTTTTTCAATTACCTATTTCTTACGTACGCGAAGGAGAATATTAATTTATCATTAAGTAACCGATGGGAAAGAGAAGATTTGGAGGTTTCCAAAACAGTCGTCAAATTCATTTTTTGATATTTTATGATAGATTTACATTTGTTTGAAAGTTCATACATACGGAGCGACACCCGAAGGGCTATCTGATACAGCAATTACTTTAGTTACAATTAGTTTACTTCTAACACTTTAGTTACATTCCTTTCTTCAGTCACATAGTTTTCCTACGAACCACACACATTCGTAAGAGGCTTGACGTAGGTTTGCATTGTCTCGTGGATGGAGCATAGAAATCACTTTCCTCTCAAGTTCACAGTTCAGTTCGTCACTCCGTCCCTTGGAGAATCGCGTGCTTGAAACAGAACAAGAAAAAATGGAATGGGATATGGAATTCGTTTGACTGACATTCCAATTCTGGTGAAGATCCCAACAATACATCATCCTAAGGGGGTCGTGGGGGGGGGGGGGGGTTAAGGCCTTGTGCAGACAGTAAACCCAGCGTTGACATAAATAACAAGACAGGCCTCTTCCATGAAGAGAGACGGGGTCGGTCCAACTATGTCTGCTTGAAGGAATGTCGTACATTCGAGATTTCTCTGTTTGCTTTTCGCGTTTCCTTTGACGCAAGAAGCAATGCGAAGATTTGTTTATATATACTGCGATTGTTGTGACAGATGTTCCTATATATTACTCTCTTCAGCTGACTGGAAACCATGTTTTCCGTCTGTTGAAGGAAACACCCAGACGTATAAAACGTGGCAGAATAACAAGATATGTTACATCAATCAATACACTTTCATTACCAGTCGTGGACCGGCTGTGTTCCAGTCTAGTTCCAAGCTGAGTTCTAACGTGCGAAAAATAAAGGCGAGGTTTTAGTGCCGTTTGAATCCCGCATAACCCGGAGTGCGGTCCCTCGCGGATCTCTTACGAGATCCGATTACCACTTTAGGATCTTAAAGATTTCCTCACCTGCCTACGTAAAAAAAATTTTTTACTCAGAAATGATGTTTTCTTCCTCTCATTTAGTTTTTGAGCGTGTCACGGATCGATGTTAGGATTGTATTAACATAACTTGTACATAAACTGAGTGGAAATAATGAATATAGTACAGTTCAGACCTAAACTATTTATTGACAAGTCGACAACACAGCGCATTGTTCAAAATGCAAATACGCAATAACAATACACACACGTATGTACTCGGACCATTTATGTTGGGCTTATCTGTTTCTGAGAAGACCAAGAATTCTACATTTGCATTTTTGAACGGACGAGGCATTTTCTAAGAAAGCTGACGAGCAAAACACCTGCGCAGTGTTTGCCGGCGGATTCATGTCATTGTGTGGAACGGATTATTCATGAGTTCCTGGTCTATTGTACACGGGAAAAAAAACTCGTATTGTTTGAAGGACTGCTTTGTGAGACCGCCAAAGACTAAAGAAATGGAGTTGTGAAGGCACCAGGCAAATACCTAGAAGAGTCTTTTCACTTGTGTGGTAGTAAAAAGTCAACTAAGATCAGATATTGTCGGAACCATTTTTGAATGGATATTACATTTACGAAAATAAAATAAACTAATGCAGTAGAGTAGTAGATCAGTTGGGGGAATTGAGACCGAATTCTGTGGATTCTAGTATTCTTGAATGAAGGTATGTTAGGTTAGAACTGAAGGTTTCGTTATTATCAAAGGAACTTCAACACATTTTTCCTTTGTATGCTCATCTTTGAACGCGTTTAAGCCATATTTCGCCCTGCAGATTTAAAAATACCTGTTTCAAATAACCTGATTTCGCACGTTCCTAATTACAACAGGTATATTCAATTACTTTACAGGGTTGGGGGTAATTTTGAACGGCTATTTTAGCGTGGAACACGCTTTTACCAGTACCTAAAAGTGAAAAATGTCACAAAACATTGTCACGAAAAAACGAGACCAAAGTAGCGGCGGTTATAATTTCTTTGCTATTCAGCCTATGAAGCAGGAATTTGAAATGGAGAACCCTTGCGAAGCTTAGAAATGAATCATGAAGTCTAGAACCCCCCCAGATCAGCCGAGTTAGATCCATTTTGATGGAAATTATTTTTGTCATCTCAAGAAAATTCAATTTTTGATTTTTTTTGGACCGCACTGTGCCGCACTGCAAAACAAGGTAATAGAGAGTTCCTAGTAGATCCGTAAAACACAATATATACCTACGTCGTGCGGTACCGACAGTCCGGCGCCGAAACTCTGACGCAATGAGTTACGGTTACGCATCCTTCAGTACAGATACGGTTACGGATCGCAATACCCAAAACAATGTAATCATCTAAAATAACCTCCATCCATGTACCAAATAATCTCCTAGGGATAATTTCCTCCTTCCATGGATTTAGCGTTACAACTAGATCCGTTAAGAACTTGACGTGACTTCAAGGTGCGGTAAATGTTTCTCGTTACCGCACTCCGTATTGAGACCAACGGATCTACTAGGAACTCTCTATTGGGAGGTCAATTTCCAACAGCTGCCTTAGTTACGGTATACATGAATTACTGGTTATATTTACTAATTCCCATGGATGAAATATCCATGCATCTGGAATACAAACATCGCTCTAACTTCACAAACTCTGTTGAATGTACGATTTTGGTATTTTGATCCCGCTCTCTGCTCTTGTATTATTAACAGGGAGATTTCTCAATCCGATTCAATCCCATTCATAACATCGGTCGTGTAGTGAAATTCTGAGCATCCTTAAATAGGTAATTGAACTCCAGATATGTCCGTATTGTAGAGGGAGGGGGATGCAATGCGTCATAGGACAACCGCTCTCTGCATGTTGAAGTTGACACATCAATTATGGCTGTTGTTAGGTCCGAGCTATTCCGCGCCGTTTGAACCGCCGATATCGAGGGAACCGTCGGGAGAAATGCAGAATTCAAAGCCTGCCATCGTGCCATCGTTCGTGGGCTCGACGATATCGGTAGGAGTGCGTGGTTTGTTATCGATGTCTGTGTGTTCAGAAAGGGAGCACATTTCAAATTATCTTCGAGCCTACTGAACGAGCGGCCCAGATAGCTCCGATCAAAATGGACGAAATTGGAGTTCTATTGAATGATTATGAAGGTACCTTCGATTTTAATTGAAAAAACGATGTCCACCTGCAGTGGTAGCATTCCAGTTAAAAACTGTATATCTACAAATTAGTGTGCTTACGCTCTAAGTGAGCATAAACTTGCGCATATATATATATATATATATATATATATATATATATCCCTTAAAGATTAAACACCAAGGATTTAAGTATCCAAGCTTGAAAACTAAAAGCAGTTAATTGAATACGTTAGAATTTTAATCCGTCAGTTAATATAACTTCTTATTTATGTATTTTAATTCTGAACCTTGGTATAATGGTTGCTGAAACTGGCCTCGAGAATTGTGGAAAACTATCTAACGAATTGTATGCCCTTGTGCGAATTAATGGAATCAATCCGATTTTCTTTATAAAAACACCTTTATTCACATGATTATCGAAATATTGGTACTTGGATGGAATTTACCCCTTGGTGTGCCCACCCTTATTGTCTATAACAGATTTAACCCGTTAAGGCATTGAGTCATTCTAGGTTTGGCACGTTTGAGGAATTTTTCATCGCAGAAACAGATCTTCAGAAGTGCTGAAAGCATCCTGTATTTTGTGGTGCAGTCCAACTTCCTCAGTCGTCCTTTGCAGATGGCCCAAAGATTTTCAATGGGATTCAAGTCAGGTGAGTTCCCGGGCCATTCTAACACCTTTACACCAGTTTGAGAGAAGAATTGCTTAACTTTTTTTTAAGTATGGCAGGGTGCCAAATCTTGCTGAAGCACACCGCTACCATCTGGATAGAGTCGCTGGAGCAGTGAAACGACTCTGGAACGCAGTACTTCAACGTATTTATCTCCATTCATAATCCCTTCATCTGATACAGGTAGCACTGGTCCAAAATAGGAGAAACTGCCCCAGAACATCTTCTTTTGGGGGTGTTTTACGAACTGAGCAATATGCTTAGGGGAGACTTTCTCGTCAACACCTCTGCGCACATGCTGCACTCTCACTCCCTGCACCAGAAAAGACTTTCATCCGATAATTAAAATTTTCTCCAACGTTCCGAAACTCCAGCCCTTGTATTTTTCAGCCCAATTCAGTTTTTTCTCTAACATTATCTTCGCCAGATGTTGGTTTTTCAATGGCCGCCCGGCTCGCTGACCACCTTCCAAAAAACGTCCGCAGACTGTTGAGTCATGAATTGTAGTTTCTGTAGCTGCTAAATCTTTCTGAAGGTTAAAACTAGTTTTAGTTGAATAAGTCTTACTTTTTCTTTGCAGAATCGCATCATTTCTGGCTGAAGTTGCTCTTTCCCCCCCACAATTTCCAACTCTTTGTGGGGTAAATGAGCCTGAGGTTATCTTCATCTTCAAACCCTTGCGGACTGCACTTTGACTCACCCAACACTTACTCGCTATGTCCTTTTAAGTTAAGGAAGTGTTTTCAAACAACGTCACCCCTGTTCCTTCGGGTGATATCCATGGCACAGAAATATGTATCAGCTGTGTATAGCAAAAAACAGGCACAATGGAAAGACACTAAGAAAACAAACAGTAAATGGCTTCCTTGAATGCAAATCACAGTGGGAGATAACAGCTGTGGACTTTGGACAGCCATATCAGCTGATTACAGAGTTGGAAAAATGATGTCATCAAAACATAACTCCAAAACTCAGATTTTTCAGTTTGATTCCATTCGCACAAGGGTATATTTACACCCAATTTAGTTCAATTGTGAACTTGGGTGTGCCCAAGCGGTATCGGTGGTCACACTGCTGCACAACTTCAATGTAACAAGTATTATTAAAATGTTCCAGTAATGCAGCATGATCGTATGAGCGAATTCTGACTAGAATCAAATTGCCAGATATCACTAAGATGCTCGTTAGATTCGGTGGATTATCTTATAGTAAATGCTGGGTCGCTTCGAGGAAAGGTCAGAAAAATTAAAACACTAATTGATAAATACAAGGCAGTAAAAATAGTATCTACAGTGGAACACCACCTTTATCGTGAAGAATTTGGATCGTGAAGAATTTTACAGCGTAACTTGAAGTTAATTTCTCAAACAGTTAGGTCCCGTGGTTGGAGTGGTTCATGCATTCATATAGCTGACGACTTACCAAGCAGATCTATGAATGAAGTCAATAGTATGACTGTATATGAGCATATGGAGATCAGTGCCCTATCCATACCTATCATAAAAACTATACTAATCTCAATTTACAGGCCACCTAGCAGTGATTTGAATGTTTTTTATGATGTGATGATTGAGGTAATGGAATCCAATCCTGTATGCGATAATAGAGTGGCAATAGCAGGTGATACCAATATTCACCTAGATAAGGTTGGAACGGATGTGGGGGTCAAAAGGATTATAGATTTCTTCAACTCATTTGGGTTGACTGTAATAAATTTTGAGGTGACTCGTCCGGAATCAGCACATTGTTTTAATACCGTAATAACGAATATCCACTAAGGTCCTGGATTATTTGTTTTCTGACCGTCTTCTGTTCCGGACACTATTCCGGTTCCGAGATTGCCCTCGCCAGGTGGATTGATATCTGTCAAAAAAATAAACGCCGATTGGGTTTTGAAGTTTGTAACGACTGTCACATTGGACCTTCCATCACGCTTAAGTGAGCCGTCAGAAGTCATCATTAGTTATAATTGTAAAAGCGCTAATACTAGATATAATCAAAACTCGGTAGTTCAAGGTAAAATCATCAACTGAACATTATTATTCGATTCGTAAATATAGTTACGGGGATACGTATGCATAGCTACCGAAATGGTAACTATACAGCTGGTATAATTATGAAGTCAATCCTCTACATCTTCTCCCCTCCATCTTCCTTCTTCAGGTTTTTTTTCTCATTTGGTCTATGTGCTTCCGCAATCTTCTACCATTGTCGACTTGCACTTCATATGACATGAGGCCTGTTCTTTTAGCAACTACACCCAGAATCCATTCCTTCGCTGCTGGCAGTTTTACCCATACATCCTCCCCTTCTTTAAATTCCCTTAATTGTTTAGCCTTATTACGATTCAGCTGCTGATTCATTAGAGCTCGATCCTGATTACGCTCTAAACAAGGTTTCAACAGGTCAAATTGTGTGCGTAATCGACGTCCCAAAAGGAGTTCAGCAGGGGATCGGCCTGTGGTGCTATGTGGAGTTGAGCGATATGTAAAAAGGAATTGTCCCACCTTCTCCAATATTTGGGAACGTGTTCCTTTTTCTAGCCGCAATCTGTCTTTGAACGTTCGGACAGATCTTTCTGCCAATCCATTTGTCCTTGGATGATATGGCGCTGATGTCACGTGTGATATTGTCAATTCCTTACAAAATATTCTAAACTCGGTTGAGGTGAATTGTGGACCATTATCAGAAACCAGAATTTCCGGTAATCCAAACCTATTGAATAACTCTTTCAGAGCAGTTATTGTGGCTTGTGAGGTGGTGCTACTCATCGGTATTACCTCCAGCCACTTGGTGGATGCATCCACTACAATCAACCACATCATTCCGTGAAATGGCCCTGCAAAATCCACATGCAACCGAAACCATGGCTGCGACGGTATATTCCATGAGAAGATCGGAGCCTCTTCAGGTGCCGCTCTTGATCCTTGACACCGAAGACAATTCCCAACATATCTCTCTAGTTCTTTGTCTATTCCAGGCCACCACATATGTATTTGTGCAATGGACCTCATTGCTCTCGAACCTGGATGACCCAAATGTAACATTTTCAGGAAATTCTCTCTAATTTTCTCAGGTACTATAATCCTTCCCCTCCACAAAAGAATACCCTCTTCCATCGACAACTCTTCTCGTTTCTCAAAAAATGAGTATATTTTCGGATCCAATTCCTTCTTAATTGGCCATCCAGAACGCATGTACTGTATCCCTTTTTGTAGTAATGGGTCGGATGCAATTTGGTTTTTAAGCTCTCTAGTAGTCACAGGCGAATCTCTCACATGAAGGTGCAAAAGTTGGGCTGCCCCTGGCTTACCCAACTTTTCATATTCTGACAACTCGTCATCGTCATTTAGGGGTAATCTTGAAAGTGTGTCCGCTACTGTATTTTCTTTTCCTGCGATGTATTCAATCGAGTAGTCAAAAGATCTAAGAATGAGTGCCCAACGCATTAGCCGGTTCGCTGCCATCTTGGGTATTTCTTTATCATCTGAAAGTATATACTTAAATGGTTTGTGGTCTGTCTTTAAAACAAATTTTCTCCCCTGTATGAACTGGTAAAATTTCTTTACTGCAAAAATGATTCCCAATGCTTCTCGATCAATAGATGAATAATTCTTTTCTGAAGCACGTAAAATCCTTGAGGCGTACATGATTGGTCGTTCCGATCCGTCCGGTAGCCGGTGGAATAATACAGCTCCTATTCCGGTTGCGCTGGCATCAGACGTTATTACTACGGGAAGATCAGGAGAATAGTGAACCAAAGTATCAGTTGCTGTCAACTTTGATTTCACTTCCTCAAAAGTTTCTTGACACCGTTTTGACCACTCCCACTTTACCCCTTTTCTGGTTAAACTGTGCAATGGTGCACATATTGATTGAAGGTTCTCAATGAATCGTCCATAGTAATTTACTGTACCCAAAAACGACTTAAGTTGTTGAAGATTCTCTGGTGAAGGCATTCCTCTCAAAGCTTTCAGATGGTCTTCCAATGGGTGAATCCCTTCCTTGTCAATCACATGTCCCAGATACTTTACACTTTCTTGGAGCCATTTGCACTTGGCTACTTGGATTTTTATACCATTTTTATCCAGTCTTGACAAAACCTCTTCCAGTGTCCTCAAATGACCCTCTCTTGTTGCTGATGTTATTATTATATCGTCTAAGAGACATGCCACGTTCTTGACTCCTGCCAGTATGTCTTCCATTCTTCTTTGAAACAAACCTGGGGCAAAACTTACCCCAAAAGGTAACCTGGTATACCTGAAAAATCCTTTGTGAGTTGCAATCACCAAAAACTTCCTAGAATCTTCTTGGACTTCCATTTGCAAGTACGCATCTTTTAAATCTATTACTGAAAACTCTTGGCCCCCTGATAGTTTCACGACCAAATCTTCAAATGTCGGCAGTGGGTAGTGATTATCCTGGATGTATTTGTTTATAGTGACCTTAAAATCCCCACAGATCCTCACTGCTCTCGTAGACTTTACACAAACCACTATTGGAGATGCCCATTCGATTTGGTGAATATTTGGGTCTACTACCTCCAAGACACCTTCACCCACTAGTCTCTCCAGTTCCTGGTCCACTTTTTCTTTCAATGCAAAAGGTACGTTTCTATGTCGAAATGCTTTTGGTTGTGCCCCCTCAATTAGTTTAATCTGCGCCTTATATCCCTTCATAGTCCCTAACCCCTCACTAAACATTTTGGAATACCTACTGAGAATCCTCTGCAGAGTGCTACCATTGTCCTTGTTCTCTTTTCTTGCCACGTTTGCCTGGAGTGAGCAAATTCTGGCTCCTTTAGGCATTGGAACATCGAACTTGAGTGCCCAATCTAGACCAAATAAAGGAACGTCATGTTTCTTCACCACTACGGCCATAAGTGGCAAGGTTTTGTCGAAAACATGCACTTGAACCTTTATTGTAACTAGAGTTTGGATCTCCACCCCAGTATATCCAATCAAGCTAGTGCATGGATACAAATGGGGTTTGCCTAATAATTTCCACAGCTTTTTATTAATTACTGATTTTGCCGCTCCTACATCATATAGCATGTCTACCTCTAGATCATTCAGTTTCACTTTCAACATGACCTTATTTCCTGTAGTTTTAACATTATTTAAATAATTCTCCTCTTCCGATGATATCTCACTCTCACCGTTTCCTTTATTCATCCTGTCAGAAATCTGTCTCATTTGAAATTTTGTAGTTCGTTTATTAGACATACAAACCCTAGCAAAATGTCCAGTTTTACCGCAGTTTAAACACTCTTGGCCCTTTGCTGGACATTGAAAATCAGAACTGTGTTGTTCAAATCCACATTTGTTGCATGGCTTTTCAACCCTTTTTTTCCGTACCAGGTTTTTTCAGTGTTGAACTGCTTTTAGTGTGGAAAACTTTCCTTGACTCAGAATTTGAAAATTCTGCTAGTAACGTCTGCTGAGCCTGAGCTTTTTCCATTGTAAGCGCGGATGCTTCCACTTGCTGGAAAGTAGCCTCGTTTGATTGGTGCAATCTGATTAATTCTTCTTGCCACTTAGCAGAATTTATCCCTTTCACTAACTGGTCTCGCAATCTTTCCTCTAACGCCGCTCCAAACTCACATGTTCCGGCTAATGTCCTTAATCCATTGACAAACTTCGCTATAGTCTCCCCCTCGTTTCTATTTCTCATGGCAAATGCTCTCCTCTCGGCAAATATACAAGTAGACTTTTCATAAAATCGTTCTAATACTTGTTTCAACTCGTCATAAGGAACTTCCTTCACATCTCTAGGCCGGAAATGATCCACTAAAATTTTGAATGGACTAGGGCCTATAGAAGTCAAAAATAGTATGGAACGGGTCCGGTCATCAATGCTCCCTGTCAACTCAATTCTACATATTTCTACTTCAAACCTGTTTATGTAGTAAGCCCAACGTTCTATCTCCTCATCGTATTGCGGAAATTTGAAGTTCTGGATCTTAGCCTTTCCTGATCCTGAGGATATAACTTCACGGAATGATTCCTCTCTTTCATCCTGTGAGTCAGATAGTTCCTCAGCCGTCTTCTTTCTTCCTCGCTTCTGTTTTGGCATCCTGTCCGCAGCGCCAAAATGTAAAAGCGCTAATACTAGATATAATCAAAACTCGGTAGTTCAAGGTAAAATCATCAACTGAACATTTATTCGATTCGTAAATATAGTTACGGGGATACGTATGCATAGCTACCGAAATGGTAACTATACAGCTGGTATAATTATGAAGTCAATCCTCTACAATAATCATGATGTATTCAGTGAAAACATTCCATTAAAAAATATTCGGACTTCAACGAGGGGATGGACCCGTGGTTCACCAGTGGTCTGAGGCTCATGCGGGATCATGTTATAAAAATTGCTACGTTTATTAAAGAGAGTGTTAAACCATTGTATGACTTGAGAGAACATTGCCTTCGATATAAATTTGCACTAAAAGCAACAAAGATGAAATATGATTCAGAGAAACTTGAATCATCATCAAATCTTGCCAAAACTGTATGGCGAATAATAAATAAGCATAGAGGAACTATTGATTGGCAGTTCAACTCAAAATTTGTTCAAAGCTTATCTGAATCCACAAGCTTATCCTCAAGCTTATCTGAGTCGGCAAGTGGTATTCATTGGAACATATTATCTGGATAATATAGGTAAATTTCAGCTGTCATTTGGTAGGAACATGGTTTTATCCAGAAAATAAATATCAATAGATGGTTGTGAATGCTTGGAACTTATGTCTTATATTGTCCGGTTTTTTCCTCCTTAACACCTGGCAACCATGAGGACTATATCCCACACTGAGCGAGTGAAGCGAGCGAGAGGACTAGGCTATTCTCTAATAAGCTGCAGTTTCTTCAGGTGGTTAACGCAAGGAAGAAATTACATTCAGAAATTTATCTGAATCCATTTAGAACTGACTAACTGATCACGATGAATGATCCTCGTCCAATGATGTTTCAGTGGATTGTACTCTTCATAATTTATTAAGATCCTTTAACAAATGGGATGATCCAGATCCCAAATGGTTTCTCCTACGATATACATCACCCTCTAGAAACGGACCCCCTACGCGGTTCAATGAAATCATAAAATATTAAGCGTGGAACAGCAGTTGAAAGCTTTTAGCGCCCCCTCGAGAGCCGTTCTGCAGCGCCATAGCTTTTAGCGACGTATCTCCTCGAGCCCGCAGCTCATCAAATTCTCAGGTGGACCCGTCAACATTTTATTGAGGAAGTCAAAGAGGTTGATATCGGACACACGTTGTTCCGTGATTTCAAGAACCGTTTGGCACACAATCCTATTTAAAACCAACAAGCCAATCGGATTTGTGGAAGAACAAGTTAAGGTTTTATTTCTGAATTAAGACACTCTCCTCCAATGATTGCAGCAATGTGGCTATAAAGGATTAAAACCACAATGGCAAATGAAATTGCACACTACGCAACGCAGCTTTATATTTTTACATTATTAGAGAGTTTCTATTAACTACGCTGTTGAATTATGAAAGGTAAACAACCGTTCCAGGTTGTGGCTTGTCACGTCGCCGGCCGTCCTAGACGTCAACAGCTGTTCTCCATGTCTATCCTCTATTCTTGTTCTGTCCTCTAGGGGAAGATTAGAACCCATTCTGATGATTTCGCTCAAAGCTACCTACTCATTGCTTCGCCCCAATCGTATCACTCCCTCGCGCGGTTTTCCACATAAGGCCGTGTCCTACGTGGACGACCAAAGAGCGCGAGCGAGCGACCCGCGCGTTCGAGCGAGCGACCAGCTGATTTCAAACAAAGTAAACCGAACGAAGTATCCAACGTGCCACCGCTGCGATTCGGGCTGAAGACGCGTGCTCGGGTTTGATTTTCAAACCAGTTTGATTTTGGTCGCGCGCTCGCCAGGTCGCTCTGCCGGGAGGTTACATTTTGTGTTCAAGTTTTTGTTTCTGTTCCCGTATTCCTCTCATTTTTCCCCTGGAAATGGCTGCGACAGCGAGGCAAGAAGACGAAGACACAAGTTTTTTTTTTTTAAATTTCCTTTTACCATACTTCAAAAAGCTAGGGGACATTGAAAAACTAAAAGCTAAGAATGAGTTCCGAAGCATTTTGATAAGGGAGCTTTCTCGAAAAGAACTCCCTTGAGAATTAATAAACTAAATTAAAAATAAAATGTTTTATAATTTATTACGTGTGTACTTACCTTATTGTCAACATCAATCTTTCCTCAGCTCCTACGGGCCTTTGAAAATCGGTAACTTGATGATTGAATTCTCCTTCAATATGTTCAACAAAAATGCCGCCCGTGTCCTTCCTGAGTTTTGGGAACATATGGTGAAACTCAACGTAATTGTTCCCTCATAGAATAAATATTCGAAACTGGCTTCCGTCTCGACGAATTTTTTTTCGCCAAGTAATATAGCATTGCTGCATTATTGGAAAGAAATAAGTATCACAAAAATAGAAAACGCAAAAATAGAACAAAATTTTACATTTTGCTCGAAGCAAAGGCAACATCGATGCGTACTGTGGACGCCTACTGTGGACACTATAGCGGCGCACGCGCGCGACTTGAGGTCGCTCGAACGCGCCGGTCGCTCGCTCGCGCTGTTGGGTTGTCCACGTAGGACACGGCGTTAGTTTTCCACGTAAGACATGGCCACGGAAAAATGAACGAGAGCGACCAAGCGGCCAACGCGACCTGTTTGCACGATTAAACAATACAATTCCATAGAAGTGTCTTACGTGACCGCGTGGCATCGCGCTAGTTACGTTGTTCGCGGCAGTCACTGGCGTCGCGTGGTTTGATTTTCAAATCGGTTTGATTTTTGTCGCGTAGTCGCGTGAACGTTTGTTTACGTTTTTGGTTGGTTAACCAGCTATTGGTTTGTTTTGGATACATTGTTGTTTTTGTTAATATGAAGTGAAATATTGTCTTTTTACGACTGTTTAATGGAAGTATTGATTTCTGAGAGGCAAACGAAAGAGGTTCAATGGAACAAAAAGTGCAAGCTGTAAAAAAACAGGAGGCTTGCGCCCTCCATGAAAAAGTTGAGTGACGAGTGATTTCGGTGCGAAATGAGTTCGTAAACTTCAATAGAATTGATAACAAATAATTGTTGACACTTTGGAAAAATAAAAACTTAATTTTTTATATGGCTCTATGTGGCTTTTCCCTTTGGTAAGGTACATAGAGGAACAGATACCTAATTATTTTCCCATTAGAGACATAGGTCTCTTGCTAAGGGAGGCGGGCAATTTCGGAATGATTAATTATGAATGTTTACAAGCGTCCATCTATTGAACATACCTTAGCGTTAGCATCAGCCGTTCTTCTACTGAAATCGGGTGGTTAAAATTCTTTGATACGTAGTGTAAGAATTTATCATTCATTCTTTCAACGATATAATCAAAAGTTTCAATTTTCATGATCGAATACGAGAAAAATAACCCCTCGTTTTGGCCGGAGTTCGGGATATAAATTATGGAACTCTCTTAATTTCCCACGGAGTTGATAAATTTCGTCAACTGGTTTCTGTTTTCATTGACTATAGGCCCAATTATACAACAACGGCGTCGATGACGAAAGATGTAACAATTTGGAAAAAGAAGGCATTCTTTTAGACGAATATAAGAAAACACTGGAGGAATGGAGGGCCAGGTGGTGTTTCCCGCTTCAGCGATAACGCGACGTGTGTCATTACGGAAGTGTCTGGTGAATCCAAAAACCACTGGTCTCGCGAAACCCTTCTCGTAGCAATTGGCAGTGAGCGTTCAAGGTATATATATGCCTGGATATACCAGGTCTATGGATATAACATGGATATGAATAGCTACTTATTGCACTACCTGCACAGAATTTTGAAACTATTCATTCAAAAGGTAATGATTACCCAAGGATTCATGCATTTACAACTACGAGTTATCGTATTATTACATTCCCGAATAAACAATGTTCAAATTGTTAGATACAAAATAAGATGGCGAAATTGTTGTTGAAATAGATTATATCTGCGATTGAAAGCAAGAAGTTCTTGAAAAGCAAGAAGTTCTAAATTTGTATTTAAATCATTGTATTTCAATTAGCATTCAGATACCTACATTTTCTGTGAATGTTTTTTCATGGACTTTTGAATGCCATCTTATTACATTCTATTTGTATGTCTCATGCGATTACTCTCATTCTCTGAATCCCGCGTTCGCCAGTTTCCAATATCGTGTTATTTTATTTTTCATCAATTTACCTTCGTGAATGGACCACGTGCTTAACCCACATCGATTTTCAACGCCGGGAGAGAGAACAAAACCTAGAAGTCACATGAAACGTTTTTCAAAAAAACTGGTTTTACGAAACTGATGAAACTAAAGTTTCATGAAACGCCGTGTGCACTTTGCCTGTGTTACCTTATCTACAGGTCTCAAGCAACTTCAGTTTCACGTTTTAGGGTATCGTACCTAAAATGGCTGATATCTACAATTAGAATACTAAAGCAGTTGTTTCAAATTCGTATTCAATCGATTGTATTCAAATTCGGATATTAGATACTATCAAGTTTTTTCGATTCCCAAATTTTTTTTATCGGACTTGTGTAGGCCATCATCTCACCTTCTATATGTGGGTCTCATGCGATAACTCTCACTTTCTGAATCCCGCGTTCGCCAATTTCCAATATCGTGTTATTTTAATTTTCATCAATTTACCTTCGTGAATGGACCACGTGCTTAACCCAAATCGATTTTCGACTCTGGAAAAGAGGAAAAAACCTCGAGGGGTTAAAAAATAAATATTCCATGATTAAACATTTCCCTTCGGAACCCAATTAAGGTAGGTAGTTGATACGAAAGTCGGTTTGCTTACAGGGCGATACCCCGCTTTTTCTAACACCATTAGTATTCCCAAGAGGGAAAGTGCCCTGATAGCACGTAGCCCCCTGAATCCTTACTGATTAGTGAAACCCGCTCGTTTTTCCGACGGCATCCACTTTCCCCTTCCCCGTCCGTCTGGGTCGCTGTGTCGGAAAGCGGTTCTTCCGCTGACCGAATCTACGTACTCTTCTCTCAAGTTGCTGTTAAACAACCGATAGAGAAGGGGGGGGGGGGATCCTGTCGTACAGTGGTGATTTAGCCAATCGAGGTGGTCAAAAGAGTACTTTTAAAAAAGTTCCAGTCATGCAGCATGATCGTATGAGCAAATTTTCGTAAATTATCGTATTGTATAGTGTTAATTTTTTTTAATTATAGTTATTTCCATCAAGATACAAAAGTATGGTTACTAACTATGTAAACAAGAAAGTTTCCAAAAACATTTTTTGTTCAACATCAAACAGGTAGGAAAAGTTGATATTCCCATATGAGTTGCATTAGCTCGCGTTGGGAAATGAGTTG
The DNA here is from genome assembly GCA_030762985.1 of Adelphocoris suturalis. Taxonomy (NCBI): domain Eukaryota; kingdom Metazoa; phylum Arthropoda; class Insecta; order Hemiptera; family Miridae; genus Adelphocoris; species Adelphocoris suturalis. The sequence continues at coordinate 63,654,591 of CM061041.1, forward strand.
CTGTTAGTTCATTCTGTTAATATTATCTTATTAGGTAATACTCTTAAGCTCTAATCACTTTTTTGTTGTAGCGTAATGTAACATAAAACAAACTTCTCTATAGTTTATTAAGGTAGATATTTTTTAAGGTAATCATTTTTGTTTTTTTACTCAACAAACTATGGTTTTTGTTTTTAGCTTTTTCCTGCTCAATTGTTTTGAAATTTGAGCTTTTTGAGTGCAAGGAAATTGTTAACTATTAATTTAATGGGGAAAAACGTATTCTAAATAATAATCTCCTATTCAAATAAGTTTTGAATTTTTTAGCTTATTTTTTGCCCGCGCGCGCGTGTGTGTGTGTGTGTGCGTGAGCGTGTGCGTGTGCGTGTGTGTATGTGTGTGTGTGTGTGTGTGTGTGTGTGTGTGTGTGTGTGTGTGTGTGTGTGTGTGTGTGTGTGTGTGTGTGTGTGTGTGTGTGTGTGTGTGTGAAAAGCGTTAAACTCTAGGATTCGTTTCAGAATGCCACGAACCGGATTTCAATGAAGAAATTTTTGAAAAATTTTGATTTTAACATTTTTGGAGCCATTGCAATAGCTTCATTTTTTACGAAAATTCGCTTAAACTCTGAAAATCTGGGGGTTGATGGATACTTATTCTTCTATGTATTTAAACAATTTCAAATGTTTTTTGTTTTTAAACGAATTTTTGTAGAGAAATGAAGCTATTGCAATGGCTCGGAAAATTTTTGAATAGAAATTGCCGAAAAATTTCTTTATTGGAATCCGTTTGGAGTCATAATATTCTGATTTGATTTTTAACTGAAAAACATGAGGCCACAGTAAATTTGCTCACAAGGTTGTATTTGGTCTGGAAATGCTATAGTAAATGATAATTTTACTATTACTACTAGCTGAAATAACCCTTTAGATTCAATTCCATACTATTAGAATTCTGTTAACGGCAAGCTTAATACTCCTAGACACTCTGTGAGGTGACCGTTGCGTTAATAAAACTCCGCTCATCCAGCCTGTGAACGAAACTGCGGAAAACCCCGTCAAAGTAGAAATTCATATCTCTGACATTCCATCTACGTGACGTACAACATACGAACGCTGTAACTGACATTCTAAAGTGCTCCTTTGTTGGATTCTGTTTCTATGGGAACCTCTTCGGAAGAGTTGAGCCTTCCAAAGTTACTTCTATCTGCTGTTCAACTGGAAACCTTTGCCATTTTGAAATACCTAGTAAAGCGTATCAATTTGTTACGTATGAACCCCAGCACAAAGTGATCTCCCTTGTATTGCACAAATCCTGACGCTTATAATTTATTATCCCGTACAAGCAATATCGGAAGCGAAGTTGGCAATCTTGAATGGGTTGATTAATTAATTTCTCGCAGGAACAGCTCTGTGGGGGTGGGGTTGTGTGATGTCTGATGCCACTCCACTCGCGCTGAGTAATGTTGATCCAAACCTTCGAATCTGAAATGAATGAAGCATTCTAGTAGTTTAATGTAACACAAAATAAAGTCCTTAGTTGGTGTAAACTCTTTTCGACCCCTAAACGGAAATACATAAAACTAAAACTGAAATTATATAAACCAATCACAGATAATAGTCCCTACTGGCAAGTTTGCCATTGTAACAAATATTATGTACTTCAACAGTTTTCATTCGATTTCACTGTAGTTTTGCTTCCTCACCACCGAAGGTAGGGAAGTCAGAAGTTTTCCATTAAATTCTCGTGTTTTGGAGCTTGCTGATCAATTTTTTTTTTTTTTTTTTTAAATTTATTAATGATATTTATTAATACAAGAGCGTAAGTATATATACACAAAAAAAGATAAGGAAGTATTTGATACTTCGATCCTTGGACAACACATCTTAGTTAAAGTTTGGCAGTTACTGATCTCCAAAATTTGTAAAAACCAAATTTAATTTTGAATCCGTGTCTGTCTATGGTGAAATTTCTCATTACGTTGATTTCTCATATTTTTTAGGTCCGATTTCGTTCAAACTCGGTAGGTAATTTGGTGAATGCTCCAGGAAAATGCACTGTAAATTATACCGCGGTTGATAGTGTAATAGCCAAAGCACATGGGCGAAATATCGATTTACACAGTCAAAACTCTGAATCTAATGGAACGAATTTGATGAAATTTTCACGGATCGTGCAGGATTGCTCCTAGACGTTACATAGGTACCTCATACATGTCATTGCCTTTTGATTAATATTACTATCTATTTGTCTGTGCGCATGCACAAACATTAATTTCCTATAACGTCAACTTGTCAATCATTTCGACTCGTACTTTGTTCTTCAACCAATTCTATAAGTTCATGTTACAATATGTGAAGAAGCTATACTGCCCACCCAACTTGGCAGACGTTGTTAAGAATGTGGTGATTATGCAGATACCTACCATTTCATCACTCTACAAAAGTTCCTGTCATGCAGCATGATTGTGTGAGCAAATCTTCGTAAGCAGTCGAATTATATTATGTTACATTTTTTGAAATATGAGCACTATAAGTGCAAAGAAAAATTGTTCTTTTCCCAATTTTTTTGACTAAAAAAAACTCGTTCTAAATAATATTTTGTTATTCAAAATAGATTTTGGAATTTTAGCCTTTATTTACAGTTTTCTTGGTTTTTTAGCAAACAGGAAATTAAAGGCGTTCGGGTTGTTTGGATCCCTTCTGAGTTGGTTTGCTAGTTATTTGAGTGATCGCTATAGCTGGGGCCTATTTCATAAAGCAACAAGTGAAAAGTTACAAGCCGATTTTATGTACAAGTTGTAAAAAATGAGTGTGCAATCGTTTCATAAAGGTACAAGTGTAGACTTGTAATGCACTGTGAAAATTAACAAGTGTACAGGCGAATTTGGACAAGTTACAAGTGTTTCCCCATCATTTTGAGCAAGTCACTGTTTTACAGTTGTAAAAAATGGCCGATTTTTAACCTACGTCCGTTTACCTGTAAACTTGTTGTTTTCCAGCATTGTGAGTTGACAATTTTTCGGTGTTTAATATGTGGGAATCATCTTCTGCTGAAGAATACAGACAAGAAAGAAGCATTCAGCGTAGAAGACGCCAATGATTTTTTCGGCTACGAATAAACGCTCTTTTCGTGGGTATTTTTTAGTTTAAAGACGGATTTAAGATGTGTGGAAAGATTCAAATGGTGCGTGACCGTGTGTAATTTTTCCTGATCGGGTATTGAGGATCTCCCTATCATTGAAGAACAAAGTGAAGTGTGAAGATCATCTCGAAGTTTCAGATGACATTCCTAACCCCGCAGCATTATGACTTGATGAACTGATTACTCGTTTCCGCTGAATGAAGGAGAAAAATCCGATTTCCATTACATACACACTTTCTCCACTTTTTAATTTATAATTTGTCTGTCTTCTAATCATTACATACACCTTGTCATGCACGATTGTCCTATCGAACACCATTTTTATACTATGATTCGCTGACAAAACTTCAATTTCGGCATCCCAATTGCCGTTTTTCATTTCGTTTGTCCCCACACGCCATTTTTCTTTTCTGCTACACTTGTTAACTTAGCTTCTACAAGTGTAACTTTTCTACACTTGTACTCTTTGTTTTGGTGAAACACTTGTTCTAGTTTACCGTGTATTACAAGTACTTGTACTTGTTAACTTGTACACTTGTAACTTGTTGTTTTATGAAATAGGTGGTTCGTTTAGGGTGCTCTATATCTCTCCCTCTCTTTACCTTTTTATGCGACCTCAAAAGTTCCGGAAGGCCCCCATCTGGGACCATTACTCCTTCTCGTATATATTGACGACATGACTGTTCGCAGACGACTTATAATTCTATTCTGTTATTCACTCGGACCAGGATTGGAGTGCTAGAAATGAGCTCTGCCTGATTTCATTCTCCAGATCCACCGCATTTGTTAGGTGTAATTACACCATCGACGGAGTTACCCGACAGTGAAAAACTGTTGTTTGGGACATTGGGATCCTGCTCTACGCTGGGCTGTCCTTCAGAGAGCACATTGATAAGATCGGATCGAAAGTAATGCGACCTGCTGTGGCCAAGCTCTTTTAAACATCCATAGTCCTATCTTGTATGGAGTTCCCCTTCTCAGGTGTGGACCCCAGTGTAAAATGCAAAAGAAGACTTGTAGCGTGTTCAGCGTGGGGCCATGGCTTCTTGTGGTACAAGAATGGCTATAAATAGTTACCTGGCGGCATTGAACGATGTGAGGCTTGATTCCCTGGAAAGCCATCGTCAGATGTCGGATATGTTGCTCCTCCATGGCTTACTATCTGGACACATTGACTGCGCCTCACTATTGGCGTTACTCAACTTCCACGTTCCTTCACACAGTACGAGAGTCACTCAGAGTAACTACCTTCCGAATACGTTGATCCGATTACAGAATCTTTACAATCGGTTGGCAGACACCTGTAACCTTTAGTGGATTTAAATCAAAGATTAAATCTCTGTGATTGAATCATGTATTGAGTTTAACCCTAGGGCTACAATAATTTTATAAAGCCGTAAATCTTTTTATATTCATATTTCAATTTATTTTATCATATTTAAGTCCGTTCCATTGTTACTCTGTAATGTCCAATATTTGTTTTTGTTATATATCTGTACTAATTTTTCCATTGTGGTTGGGCTTTTGCCCGTACTCATAAATAAAAAGTCCCAATCATGCAGCACGATCGTATAAGCTAATTTCGATGAAATTTACACACATTTTGATGAAATTTAAGTAAATTTTCCAGCATATCTTGAACATTCATTTGAGCAATAATCTGCTATAGTTCATAAACTTTACCTATTTGAGCAATAATCTGCTAAAAATATAAATTTAATGATTTTAGCCTTCTTTGTTATTTTTAGTGATTTAATCACTAAAAAGTCTCTATTTAGTCTTCTAAAGTGTCTATTTAGTCTTCTTTTTGTTTGGAAAGCTTGATTTTTTGGCGCAAGAATGCGTCTTTTGTTTCAGAATGTCTCAAAACCGATTTCAATGAATACAATTTTCGAAAATTTGAATTTTAAAATTTTTGGAGCCATTGCAATAGCTTCATTTTCTATAAAAATTTACTGAAATACATCAATGTTGGATTTTTTTAAAGAGGTAAAACGCATAAAATCCTTTATCGTTGATTCGTTTGATCCGGTGAATGAGATGCCGGGATTGTGTATTTGAAGTTTTTCCGAGAAGCTATTTCACGAAACAACAACTGAAAGTTCATCCGGTCCATCAGGTTCTTGCGATCAATCAAATATTACATCTTGTAAACACTCTCTTTCGCCAAATAGAAAAGGTTTGTCCCCCAAAGTTCTTTCGACGATGACAACGTCAAATTTCCGCCTCCGAGCGGAATCTCGGGGAACGGGTGACCGATCATAACAGGGAATCGCGGCGGCTGATAAAAAAATATAATGTCACGAGCAGGAGAGGAGGCCTCAGGCTTTCACAACAGACAAAAAGGGGGGGTTGAAAGAGACAAAAAAGTTGTTTTCCTCCTGTCCTGTTCTTCGCCTTTCTGCCGCGAGTTGGTCGTTACCGCCGGAGAATCAGTTTGTGAGTGTGGGAAATACAGTATGTGAATCGTTCACTGTGTGGGCAGTGTGTTTGTACGGATACGTGTTTTGTTGGAAAGTGTGTGAACGTGTGCGGTCGTTCTACATCCGCTGAACGTAGGAACCCGTCACTGGTTTCCGATAGCGACCGGAACGCGGGCGATATTTTTATCGCGGGACCAGCACCGATTGACTAACCGGACTTTGTGACTGCTTGGATGGACATCATAAGAAGCTGTATAAAAAAAGGACTTCTGTCCTTGAAAAAAAAAATTTTTCCCAAACGTTTCCAAAAATTTTTTTTTTTTTTTAAGCGAAGCTTTTATCCGGACCCCCCCCCCCCCCTCCCCCGCTAGAAACGCTCGCCGCTCGGGGAGTCTCCCCGTGAAAATCGTCATGGCCCGAGCGTCAGTCATAAGCCGAACTGTCCCGAACGATCCCGATTCTACCCGAGGCCTCCCAGGTCTTTCTTTCTCTACTCTACGACGCCAATCATCACTTTCATAGAATACAACAATGAGAATAATGGTGTAGAAATTACTGAATGTACTTTTGATCTTGATGAACAGGCAGATAATTAAGCTTTGTAAATGATTTGGAACTTGTATATGAGAACTTGTATGCAATAAAACTGATTTTGCAAAAATTTAAGGATGCAAATTATTAAAATGATATGAAATTATTTCCAATTAGAAGAGATTGTTTAAGAGTATGAAAATACTCATAATTCTATTCTACGCTTTATTATACAGGGTGATTCCCTCGCAGATGCAAAAAAAAAATTTGGGTGAAAATTCATCAAAAATGGAGTAAAATGCCGCCAACTGCATATTTTTATCTCAATCCGTTCTCGAGATATGATTTTTTGAAGGTTTTTTCAGGAAAACCGTGTTTTTTCCTTTTAAACTCAAATTTCTCCACTTTACTTCATTCAATTTTAACTTTTGACGACATTTTCGGAATTAGCATTAAATTTACTATAAGAATAGTTTACTTGGGTTCTTAAAAAGTACCATCCAAAGGCCCTCACACCAGCTCAAACATTGACGATTTCGAAAAAATAATATTTCTGAAAATCTTTAAAACTTTTCTACTTTTCCAAAATGAATTATGGAAACTGGCAAATCTCATGAAAACTGCTTCGTCTAATACGCTTTCCAACGGTATAATCAAGTTTACTTTTATTTTGTTATTTAGTGGAGAAAATTATGTTTTAATGTTGAAAAATGTGGGGTTTTCAATGAAATTGTTGGTTTTCTCGAAAGATAACCCTCCATGAACCTACGAGTAGGTATGGGGTCGAGCCAAAGTGGAGAAATCCGAGTTTAAAATGAAAAAAACGCGGTATTCCTGAAAAAACCTTTTAAAAATCATATCTCGAGTACGGATTGAGATGAAAATATGCGGTTGGTGGCATGTTACTCCATTTTTGATGCAGTTTCACCCAAATTTTTTTTTTTTTTTTTTTTGTTTTGCATCTGCGAGGGAATCACCCTGTATAAAGCTTCGCTTCCTTTTGGCGTCCCTAGACGGCCCCATTTATTTATTTATTTATTCTTTTGTTAAAAATCGAATTTAAAGTTATGAGTTTTTGAAAATCAAATTTGCTATTGTTTACGTTTATGTAGGTACAAATGATCCGACACGTTAAACACTAATTCGACCCTCTTGACTTTATCAGGTTACCATACGCTGAGGCTCGCCCCAGATGATAAAATCCCAAAGCACCTTATCCCAATTGACTTATCGTTTAGGAACTCTCTATTGACTCGATTGACCGCAGCAGGATCAACATTCTGGAAAACTTAATGGGAAGCAAAACACCCCGACGAACTAAATCACTCGCGACGAAGTTGTGGAAACCCATTTCAATAACATTATTAACATTATTGTTTGTTACTGATGATGGCCTAACCGTCGAAATCGATTTAACATTGTAACTCCTCATTTTTCGTGGAAATAGACAACGTTTTTCTCTAACTTCCTTATTTTAAAACACCCCAAAACATTTAATTAAATCAACTGCTCTACCAAAGCATGTGTAACAAGCCTGTTGTTCTACTTTTTGTCGTGGAATCGTATTAAAAAGGATTATTATTATTATTATTTTTTTTTTTTTTTGCTTCTTAATATATAAGATAAGGAGACAGACTACACAGATTTAAAGACACTACTTTGTTGGTTTATTCAAAGAATGTAATTATTAATCCAAAAACTCTACAGGAGTTTTAACTAACCTTGAGAAGAATTTACCACGAGTAGGTTTTACAGTTTAATAAAAACACCGCAGGAATTCTGGATAGAGGATCAGTCAGAGGATTAGCAAGATAGGATAATCAAATGGGTATCTAGAATATTACGAGAAATCTCTAGAATATCGTATCTAGAATATCTAGAGTATCGTATCTAGAAAATCTCTAGAATATCGTATATGAAATCGTACATGCATAATTAGAGACTAATGAATCAAATGTCTTACCGCGAGGCCTGAGCGTCAGGAATCGGTTGAAGGATGCACCTACCGAGATGGAGGCGCTGCCTTCCTTGGGTCCAGCTTCCCCCGCACCTCCGATCAACTTGCTGGTTGATTCGTGGCTGACGATGATAGATGGCGTATGCATGCTATCGCGTCGGCACACATGATAGGTATCAAATGTGGATTTATGATTCTGAAATTCGAGGATGTATATCAAATACTCGAATACAAATAAGGATTAAAATACAACAAAACAGTTACTTGATATACAAAGAACCTGGACTTCAGAAATGCTGTTCTCAATACACTATTAGAACAAGCTCGACGATGTCTCAAAAGGAAGAGGCCTCACCATATATTCGCATGAAACAATAATTGTTTGTCTATCAGCCTTTTCTTATTTATTACAAACTGTTTTCGGATAAACAATTCAAATATTAATATTTTCTGTATCAATTATTAACAATTAACATAAATTTAATGATACGTACAGACTAGCTGACCCGGCGGACTTTGTCCCGCCTCACAGATTATTTGTACAGTCATGGCTACAAAGAACAATAATTTATTCATTAAAATTTATTATTTAATTGGAGCGAAAAAAACATTGAATATAAATTATAAAGTAGTACGTATAAAGGATGAATACGGGTATCTGGATTTGTTTCTGTTGATGTATTGTCCAATCTTTCGGAGAAATTGAAAGATACGTCGGACATTGCAAGTGATGGTTCATGGAAAGATACCATCATTTCATTCGTTTCTTGGTGTTCAAGAGAGGCTCCCTATATAATTTCAAATTCCTAGGATTAATCGGAGAGACTTCAGCTAAGTCAGCTGATCTGGTTGGAACTCGTCATCGCATCCGTATCTTTATGTTCTAGAGAGGCTCCGTATCAAATTTCAAATTCTTAGGATTAATAGGAGAGAAATTGGCTGAGTCAGCTGATCTAGTTGGAACTCGTCATTGCATTCGACTCTTAATGCCCTAGGAAGGCTCCCTGTAAAATTTCACATTCCTAGAGTAAAAAGCAGAGATTTTGCTCACTCAGCTGATACGGAAAGAGCCCACCATTCTAATCGTTTCTCGATGTCCCAGAGAGGCTCCCTATCAAATATAAAATCCCCAGGGTGGATTGGAGAGAATTTAGCCAAGTCAGCTGATCTGGTTGGGACCCGTCATTGCATTTGACTCATAATGTCCTGGAGAGGCTCCCTGTCAAATTTCACATTCCTAGGGTGAAACGGAGAGAATATAGCTCACTCAGCTGATCAGGAAAGAACCCATAATTTTATTCGACTCTTGAATATTTAACTTTATTTTATTAATTTATTACATTTTATTTTATTTTATTTTATTTTATTTATTTATTTTATTTTATTTATTTTTTTTTTTAAGAACTGGTCCTTTTATGTAATTTATACTGGTTTCTTCGACCTCAATATAACTTTGCTACGTTAACACTCTTCCCGACCAATATTTCTGCAGTTAATAAGGCGTTTTTAGTATCAATTTTTGATGATTTATCTTTACGAATAGAAAATGCTCGGCTCAACCCATTAAAATCGTTTTGGTATCGTTGGATTAGTTACCGAAAGTCCTTTACGCCTAAAACCCACCTTGATGATATCTTACACTATTTACTTTTTTTTTTAATATTGCTGCTTTGGTTTAATGAAATTTTCGAAGTGAATAAGTTATTGTTGGAGTGAATAATTTAGAATGAGGCAAGAAGCAAACGCGGTTTTCAATAAAATGGTGATTTTAAGGCTGAAAGGGGTGAGTTGAGAAATTTTTAGCCTATCACACACCCTGGTGTTCAAAGAGCATGTTGTAAAAAACAGTATCAAAATCTGTTCATAATTGTGGTCGCGCATAAAGGACAAATAAACAAACAATTAGATTTTTATAGACATAAATTACTTTCCTCTCACAACTAAAATGTAATAAGTAGAAATACAAATAACGTTATTTGAATGTTCTACAGAAAAATTATTTTGAAGCTATACTAAAATCTCGTTATCTCAAATCATTCATCGATTCTACATAACCTGGCGTATTGATTCAATTCAACAAGAAAATGTACGGAGAATTTCCAGAGTTTCGTATAACCGTTTTGCATGAACTGCCCTGGCATTGAAAGATTCAAAGGTGGACTTGAACAATAGCACAATTAGAACAATACACTTATATCAGTATTTCAGTATGAATTGATATTGTCATTTGTGAATTTTCGTTGTTTTAGGACGTTTTGGTGCAAATGCTTCAACGGATTCCACGGCCCTGGTTGTATGTTGGGGCCGCTTTGTCGTGAGAACTCCGACCTCTGCAGGAATGGAGCCACTTGCAAGTGAGAACAGTTTTCTTCAGTTCATACAATTTAAACTTCTTTCATCTGCAAAGCATCAATAGGTAGTGAATTCACATTAATTTTGACTAAATGGAATCAAATAGTTTGCACTTTACTTGAGTGTATATTGGAATTTTAAATTGATTTTTCAGTTTAATGGGTGCTCAGATGGTCAAAAGTTTTAGCAAGGTGTGGAGATTAAAGGGTAATTCGTTGAGTGAGTAGTTTTTAAGAGTCACAATCATTCTATGTATGTTAGAATATTGTACATGGGCCTTATCAGGCAAAAAAGGTCTTTGGGATCGGGCTCCCACAATTAAATTGAATAGATATCAGATGCATTGGCTTGAATTTTTCATCATTCATTGCTCTGGTCACATGTTGCTTTGCATTTGTCTCAACATAGTAGAGTCCTTATTACTAAGTGTAAATACAAGTACATGGGATCTTTCGGATGAGTACATCAGATTTTTTTTGAAGCTTTGGGAATTTTGGATTTGCTGTTGAGGTGGGGGTGGAGGGGATAACTGCTGCTTCTTTCAGGCGCTGCCCAAGCGACAAATCTCGAACGATTTTCGTTATTCTTATTTCGTTCCATCAAGAATTCGATATAGTTTCGGAACGTATGTGAGGAGTTTTAAATTTCATCATGGAAAGAGGTGAATGGAGGGGTTAATGCTGATGAATCATGGTGTTTTAAAAATTCCCGTCCAATTTTCGTGTTTTTTTTTTTTTTTTTTTTTTTTTTTAATTGAATTTTGAATTGAATTTTTTGAATTTTTGTGAACTATGAATCCGATCTAGTTTAGCAAGAATCTACTCACTTGTTTTGGCTTTTTTAGAGCACTACGAAAGGTTTCAATAATATCCTACGTTTCATTAAAGTAAATTATTATGCTTTGTATCCATTCTCAATCTTGCAATTGAGGTAGAATTCAAAGTACAAGACCTCTTTTGGTTCTAAAGCTGTTATCATCTTGGATTTTTATTTCCCAAAATCTATAATTGATCAGGAGATATTGAATCTTATGCATATTAGTTACTCATTTCAGGTAATTTATTCTGCATATTCCTGGACCGTCTTTGTAGGTACTATTTTCTGTAAGTATAACTTTAATGTCATAGTATGTAATTTAATATCTTCGAGATCTGATGAGAAGTGGAAAATTTAAGAATCACGTGAAAAGTCGAAGATAAGTTTGCTGCCTTCATAGAAGTAAAAGCGGACAGTCACATTCTCTGCTCTATATTTTTATGTTCGTGTTCGATGCACGGTAGCATTTTTCTGTCTGAAGTATACACGGCTTAGACGTCGAAAGAAACCCAAGGTGTCTGTTTCGGGCTTTCAACGAACAACCGTATATATCTGAAACGGTATAAGCTATAAGCGTCTGGGAGTGCAAATGTATTACTTAGCATGAGGAGCGGGACGAGTTATATGGGCAATAACAGACTCCTTTACGATCGGCCATAACAATATCCCTAGGTCGTGTATCGCCCCACGATTGCGTCGCTGGTCCCTTCAGAGACCAAAAAACCTTTCCGTGCAGTTCGCTTGTTTTCACCTAAATATTCCAACCAACCTTGGAGCGAAAGATTATTTTTTCATGTTGAATACTACGTAACACCGCGTTGTTAAACCCCCACATGGATCAGTGGGAAAGTTTCATCAATACACATATAGAAGGAAGTATTAGTTTATACTTCCCCTTCCAAATAGCTTTAGGTGAATCATATCAAATCAAATACTTTTTATTTGCCGTGAACATGTGTTAAAAAAATCGAGTGAATATATCTTGTCATAGAAACATAAAAGATTGAAATAACAATTCAATGAGCAGAACTGAGAAGGTGTAAACAAAATTTACACGGCAACAAATATAAAATTACTAGAAATATAAAATACAAGTGAATTGTAAACATCAACAGATCAACAATGAACATGTTTATACGAACCAAAAAAAAAAAAAAAAAAAAAAAAAAGATTAAAAAATGCAAAACTGAAGGGAGCAGAGCCTTGTAAAAATGTAATATCAAATTGCTTAAAACCCTTCCTATCATAATCACGAACAGTCACAAGGAGTGCAATAAATACCTTAACTCCCCACCACCTTGAACCGTTTCGTGTTGCATTTAACCTACTGAAAGGAACATGAAGGTCGTGTATATTCCGAGGAGGGTACCGATGTGAGGTCGAAACAAATTCAGACCTGTGATCATGAACAAAACTCAAACTTCGAGAATATACACTGGAGGGATGGTGAGGATGGTCAAATTTATCAATGGGTTTCTGCAGTCGGTTTTATAGATTAACTCTGCTAATACTCTGACTGCACGCCTTTGACTTTTGAAGATGACGCAGAAGATTGCGTACACTGCAGCAGCCAAAACAGCACGTTGCGGCAACCTATCTTTGTGTCTACGAAGCAGGAAGTTCATTCTATTCAGCGACAACCAAGGATTCACAATGCGGTATCCTATTCAGTTTGGGATCACCAAGGATCCCACTCTACTTAGTCTACACAGTTGTATTGTTGCTGGGGACAGAACGACTTCCAATCAGCTTTAGTTTCTATAGATCTATAAAAAGATGAGATAAAAATAAGAAATAGACAATATGTAGACAATATTATAGTTTCCATATAATAGGTACCTTGAACAACGCATTTGCTTCTTCATGTCCTTCGAATGTTATCAAGGATTGCAGCCCATTTTTGAGGAATTAGTGAGATGCTGATGGATCCGAAACGTCGACAGACCGAAGTCGATGCTTCTTGTTCTGGCTGAATCTCATTCAATTACTACGAAATCTAATCATCTTCGTTTTTCAAAAATTTAAGTCATCTTATTCTGTCTGATACGGTTCACGAAAATTTGCAAAACCTTAACTATTCGTCTTTCGTTCGAGTTTATTTATAATTTCGGTGGACAGCAAATTCCTGAAGGAACCACAAGTGCACGTGAACTGGAAATACCCTCGTCATTACCTAGGCGAATCCCTGTTACAACCGTAGGCGTAACCTAAGCACACCAACTCAGTATGCGCCATAATTGCACGTTTTATCACGACGCGGACTTATCCTCCTCGAAACACATAAATATCAGCCTTTCCCGAAAAGTCCTCGTTTTGGGGGACAGCCTCGCCGAGGTTTTGTCCAGGATTATCCCTAATATGAATGGATGGGATCTGAGAAAGATTTGTGCGGTTAGCAATGGTATTTGTGATTCGGTTAAGGGAGGAGAGGGCAGTCCCTGAATCAACCGCGAGGGCAGTTTACTTTACGTGAGCCGCATCCCCTGGTATATCTTCCCCTTAACTGCCGCTTTCTTCTCGGTTCTTATATTCTTTTTTTCTCCCGTCTTGGGCACAAAAAAACCGATTGGAGATCTCTCAGAATTTTTCTCCTTTTCATCCCTTTAGTTCCTCATTCTGAATTCACTGGCACGTCTAATACAGGGATTTCGCCTTCGGGGGATTTTACTTTTTTGTGTGGATTTATTTTAGGCTGAGCTGTTTGCTTCAAAGCAATGATTGTTTTCTGATTTCCTTTGGATGAGCTCAAATAATAAATACATTTATAACTTATTCCGCTTCTGAGGATTCTCACTTGCCTTATATTTATTAATATTTTTGATTTAATAATAGTATTTAAAGATTATTAATTTAATAATACACGATACGAACCGTCTCAATAATTTACTGCACACTTATCCTGCCTTATTCCGTCTTTGTAGTGCTGATAATGGAGCCTACATTTTTGATATTTCATCTGATTCAGAACTCATATTTGCCCCAAACACTTTCACCCGTGATGAAGAACAAGGAATGGGCAACTAATTCTAAAATATTCAAATTATTTTTGTGGTTCGACCTCTAAATACACGGGCATATTTAATTTTCGGTTGCCTCCTTATCAGTCGTTCGAGCTGACAAAATTATGCAAAGTGAAAAATATTTAGGGAACAACCAGTAGGTAGGTCACAATATATAAGATACTTCCAATTGTTTTTCACTCAATGTCCAACTCTCCCTTACGCTCGCCCCACTGTGCGCCGACTTGCAGACAGCGTTCCTCATATCGAATGGCTCATTTGTTTTTGAACATAAATTATGTACTTAGTATCAACTTATTCATACCCCGTTTGTAGAAAGCGCATTTCCCATGCTTTAACTTGGAAAAATGTTATTTTAGTCTCTTGAAACAGCATCCATGATAGACAGACAAATATTAGGAAAGTTGTAATTTGACGCTTAGTTAACCACATTTTGGCCGTTTCTGGCTGAAACGAGAACGTAAACTGACCCCAGACCCAGACTGCACCAGATCAGCGCATTTCTCATGCTTTCACTTGGAAAAACGTTGTTATATCTCTTGAAACAGCATCCATGATAGACAGACACATATTAGGAAAGTTGTAATTTGAAACTTAGCTACCCATAGTTTTGCTGTTTCTGGCTAAACAAAGAACATAAACTGACCCAAGACCCAGACTAACAACGTTTCCATGTGAGAAATATTTGCAGTGTAGATACTTTTTAGACAAGAGAAGTCCGTATTGGAACTCATGAGAAGAAATGGGAGGTTCCGAGGATCCAATTCACTTTCCAAACAAGCGCGGGTCTGTAGCGCAGATGGCGGGTGACAATCAGTTTGGGGCAAAAAGCGGAAAAAAGCAGGCGAGTTGGAAAGCTCCGTGGAAATCATCTTATAGCCCAACGGATTCGGGAGCCTCAGTGATTGATCTGGTGGAAGTGACAGAGCGGCAAGTGATTTCGTAGGCCTTCCACTACCTTCTCCTTCGATTACGCTAATACTCGACCCAGCGACTTCAGAAACGAGTTTTTCCAGAAAAAAGGCGAACTTGGATTTGTTTTGTTGGCGTAGGTATAAATCGGAGATAAGCCAGTTTCTCGTGATAATACCTTAAAAGAAAAGTGCTTCGAAAACATTATTTCAAGAAACTAATAAGAACCTTTTGTACTGTGCATGGATCATGAAAAAATAGTTATTCCTTATAATCATCATCAATATGTCATGACACGTTATCTTTAAAATACTCAACGCAACTCAATGGACTCACGATAACTCCATCGATATGTTGCCTATACGCATTGAGGATCAAATCTCCTGCATGCAATATAAAGCCGATTCCATCTTGCATGAGCATTGGCAGGGTGAGGTCACTGGTCTGCGTGGTGTCCTTCAGGACTTGAGCCGGTGGGTCCTTTCGTAACCCTACTTCCAAGTAGGGATACCCGTCTTACTCACAAACACCTGCTTAGTGCAGAAGCTCAAGATGTTGTGTGTGGGAGGTGTGGGAGTGATCTGTCCATCCGCCACTTCCTTGAGGACTGCCCGGCTCTTGTGGACCTCCGAGTCCAGCATCAGCCCCCTCAGTGGGTTGACATTTTATCCGGACCAGACAAGGTCAGATCCCTGTTGTTGTACTTAGAGCCGCTGAGCTCTACTATAATCTGTGATATCTGATCTGTGATATATTTATATACATCTAGTCGTAGTTTAATTTCACTTTGCTGATTGTATAAATATAATAGCATGTATATAGTTATTTCGCTATTTTACATCTAGTCTCAGTTGCATTGTTTGATTTTTTGGTTTTTTTCGTATCCACTTGAGGGACTAAACAGTGGTTATCACTGTACCCCTATTTTTCCCCCCCTCCGATATGCCAGTGGAGTCCATGATGGCACTCATTTTTAGTCAAGGATGGGAACATACATAGCTCCCCTTAGAATCGTACCGCTTACAGTGTCCCGTTGGACACCTTGCTCAATGCCGCTAATGACCCTTGTGGTTGAGCTGGTTGAGGTGCGGCTTAAACCTTTAAAAAAAGTAGTGGTACTTTGTTTATTGTGTATAGGCTTTAAGAACTGTATTGAGCAACAAATTAATACCCAAGTAACATTTGAAATAATCTTCGAGATGTCTTATAACTGTTGTGGATATTAGCATGTCTACTGCAAACAATAATATTGATTATTTGAGTGTTTGCCTTCTAAAAGGATACAGCGATGAAATTATGAAATGTTTTGGGAAATAACAAGTCAAGCAATCATGCTTGTTTTCTACTAACTTTAAATGAAGGTAGTAGCGAATATTTGGATCCGTGAATTGGCGTCCTGTTGAACATCAAGATGATCGTCTTGGATAAGGAAGGTTCTCGAGAAATTTATAGCCTGTCCAATCAGCTTGTTTTTTCACAACACCTTGAGTGTTCTTTCCTGCAGGAAGGAACAAGGAAAATGAAGCGGGCACGTTACATGCTGTCTCAAATATATCAAGGAGATCGCTACCAGTAAAGACATTACCTAACAAAGATTCTAAGGATGTTACAAGGATATCTAGCGAGCGAGATTTTCACAAAACCTTAAGGTAGACAAAAAGGCAAGATGCCGCCAACCTACGACGTGACATCCTATTAATTAAAAGTCGAGAACATCACGGCCTGAAAACAATGAAGATTTTCAGAAAATATTTCACAACTCTGAAAGATACAGAGAAGTGATTGGAATACCATAGTTTCAAACCGCTTTTTCTGCGCATATATTTAACATTTAACCAGTAAATACATTGATATCATACAAAATTTCAGAAACAAATATTTCAATTTGACTAAATACTTAACGAGTTACATATTGTTCTACTGATACAAACACTTCACTAGCTATAAGTAATTGTTTGTAATCTGATTCCTGCGTTTTTCATAAATTTTAGCAGCTCTTTCATTTCATTTGTCTTGATTTCTCTGAGTATGTATGGAAGATCTTGGTAATTATTTAACTTGCGTTTATCTCTCTTTCCGGTGCATACAGTGGGCGGATGGCTAATTTATGTTTAACGTCTTCAAGAACGTTCTCGCAAAATTTACAGGTTTCAGAGTCGAGCACGTTTAGCGTACGAAGACATCAGTTAATGATGCCATATCCAGTACGGTTTCGAATCAGTTGAGTCATGCCGTTTGTCGTTAGCTTCAGTCGGAGTAGAGGTGTTTTTTTATTTATATATATATATATATATTTTTTTTTTTTTAATATTGTTTTTATTTATTTATTTATTTTATTTTTTTAAATACATTCTCCATGATCTGGAAGTCCCCTTTGTTCACGGATTCTTGTTCATACCACGTTTCCCATTCTTTCTACATTACAATGTCTGCTGCTTTTATAGCATCGGCTAGCGGAACATAGCATTGTAGTGAATTGTCGAGGGTTGTCCCCAACTTTGCCGCTTCATCAGCTCTGTCATTGCCATAAACGCTGATATGTGACGGGATCCATTATCCATTGGATATAAACTCAATACTTTGATGAGGAAGAGAAAATAAGGTGGACGATCTCATGCGCAATATGATTACTACATTTTCCCTTGTGCCAGTTAACAGGAGTGCTACATACTGTCCTGGAGTCCGTAAAAATTACCAAGCCTCCGCTGAAGTTACTGATTGGAGGTTCTATTGCGAGTTTAACAGCTTCAAGTTCCAACACATGCAATCTGAAAGGAAGACGGAAGTTTATAGGAGAAAGATTGACGACATTTGAGGTTGTAAACAGCTGCTCCAACCCCATGGCGGGTTCTAGATGTATCTGCGCACATATAATAACTGTAATACCTCTCGTGGATCATTTCACATGTTGCATTTTTCAACTCTCTCTTCGGTATATCTTTTTTGGCTCTTCCTAACGCTGTAACTTGATATTTTACGTTTATTCTTACCATATACACAGGAATAGTTAGAGAGTACTTTAGTGGTATTGGGGAGGAATGGATATGCCCTTCCAATACTGTTGGGATATCTGGCAGGTCCGAGATCATGCCACTGTTGCCCTCTATGATTTCGCTCAGACTTTGCGTTTGTACTCCAGTCAGGTGGAGAAAGTGCAATGTGTCTGCATTGATTTTGATGGAATTGCGCCGGGTTAAAATTCTCCTTCGAACACGGTGGTTCTCCCGCTTTGGTTGTAAGGGCATTAATAGGGGTCGTTCTTGTAGCCTCAATTATTTTTGAGCCATTGGACCCTGATTTAATCAAACGAGTTCAATGATGTTCAAATGAGATTCGATGTTCAAACCGCTTAACACGCCAGGTTTACGTCCGAAATCAAGCAGTGGGGATCTCAGTCATGAAGAATTGAAAATAATATACAAAAATCCACTACTGGAGCAACTTGAATGGCATGCCAAGATCTTCTCAATCTTGAACTAACAAATTTCGATGGAGCCTTATTATTATTATTATTATTATCATTTTTCTTTAATCGTGGAGTGAAAAGATGGAGCATAATGAAATTTACGTCTGCGCATGCGCAGAGTGGAGTATTGATTTCGCAGAAATGAAACTGATAGGGGACCGTCTACACCCTACCCCGCACATTCCCTGAAAATTTCATACAAATCGGATGAAAACTGTGGAAAATAAGCTTGTTACAAGGATTTGCGGACACACGCACAGCCACACACAGACAGGCAGACACTGAACCAAAGTGGTTCAAAATGGTCTAAAACGGAAAATGCGAGTGAAAATTTTCATTTTGGAGACCAACAATTTTTTTTTTTTTTTCTTTTTTGTCTCCCGAAGGTGAAAGCAATGCTTCTGCTACCTTTAAGTAGACTCGGAAGCAATATAGGTAACATAGTCACTTATATTCAATTCAATAATTCAGGTTCAATAACGCCTTCCTACATGGCCAGAACCTTTATTTAATGAGAAATAATTGGTGAATAGTCCGAACGATATTGTAACGGAATCCTCATCAGTTTCATAAGCGAAATCCCAATGGAAGATCACCTTTCGAAGAAAGTCCAATAGGACGAGAACGTCATTTTAGATGAGAAGGGGAGAAGTATATTGGCTTCCCGCTAGAAAATTGAATAGTACCTCTAAGGAGATTCCTTTTCAGTCCGCTCCCATCCGAAAGGCTAGATGAGACTTTTATTACTCGTAGTGGAATCCCTGAGGGTATTAGAGGGTCGGCAACCACCTCTCCTTCAGCCAACAACATTTTCTCTCCCATGTATTGGGCTTTCTACGTTAGTGACGACTGTTTTTGGGTAAAAAATCCATGACAATCCTCACAAGTTGATCGTTATGACAATTTCCCACTCAAAAGATTCTACTTATTTTATCATGTTCAACACAGCCTGAAATAGGTAGGTAGTGAAAGAACTGTTGAAAACTAGGTAGATTCGGTTCTGCTCCCTTTTTAGTTGGCTAATGGTTTACATCTAGTTCGAAAAGTGGAATGAAGCGTCACATCAGGTTTTATTCCAGGATGTCAAGGATAACTTCAAACTTGCTGCTCAACTTTTTTGTTTTCCTTGCTTAGAAAACTCAGACTCAGGGAGGAACCATTGGAGAAGTATAATTAAAAACAATAGAATGTCGGTCAATGTTGCCGTAGGGGATTGGCGTTCAGTGAACCGTTTCTCATGCGATTAGTGAAGGCTGCATCTAGCGTGGTTAGTACTAGCATAGGTGACCGCATAGGTTGGGGTCATCCGTCTAAGTAGTTTTCACGCTAAGAATTCCCGCCCCTCTCCTCTCAAGGGGGCTAGGCCAAGAGTGACGCTCGAGTAGTCGTGAGAGCCGTAGTGAAAGCCCGAACCTTTAATAGGTGTTTTCTTTTGGTGTAATCGTTCAAATATTTATTACTTTATTATTGGAACAAAATTGTAGATGTGGAGCTGATCGCAGCTAACAGTATATACTAGAACAAAATCACAACAAATAACCACACAGCATTTTGACGAGCTCTGACATTAACATGAGTAGCGTGCAGTTTCTGCTCATCAAGCATCACTAGCAAATGTGGTGGATGAGTTCAACAAGCCACCAAAATATCCTCACGGCACTTCTGGCCATTCGCCTATAGGTCGACCAGAGATGGTCTGCATTCTGAGGGTGCACCCTATGCCGCAGAAAAGTGAACCACTAATTGAAGCAACTTCTGGAAGACAAGCCTGTTAGATAAAATTACCACGAAGAGAAATTTTGCATTTGATGGTTGGCTTCACTGCTTTCGGTGAATGCTTGACATCTATTTCGAGTTTTTCTTATAATTTCGTGACAACTGTTTTCTACTCCTCGTGTTTCATTCTGTCTTAATTATTTTAACGTTTTTTTTTTCATTTTATTTCACTAGTCATATTTATCTTATTTAATTTCATCTGTTCGTTATGAACAACACCCCCAAAACAGGACGTTCTTCGTCCTTTCACTTCGGAAAAATTCTTTGGCGGCAAGCTCGGGAGACTGCTTACAATGTCGCCGAGTACTCCCGAAAGGAAACTGAAGAGCATTCTAAGATGAATATTTGTAACTTGACGAGCGAATGCGAATTTCCGCTCGAACAGTTAGTTCGATTATAAGCGAAGGCAGGCGGATGATGGAGGCGAGAGATACATACTTCCTTCACCTCTCCAACAAGAAATAGGTAGAAGTTCAAGTACAATAATGGTAAGAAGTAGTAATGAAATTAACTTATCATTACATTTAATGGTACCTAAGTGTATATTAATTAAATAAACACGGGTTATACATTTCGTGACTAAGTAGGTATTCATTATTTGTTGACATTGAGAAGTATATTTTTTCTTAGCTTCGAGTTCCGAGAATATTTGTTGTACATGTAACAACAATCTATCTGTATCTATACGCGTGAATAGTGTGAAGCAAAAGCATTTATAGAAAGTGAATGTTTTTAGTTCTATTATTAATGATTCACTGGTAAGGAATTCTTAGAAGAAAGGAGCGAGAGATGTTCTTTCCCTTCTCACATTCCGGAAAGGTCGTGCACCACGAAATACCTACCTACGCTAAACAAGGAAAGAGAGATGTTTTTCTCTCCTCACATTCCGAAAGGTCGTGCGATCTCAATTCAATTCAATTCAAAAAAAAATTTTATTCACAAATAAAGTAGTCTGCATATACAATTACAAAATTTTATGTACTGAACAAATATTGCCCGTCTAAAGGCTATTTAGCACGAGACGACGGGTCAAGAGCAGCTTCTTTGGCACCGGTTGGCATTATACAGATAAAAAAAAGCAGACAAAAATACATAGTCTCAACGACTACAAACCAAAAAAAGAAAAAAAAATCAAGCAAGCCAAACTTCGATAGTTCAAAAACAAAATAAAAATAAGAAAATAAATGTCCATTACGAGAATAAAATGAAATTAGCTATTAGCATAAATACTTCTCAACACTAATTCGGAATTCACCGGGTTCAGGGTAATCAGGAAAGAAATTACAGCAGCCCTGTACCGAGCTTTGTTCCACACAGATGGTGATTTCAGTTCCTCACTTAATTTGTTATACAAAACATGAAGAATGTAATGAGGGCTCTTGGTCGACAATACCAAGCGATTTAGTGGGGTTACAACATTCCCCGCTGCTTGAAAACGGGTATTGTGGTCATGAATCGGGGCGACATTGATCAAAGTTATCTACTGTAAGAAAGAGTCTACTGTATTGAAAAAAGTAAGAAGCAGGAATACAATATGGGCATCATTTCATTTAAAAACATATAAGTTTGAGCTTGAGGGAAGATGCTCTCGCAGAGAAACTGAAAAACGGAGGGAAATAGGTACTCGTGAGGGGAAAATTTTTGAAAAAATGTCATCAATTTTCAAATGATAGGAGATAATTAGTTTCTATTTCTCCAGCAGAATTCGCCGTGGGAACGCAGACCGTCTCTGGTCGACCTATAGTTTACCTCTCTTTGCAAACTATCAAGCAAATAGTTTGCAACCATCCGAGCGGTTTTCATGGGGCTGAGGGAATCAAGGAAACCATTCAAAATTATGGTTCCAGCAAACTGAACCTGTGACGTATGCCTATGCTAAAGACCCTACAGAGTCATTACAGCTTTCAGGGTTTGACTACTACTGGCTAGTGAACTACAGGACACAAGACATTTGGAAGAATAAGTCTAATCTTTATCCATTTCACAGTAATATCGGAATAATGAAGATCCCTATTGCTGTCGCTTCCCAGATCATGCACTACCAACTAAGTGGTCAAGGCTCTTACCACCTTGTCCACCACCAGTAACTATGCTTGGTCTGTTTGAGTAAGTGTGGGAAATTGATCATGCGTTCATATTGGCTAGAAATCGGATTATTGGATTATGACCAATTTATAGCATTTTTTAATTAGATTCGTCCTTTGACAAAATGAATTCGTCTCTTCACAAAATGAATTTGCCCTTTTACAAAATGAATTCGTCCTTCATGAAGAGGGACCGAATCTTGGAGGTATCGTAGTAATGGCGGTGTCTGGGGTTCGGGAAAAAGGTGGTGGTTGAATGCAGTCTTTATGCAAGTGCGCGAAGATCTTTTCTCCTACCATCTACGCACATCAGACACAAATTACTGCAGGCACCAACTTTGTAATGCATATGCTTTCCCTCATGCCTAGAGCAGCGTCAGGGCAGCCGCTGCATCGGGGGGGGGGGGGGGGGGGGGGGGGGGGCTGCAAATTATTACACAGAGGTTTATTGTTTCTGTATTGTATAGCTCTTCTACATAGAATACCTGTCTATATTATTAAACGAATCATTAGGTTGGTATATAATGTGTCTGCATAGGTGAAAACGACTACTGAAGAGTAATGAATAAAATTAAATAAACACCTAAACTTTCCTTACACGAGCTGTGATGACGCAGTGCCGTGAATTGGCAAAACAGAGGCGTTACCTTAAAAGTTTTCAAGATCTCGATTTTTCAATATTTCAGCCCTTGATTACTACCCTTTATGGTTGATCAAAATTAATGCCAGTGTTACTGGCACATCTCCTGCTAATGTATGATTTCTCAGCCAAATTTCATAAACTTTGGTTCAGTAGTTTTGGAGGAACGCTCTGGACAGCGTACGGTGGACGGACGGTTTTTTTTTTTTTTTTTCCTAAGATTCTATGCATTTTGAAACGTGAACCAACAAATTTTGAGGGGGGTTACATTTTTTTTCTTGATCGATTAAAAAGATTAATTGTTGAAAATAACAAACAAACCAAAACTCTAAAATTCATTTCTGAATTTCTTGCAGAATGTTTTGCAAATTTCTTGTGTCAATTCCTTGTAAACGTTGTAAATTTCTTCTACTACATCTTTATTAACTATACTAACCAATGCAATAAATAATTATTCTTCGATAAAGGAAAATGTGTCTGCATATCATGATCTGTTTGTCTTCAAGATTTGGTCCCTCTTTTCGGAGGACGAATTCATTTTGAAAGAGGACGAATTCATTTTGTAAAAGGACAAAGTCATTTTGTAAACGGACTAATTTATTTTGGAAAAGGACGAATTAAATTTGAAAATGCTGTATTAAGAGCATACCGAAAAACTCACGCAAAATCTATATGTGATTCAGATTTAAAAAATAATAATCATCAGCATTTCCATGCCTCCCTGTCAAATTTCAACGTCCTATAGTGAAAAGGAGAGAATTTAGCTCACTTAGCTGTTCACAGAAGAGACCATCATTTCATTCGTCTCTAGTTGTTCTAGATAGACTCTCTGTCACAGTTCAACATTCTAAAGTGAACAGGTGAGATTTCAGCTCACTCAGCTGTTCAGGAAAGAGCCCATCATTTTATTTGTCGTTTAATTTCCTAGAGAGGCTCCCTGTCAAATTTCAAAATTATTGGGAAAAGAAGATAATTCAGCTCACTCAGCTGATCAAGAAGGAGCCTGTCATTTAATTCGTCTCTTGATTTCGTCTCTTGAATAGGAAAGAATTTAGGAAGCAAAATTTCAAATTACTGTTCATCCTAAAAACATGAATCATGTAAAAATTGGTTCATTTTTAATTTAAAATTTAAATTTCATGTTAATTTGGTGAGCATCCAACAACGAGGAACTTTAAGTTGTTGCTGCGATAGAAGAGGAAGATTTAGTTTGACAAAATCTTGAAGCGACTAGAAAAGGGTTATCCCAATAATCTACCAAAATGCCCCCTCTTTAGTTCCCGTCCTCAACGTCAACTAAAGAATCTGAAACCAGTGGATTAACCCTCCAAGAGCTACACAGGCCCCGTTTAATTCGATTCAACTAAATTAGACTCCGGAACTAAATGGATTATCAAGAGGAATAACTCTCCCGAAATTTGTTAAGACATCTTCCTGGGAGAGAGAATGACGGTGAGAGGGGGGGGGGGGGGGCTGACGCAGAGTAATTGGATTATCTCTCGTCCAGGTTTACGAGATTTATAACTGAGGATTTCTATCTCAAGCTCAGGTAATTGTTTAATTAACCTTAGCCACAAATTAACAGACCATACAAAGAGGGAATATTATTCTTTGGTAGAGATTACCATGATCGAAACCCTCCCATATAATTAGTGGGTCACTGCGAAAAGACCTCTCAAATAGTAGTTCGCGAGGATTTTCCCCCTCGTCAAATGTTCTTTTGTGTAGTTGAAATGACTTTTGTGAGCATAATTTTCATGTGATCTCCTATCTCTATCTTTTTTTTTTCTTTTTATAAGCGGCAGTTTTGGATTTATCATAGCTTTGAGAGAAAACACAAGAGAGAAATGGGATTTAGCGCTTTGTCGAATTGCAGCCGAAAAAAGCGCAGCGAATGATTAAATAATGGTTTATTATTTATCTGATGACATAGACCTTCGTATAGGCAGTATTGGGCATAATCTTATCTTCGAATACGAATACGATTGTAATCGCGATAATTACTCGTTGATTCTGAGTCAACTGCGATTATATTCGAAATCGTATTCGTGTGATCGTATTCTTCTGTCGGCGATTATACGAAAACAACCCATAAAAATGCGTCACGGTCATCAATTTCAATTTTTTATTTTTCATCCCTCTGAAGCTAGGTAATATTAGCAAGGCTTTGCATATTATAGGAGGGATGCCCTATTGAAATTGATGACCGTGACGCATTTTTATGGGTTTTATTCGTGTAATCGCCGACAGACGAATACGATTACGAATATAATCGCAGTTGACTCAGAATCAACGAATAATTATCGCGATTACAATCATATTCGTATTCGACGATAAGATAATGCCCAACACTGCGTATAGGTCAGAGTTGACAGAGGGACTCGTTTGGCACGAAATAGAATCGACTAAAATCACACGGAAAACGTTTGTTAGTGCTATTCATAATTGTGTTTCTTTTTGTTTAACAAAAATAGTCACAACTGTCAATCAAAACAAAAAGCTTAAAGGCACAATAAAAATAAAATAAAATAAAAAACAAAATCGAGCAAGTCAGCTGGTGTTTAGCTGCTCCTCCACTTGGAAATTGTTAACCAAGACGGTTGCACAGGTGGTCTTGTCGACTCAAGTCTACCAACATCAAACGGTAAAAACACAATATTAGATCACAGATGCGGATTCTTGATCATTTCAGCCCTTATTTTTACCGCTAGTGGTTTATTAAATATGATGCAGTGTTGCTCACCCACCCACAAACCAGCCCAGCATGTGATTTTGCAGCCAAATACTGCAAACCTCTGTCAAATATTTCAGGGGGAAAATTGACTGCCTGCGGAAGGATTGTTGTTCTTGGATTTTAGAACATTCGTACATAGCAATTCCAGACCAAATAAAACCTTTTCCAAACCACGTTCCCACTTCCGTACCTATTCTAAACAAAATTAAACTTTTTCCAAACCAAATTAAACTTTTTCCAAACCAAATTAAACTTTTTCCAAACCAATTTAAACTTTTTTTTCTAATCATTAACAATTCTCAAAATGACCCACATGAATATAAATTGACTTGAAATGTTGTGTTACGGAAAAGTTGTGTATGGTGACTTGAAGTCTTGTGCTATGGACGTATGAGACTTGAAAAAAGAAAAAACCCTCGAACGACAAGCTTGCATGATAAGGTAACTTTTTTCTAACAGTGAATTAAGGGTGCCCGGCCGAAAGGTTTGTCGAATTATCTTGGTTCGAGATAGGGAAATCAATGTTAAACTATCCCGATAACGGTACGCTTTCAGGGTACCCTTAAGGTAGGTATGGTTACTGATTAAGCAGAGTAGTGAACTCTATTTAGCGATAGAGTCGTCGGCAAAGAGTGAAGGTTGAAGTGAAAACCAAGGTCACCTGTACTGTTTCGCGCATGTTTATATTCCTTCCCTATACCAATTTATTTCTCTGCTCACAAACAGAAGTGATATGTCTATATCCCTGTCGTTCGTTGCCGTTCCACCGCAATTCCGGTAGATCTACCGGTAATTCACTTTTTCTACCGGGCTACCGGTTTGAGGCTTAAATATACCGGGATTTAGAGTTCTGAGCACAATCCAAGGCAAAACCTTTCACATGGATCAACGAGTACTCAGTCTCTACCATTCACAGTACCTACCTGAAAAATTGGGCCTACCTTCTTCCATGGTGTTTAGGTACCTACCTACCAGTTTCATCCATGTCTATTTGGTATTACTTCAATATGATGTATTTTAGGTTTTTGTAATTTATTAATTAGTATTACCTAGGTACATGAATTTTACTTCCTGAGTGCTCACATCTTAGTTCGCCTTCTCCTCGTTGTTTAATGTGGTTACTTACTGTGCTTATTCGTCTAGTGTTTTCTCTTGCATAAGGATCAGCGTGGTCTCAATTTCCGATCTTCAATATCAGTTCAACGGTACAGGTAACCTACTTTCCCTTTCCCTTTAAATATACTACATACATTTATTTACATTGCGTCTTGAAATGCTGGTTGCAACTTCTTGTTACCTATTCAGGTATATAACTCTTATTGCTTCCGATTCTTCCAAGGTAGTGGAAACATTGGAAAGAACCTACCTACTTGAGGGCACATAAATTTAAATGTTACCTACAAATTATGCCTACTGAGTTCGATTTTTACTGATGTGTTTCGTAAACCCAATATAATCCCCTGTCATTTCATCTATTTGATACTGAAGTGCCTACCTACTACTACTTTTTTATGGCTGATGGATTTAATTATGTAGTAGTAAAAAGGATTAGTGAAGGATAGAGTCATCCTAGCAGTACACATTAGAATAATTCGTCTCGATAACAAAGCCGAGAAATGCATTATTTTGGGTTTTTGAAAAGGCTCATTATTCTTAATGATGATACATCATTATAGTAGTTGTACCTAACGCAGTATCAGATGGAAATAAACCTTACAGCTAGCTTTTATCTTGATGCCAGACTACTTCGTTGTTTCCATATTAAAATAAATAGTTTTGGAGCCAAGAGTCATCCATGGTTATCCAATTTTCGAACATTTCTTTATTAAAGTTTCCAATTTCAGTACCTATATGCAATCATTTCAGACGGTGTATTTATGTTATGTTCAATTCTTTCCGCATTTTTTGGGAATTTTCAGAAATTTTATTGTTCCATGACGGACTTCAGTGTTTTTTATGGGAGCTCGAGCTCACGCGTGAAATTAACGCAATGCACTAACTACTAAATATTTATGGTTGAGACGTGTCATTCGGGTTTATTCGAATTAGCTCTGCAGAATGCCGTAAACGTACTTTTGTCAAGATCATGTGATTAGTGAAAGCTTTAGATATGGGCATGCTTTTGGGATGGTTTGGTCACAATTTAATTGTTTAAGAGATTTTAGTTATTATTTAAAAACGTTGCTGATTAGAGACTTAGAGATTAAACTTCGACCTCTTCATACAGATTATAATATTCCTGGTGCTTTATCTACGTATTAGTTTATTTTCATTCTGCCTGTAGATTTCTAGATGTTAAGTACTCCCTTATACCTACTCCCTTTCGCCCCCCTGTTTTCTGCTATACCCGCAATTTCTGCGTTTAACATAATATAACGGGATAGAAAAAGGGAAGAAATATTTTTTCAAGTACCTACGCAGTCATGCAGCATAGCTATCAGAGCAAACTTTGAACGAAAAGTTGTGGATCAAATTAAATTACGAACTTAAATGTGATCATTGAGACGAACCGTGTCCTAACAAGAGACGTGTGACGAGATCGCAATGTAAATATCAAGACCCACATCACAACTCGAAAACTGCAGAATATTAGTCAATTACGGGCATTTTTCACCTACACATTTCTCACTTATTTATGAAAATGGTCGCTGTCAACTCAGCGCTGAAAAATACTTCGACTGTAACACCCCACGTGCCCTATTATAAAAAACCGATTTTTTTAGCTTTTCTGGGCCACTAAATTGTAAATTTAAACCTGAACTGAAGCGATCGAGCTGGTCAACGAACTCAAGTTGTCTTTTGCCAAGTCGGATTTTTTTGCGTTGAAACGACATTTTTACGCCGTGTTTTAATGGAGTTAGTTAATTCTTCCTCTATATACGACGAGTATATATATATCGTGTACATAAAACGTTAAAATGTAGGATTCAGTTCTTTGATAAATGAAACGTATTTGTAGTCCCCCCCCCCCCCATTTTAAATTTTGAAACTATCTAAATACTCGTTGCTCATTTTTTCTTTGCGAATTCGCTAAAACATACTACCGTTTTTGGGAGGGTGTTATATAACAACATCTCTGGGTTACGTTCAGAAATTCAGCTTCCAACTAGTAGATAGCGGTTTATCGTCGGGTTCAAACTAGATTTTAATTCGTTTTCTTAGTTTTGCTATACGTGATTAGTCATTCGTGACTCATCCAATCCGTAGTATATTACTATCGATCGGAATTTCGTGAGAAATTCCATAAAGGAGGGTAATATGTAAATACATTTTCTGTTTCTATTTACGAACTTACCCAACTTATCCTCGTACAAGGTTGAATAGGATACTACGATTTATCAACATGTTTAATTTATTATTGTTTAATCACATTTTCGCTTAATTTATTTCTAGTAATGATCCTCCAAAATCGACGATGGAAAATAATTTTAAACCTCAACTCCCCCCTTAAAATGTATTGGTTATGTATCTAGACGAAGTATTTCAAAACTCTAGGTACTAATCTTTTTCAAAAAATAATCATTTAGTCCGTCCGCTGTCCGATGTTTTTCTTTGAGACTCATGAATTATTGTTTCATTTCTATAGAATTTTTTATCATCATCTTAAATTCAATTCATATTTATTCGAGAGTTTAGTTAAAATTTTTTGCCTATTTAGTCGGACTTGTGACTACTGATAGGTGTTTATTTTATTTCATTGATTGAAGGTTTAAGCCGCATCTCAACCAGAAGGGTCATTAGCGGCATTGAACAAGGTGTCCAAAGGAACACTGGAAGTGGCACGACTCTAAGGGGAGCCATGTTGCAATCCTTGACTAAAAAGGAGCGCCATCAAAAAATGAGAGGTACAGTGATGACCACTATTTAGCCCCCAAAGTGGATTAAAATAAAAATTTAAAAAAAAAATAAAATAAAATAATACAATTAAGACTAGATGTAAAATATGGAGATAACTATATACATGCTATTATATACAATCAGCCAAGTTAAATAAAACTACGACTAGATGTACATAAATATATTACAGATCAGATACCACAGTTCGTAGTAGAGCTTAGCGGCTCTCAGGTACAACAAAAGGGATCGAACCTTGTCTGGTCCGAATAAAAAGTCAACCCACTGAGGGATTATAATGATATGTCCATCATTCTCCTCTGCTCAACAAAAATATTTCTAAGGCATCACTCAGATTCTGCTTTCACCATTCTGCTACAGGGACATAATTAGTACTAATGCATCACTCCATTGACTTTATGAATTAATTGTTGAAATAAATAAAGTGATATAAAATACTAGGCGCTTTGCGCCTCGCCGGATCTATTCTATTTTCTACTGCGTAAAAAACGAGGATAATTTGCTATGCAATTCTTAGCCTGAAAAAATTTGGATAAAAAAAATGTTCAAGTCTGGCTGGGATTCGAACCCACGAACTCGCGCTTCGCGTCACGGACGTTACAAAATAATTGGGACGTTACAAAAAAAATTATTGGGGGTCGGCCTAAGGATTGCATAGCAATTAATAATTGAATATCATTACATTTATTCGAAATTATGTAAAATTATATTAATAATGTATAAATTAAGGCTGAATATACACTGTATATTGCCAAATAAATTGAAAAAAAAGTTGAAAGGTTATCATATTGTCCATATTAGTTTGGTTTCCACTCAACAGCTCTGGAAGTTGGCTGGATGAATATAACTGAAGCTCTTGAAGACATTGGTTGGCTGTGAGATAGGCTATTTAGATCCTGTCAAGAATTTATCAATTTTAATCACGTAATTTTCAAGCATAACCACCATCTCTTGTGAGGAATCTTCCGCTAAGACTGTTAATCTTGCGAAATCTTCCTCTCTTCCGAAGAGCTTTGGAACGTGTACCGTTAAATGCAATTGCAGATAAAACAAGTAGATCAGATCTCACGAAGTGAGTCACATGATAGCGCATTTATTTGTTCGGAGACCTGCGTGATATATATACGCTTCCTGCGTTGAATAGGAGACAAAATGGCTTTGGAGCTCACTCAGCTTATTGATGACCTCTCATGCGTTTTCAGTTTTCTCCCTCTCAAGTTTCAGCTTCCTGCGTTGAATAGTAGGCAAAATAGCTTTGGAGCTTACTCAACTGATCGATGACCTCTCAGTAGTCTTCAGCATTCTCCCTTGAGCCTCCCTTTCAAATTTCAGCTTCCTGTGTCAAAGGAGACAAAAATGCTTTGGAATTCACACCGCTGATTAAAGACCTCTCATGAGTCAGCGACTCCTGATACATCTTACAGACATACCAAGTTACAGACATCCATACCAAATTTCATCAAAATCGGACGTCGGGAAGTGGCATATAAACGATTTTAAGAGGACATAAATACATAGATTGGTACGTCAACGGACAAAGTGAACACAATATTTCATTTTTCCTTTAAAAAAAAAAGCGCTAAAAAGGGATCGGTATGTTGGAGACAGTGATTTCTTATTTCCATACATCCACCTTACGCTGCTAACTCTTAATCCTACGGGAAAATGACAGAAACCACAATCCCCTCCCCCCAAAAATTTAGTTATTCAATAAAAAGTGTTTCACTATGAAAAAAAAAGACAGAGTTTAATCATTAAAATCAATAAACTAAAGGTATCCATCAACGCAATGTTCCTATTTCCCTCGACTACACGTAAACCGTGTATCCCTTGCGGGGCGTAGAAGCCTTGGCTGCGCGACATGAGGCCTCGGTAAAGTAAATCTTCCATATGGAAATCGAGCCATTCACTGACACCCTCCTTCCATTCCATTCTTTCCCTCTTCGGAGCCCTTATGTATTCCAATATACGGGGCTCATATAAAAGCATTGGTCTGGTTAGGTTTTTGTCCCTCCCGTCTTTTGAAAACCCTCAACACGTGTGTACAACAGTACGAGGCACATCACCACCAGTCAAATCAACGTTAAATAATTTTCTTTCTCCCTTTCTTCGCTCTCTTTCTAATTTTTCAATGGAACTCTGGCAAAATGAGTCTGCTCACAAAATGTTGCTCGTGTAAATTGGATAGCAGATCAAATTATTGTTCGCTCGATATAAAATACGCCCCCAATACAACTGACGACCGATGTTTTTCGGTATTATTATGGAACGGCGTTACACGTGTCACAGTCAGCATACCGCCAAATTGCGGCGCTCTGTTATATTTCGTCGTTGGGAGTTCCAACATCGCATATCTCATTTTTCTCAACCTTGAAGAAGAAACGAAAACTGACTCTCTTGTTACTGGACAACATAAGGTAACACAAAAATTACAGAGAAGACTTAAGCATCAAAATCGGTATATATCTGAAAATTGTAAATCAGGTTCACCAATGATCCCTAACCATGATTAAAGTAGACCATTGTTTCACGGAACCAGAGTTTTGAACGTTGATTTAAAACCAACGGGTTTCACCAACGTAATCAATGATTACATTGTTATCACTAAACATCGATTTACAGCGTTTCCGTGTAACGTCGATTTAAAGTTTAAACGTTGATTTAGACGATATCAAGGAGGCATTTTCCCGCAAAATGAGGATTATAACGAGATAATAGTGAGGGAACAGCTGTTACCAACCTGAAATCTTCAATGCTTCTATCTTTTTTGATCCATTCTGATAGCATAAAGTTTTACAAACTAGGTAGTCCTTTACTGCCCTATCATTTCGAAACTAGTGGACGATGATAATTAATGGGTTTCTTCAAGGATTCTGGATTTGAGTTTGAAGTAAAAACCGCGAAATTTCGAACCACTGGAATACTCCATCCAAACGCAATTTTGATTCAAGAGAAAATTCACATCATTCATTGAAATGAATTCATTTGAAATGAATGAAATTCACTTCATTGGTTGTTATCTTGAGAATGAAATCTAAGGGTTTTGAGAATTTGCACGTTCGTGCAAGCATACACGCTCCTATTTATCATTGAGTCAATGCTTAGTTATTGTAATAACTGATAATTGCAATCATATCTGATGAACATTGTGGAATCTACGCGTGTAGCAAGGATCTTCTGACACTGAAGGCAATCCGATGTGACAGACACGGATTCTAAACTGGTCAGAGGGGTCTGCAACCTACAATGCCAGAAGAAATTTCGATTTTACATTTTAGCATAAAGCAAGTTTTTCATGTGAAGACAATGATTCCGTTATACCTTAGTAAACTCACAATCTGCGACGAGTAGTGCAAATTTGATTCCTCTGAAAATAGCGTCATAACTGAGCGCAGCGTAGTTTCTCTTCACAGTGGAAATGGGAATAGAATGAATCGGAATAGGCCGCTCCATTTTCGACGGAAGAGCCAACCATTAAAGAGATGGGAAGAGTTCATCCCTCTCCGAAAGACCTAAGTATATTATGCCGAGCGACGAAAAAAGGGGTCGCGGTTTTACCTCGTTATTACGAAAAGTGGGTCTACTGCCCCCATAAAACTCCCAGATCCGGACTAAGGAAGCGCAAATATTAAAAGATATATATCAGAAAAGAGGAATCATTACTTAGATGGTCTTTCCCACGCGTTTCGCGGCGTAGAATGGACCTGTTCCCACAGTCGTTTTATTTGGTCTCCAGTTATACCGGCTGTGATGTATCATTTTAAGACGACGTATTCACGAACATTATGCTCAGCCCTTTGTCAAATGAAGGTACTAGCAATAAGTACCTAATTTCTTTTCGTATGGTATGACACAATCCACGATTTATCGAGAAGGTGTTATAGCAGGTGGCTTCATCAATCGATTCACGAGTAAGTGTAAAAAATCCATGCCGTAATTTCCAAAATCTGTCGTGAGATTTCACACGGCGGAGGTGTTCGAAATGACCTTTGGTTCGTTTGACTTGGCATCGTCTGGCGACACACATGACACTAACATGCCATTCGTCGACCCGCAGACGCGTGTGCGTGACGTCAACCAAACAAAAATCCACTTATAAGCGCTAGAGAGGTGTCACTTCTGGTGGACCAATCTGGTCCACCAGAACAAAAGGTGGTTCAAAAGGGACAATCTTCTGGTGGACTTATAAGTGAAATAAAGTTCCAGTCATGCAGCATGATCGTATGAGCGAATTTTATTAAAATATATTAAATTGTGTTGAATTGTTTGAAAATTTGAGCTTTTTGAATGCAAAGAAAATGTTAACCATTAATTTTATGGCAAAAAACGTATTCTAAATAGCAATCTGCTATTCAAAAAGAGCTTTTGGGTTTTTCGCTTTTTTGGAAATTTTTATTGATTGTATAGCTAATTTTAAAGAAATTTAGGTACTTTTTTCTGCATAGTTTTGTACATAATTTTGTTAGTGTTCAATTTTATATTTGATGAACTTTTTTGAGCAATATTCTGCTCAAAATTATGAATTTAACAATTTTTGGCCGTTTTTAGCCATTTTTAGTGACATTTTTCTGCACATTTTTTGAGATTTTACCAACTTAATGTACTCAAAAAGTGCTGGCCAACAAACTCATCCTTTTGTTTGGAAAGCTTGATTTTTTTGCGCTAGAACGGAATTTTTATCTTGATCCTAAGAAGAGTTATCGCCTGGAATGACTCATGTATACAAGTGTATATATATATATATATATATATATATATATATATATATATATATATATATATATATATATATATATACATTCCAGTTAATAACTCTCCTTAGGATACATATGAAAAAGCGCAAACTTCATGAATAGTTTCAGAATACCTCAAACCGGATTTCAATGAAGAAATTTTTCAAAAATCTTTATTTTAAAATTTTACGAACAATTTCAATTGCTTAATTTTCTACGAAAATTCGCTAAAATGCTGTAAAGACACCGCCAACTGACAACTATGGATACTATAAAGCCACAGATCTACCCAAATAGCCACTACGAGCCTCTATGTTTCTTGAAGTGTACCAGTGGATTTTATGGCTATGCAAACGATTCTATCATGGAAATGGGATTACTACCGACCCGTCAGCTTCTATGTTCCGGGAAACATCATATCATTGATAGAATTCTTTCGAGTTCCTCATTACGAATTAATGTATAGTGGCACTAATTGTCGTCCGATCTATTGGAGGACGGTTTGTCCTTCTTCCATTTTTTCCTCCTCCGGATAAACTAAGGGAGTTACACTTTGCTAGTAACGCATTGATTGTAGGTGAAAATCAATAGAAATAGAAAACTAAGTAGAAGTATATGAAGAAAAAACCCCGTTTCGGGCCATTTTTGGCTCATAGCATTGATGCGTCTTAAGCAATCGAGCTGGCTAGATTATAGGACCAACCAGACCCGAAGTGGAGTCCATGTGGGAAAGGGCGGATTTTTGTCTCATCAAGTTTAATGGCCTCTTATAGCCCATAAGAGTGGACGGCGGACGGATATTGCAGTTTTGGATTCTACGCACCACCGTTTCAAAAAACGTAAAGTGACAAAGTTTGCGAAAAAATAAGTTTTTCTTCTGTACGATTACAAAGCCTTACTATTGGAAATAATAAACCAAAAAATGAATATTACATTGGTCATTACATCAAATATTGGTTGATAGAGTTTTGTAATTGGGTGGATTTCACTCGGGTTATATTATGAATGTCATATGAATACCACAATTCTTGATGAGAACGATTCATCGGTAATCCAATCTTCGGTTTTTTTTCCCCCCCTCTCTCTCTCTTTTCACCTCGAAATTAATCGCTTTGAAGAGCCGATCCGATAAATAAACATAAAGAGACGTGACAGGTTGAATTGATGGTGACGAAGGGGTTTGAGTTGGAAGGACGAGAGTATTCTTTATTGACCCGGCCCGCTGCGTCCAGCCTCCACGCTCGTCTCCCATCCCAATCCTTCCTCCATGACCTCCTACCTCCTGATTCCCGCAAAGAACGGCCGGGGGTGGTGGTGGCTGTTGGGTGGTGGTGTCGGGGGGAAACCTCCCTCCTACCAGGTCCGCCAATTTATCAACCCCCCGACGATCGGCGTATTTTCTTTTTATCGCTGCCTTCCAAGAAGGAAACCCAACAAGTTTACCAACCCTAATAATAACGTTAGAAGCGTCAACGATGAAGAGGCTTCTTGATTACGCCTCAAGTGAAAATTAACATTACCACGAATTTCGGTGTAACGTGAAGTCTGTTGACTCCCTTATATCCCATATTCTTGTGACATCATGCCTGGAGTTGATTTGAGTTTCTTCCAAGTTCCGCCATGACGTGGTAGATGTTACTGGATCGCAACTCAACCTACCTATTTTCACTAGAAGTTTGCCGTCATATGTCAACCTAATACGTTGTTATAATGACATGTTTTTCAACAGTTCTGTTTTGCGAAAGTAATATTATAGCAATGTAAAGTTTCAATTCAACTAAGGTCGCAGTAATCATACCTGCCAGCGCGATTATTGGTTGTTGACAACAATACCGATCTAGTAGTGAACGAGTTTTTATTTGGACTAGGGACTAACTACTATAGGAAATCAGTGTCCGAAAAGTAAAGAACCTTATTCGTTTAGACTGAGAATAAATAACTTGGAAAATAATGGAGAAAAAATAATTGAAAATTCCTCAGATCTCTGTAGATACTGCGGTGAAGGTACTACATAGCCATTGCTCTGGCAGTTTCATCAGCGTTTTAGACATGTTCTTATTACTATTACTGAGGCAGCTTTACTTGTTTTATTGAATGAATGAAAGGATATATTTGGTAGTTTGTCGAAGTAAACAAGACAGGTTGGTGCTCCACCAACAAACGAAACTACGTAGTTGGTTAAAAGTAAACTAAGTACCTAGGTTGATTGTTGCTCTGCCAACGAATTTCAACTGCTTATCAACAAGTTTGTCGAATATCGAATCAGGAAATGTGCTACATGAATTATAAACCAGCTGTAAGGAGAAACCCTTGAAATTCATTCTTCTGAAGTTTAGACTTCATAAAGACGGGCTTTGAAAGACGGGCTTTGTCAGTGCAGTTATTACACGAGTTTTGAAGTTACGCAAATTTGTGGAACAAAAAAAGTTGATTGAGTAGGTACCTACTTCAATTTTTGTCTGTGAAAGTACATGATGAATAACAAGTAATAATATACGGCAAATAGGTAGTGAATACCTCTCTAGGTACTTACCTTTCCAAAGGCGATACCTACCTTATATTCCTTTCTGGCAGAGCTCTCATGGCGCGTGTGGCAGAATTTAGTGGGAAGACGATGATGAGGAATCGGAAAATAAAATTGAGCCCCATGAATCCACTGAACGTCCAAATATTGTTGCAATTAGGATTCTGAAGGATTCTGAAGACCGATTCGAAGTTGATCGAGAGGACTGGTCGGAGTGAACAACCTCGAAAAATGAGTAAAATGGACGCTGGAGTCACTTGTGCTGCAGAAATTTCTGTAAAGGAAGTGCTAGCTAATGCTGGTTTTCTGACCGAACTTCTGGCCAAACAGAAGTACCAGAATTGTACTCAGAAGGCCGGACTTACCCTATGTTGAATTTGAGGGGGCGTATTATATTAGTTATACAATGTAGTCTATATCTCAACTGAGTCCCGAAATTATAAGTATATAATAAATGTTTCATTTACTTAAGTTACACTTTTATGCATGACTACGAACATCCGCATATAACCCAATTATCTTACAACGCAATAACTCAACTTTATAGCTATACAGATTTCACGCTTAGTGAAAAAGTTTTTCATATAGAAACCCATTGGGTCATATGCTGGTAGGATTAGCGATATAGCAGCGAGCGTGCGAATGCTAAGCCCATCCGGCTTTCTGTTCGTAAGGTTCTACTTCGTACGACTCATAAATATAAACAGTCAATTTCCTGCATATATGTCTAGAAAAAAACTAATTCTTTGAGGATTGGCGTAATTCTTTCCTTGAATAAGAGTTTTTACCTTCACCCGTTCCAGAGAAAGCCCACCAACCTTTTCCAGGGCTAATTTATTCATGACCGTCGAATTGCTTGATCCGCTCTCCCACTGGAAGCCTACGAGCAAACGGATATAGACGGGGAAAAAACATATATTGCGAATTTATCCCTCACGTAACCTTTTTGGGAAGAGAACGGAAGATGGATTTAGAATACATTCAATTTAATTACTTCTCCGGTCATCAATATTTAAATTCAATTGTACGTCCAACATTCCGCTTATTCGTAAGTTTAATAAGATAATACTTGAAGTGTTAATTGTTTTGGCAATATGCGAATGATTTCCTCCATTATGCCTCTCATTCGAGATGTTTCGAATTTATATTAGGAATAGTTTTTTGCGAAGGGGCTAAACTCACACCACGAAATTCGACTTTAATATAATGTAGATTTCAATAATTCCCTTCCTCGGATATTCGAAGTTGGGGAATTGCAACAAAGCAATAACGAGAGTCGCCTATGCGATATTTTCAACTTTTCTAGTTGAATAGTGGACCGATTTTAATGATTATTGCGGCAATCTACTGGTTCTGAAATTCCCCATAGAATCGAGCCTCTGAAATGTTCAAATTTTCACATTTAGATACCATTTAACAATTTTACTTTCAAATTTCAAGGTCTGTGGGACCTTGAGGTTTCGAAAATAGAACGAACGCTGCGAGAATCATTGAAATCGGTCAATCATTGGTTGAGAAAAGTTGAATAAACAGTTTGATCGTATTTTGAATTTTTAGGGAGCTTTGAGCCGTTTTCTGGATCGGACAGAGTTCGCGCGTCTGCCGCTAGGTATCTCTACATTCGAGTCACTCACCTTCCTTGCTCCTTTGGTTGGAAAGGCGCCAGACGATCTGCTTTCAGAGACTTACAGCGCCCCCTTGACACCGCGATATTTTGCAGGGTATAATATATGGACTCTTTCAGTTGAGACAGAAACTGTCAAAGAAAACTGTCATTTTAAGCTGATTTTTCTACAGTAGATAGCTCTTGGGTATAAAAACCCAGCCCCGAAATTGGAATTTTTTTTATGTCGTACCGTAAGGTCGCAATCGTGTACACGAGTTGCATAAATACACACACACACATACATTTTCATGAAACGTATATAGATGTGGGTTCAGATTGAACAAAATACCCATCCTTTCTTGAGTTTCAGAAATTGATTTTCAGGGTGATTGCTGGACTTTTCATTCACCCTTCGGGTAAAGTACTTAAGGAAAGTAAATATAAAATTAGTTTTTACCGTTGGTTGTGTCAGATCATGTTAGCCCCTACATAGACCTTAGATGGGGAATGCCGTTGGATTGATGTCAGGGTATGTGCGTGTGCAAACATGAATCATATCGTTATTTGTGGATCAGAAAAAAAAAAAAAATTTTTTTAACTTCATGTTTTGTTGTGAGGATCTTAGAGATGACAAAATTGCGCAGCGCGCAATTGCGCAGCCATGCGCAACCAACATCAACTCTGTTTTTTCAAATGAGAACCCCTTTTTTTATTCCATATTCAAATTCTACACACAATTTCATGAAGATTTGACCCCTCATTTGATTTTTTCGGCCACGCGCAACCCATTCAGCGAGCGCTCAAAGTTCCGCAAACCTATGGTTGCGCCGAAATTCGGATGTACAAAGTAAACAAGTGTGACTCATGAAATTTCATTATTTTTTTACGCTGAGTCATGTGGTGCTATCCGTTTTTTCATTTGACTAAATGTTAACGCTTCTACAGGCCAAATTGTGGTTATTTTAAGCGATGAGTAGTCTCCCAAAGTGTGTGTTGATTTTTTTCTCTCTCTCTCTCACTTAAAATAACCACATTTTGGCCTGTAAAAGCGTTAACATTTAGTCAAATGAAAAAACGGATAGCATCTCGTGACTCAGCGTCGACAAATAATGAAATTATTTAATGAAATTAATTAAGGTACTTCGTACATCCGAATTTCGACGCAACCATAGGTTTGCGGAACTTCAAGCGCTCGCTGAATGGGTTGCGCGTGGCCGAAAAAATCCAATGAGGGGTCAAATTTTCATGAACTTGTGTGTAAAATTCGAATATGGAATAAAAAAGGGGGGTTTCCATTTGAAAAAACAGAGTTGATGTTAGTTGCGCATGGTTGCGCAATGGCGCGCTGCGCGATTTTGTCATTTCTGAGATCCTCACAACAAAACATAAAGTTTGAAAAAAGAAAAAAAAAGTTTTTTAAATAAATAAATAAATAAATATATATATATATATATATATATATATATATATATATATATATATATATATATATATATATATATATATATATAGGTATATAATTTTTTAGTTTAGAGATGCGACCCATTGAGTATGCCGAAGCATCAAGTCACTCATATTACGTACATCCAGTTGATCTCTATTTTAATCAATAGGACTTGCTTAGTCTATTTTCGTCCAAAGATGCGTGGTTTATTGCCTAAAGAATGTTAAATGGTGATTGGATTTCACTGGCACATACCTTTTTACATAGTAAACATAATAAGGAAAACATCATACAGCAGTTGTAAATAATTTAGATCAGAGGAATGGACAACTGTATGATGGGCCGGAAAGACTGGTGGGTGAACGTGTGATTTTTACTATTATCACACACTTTTCATTCTCACTCCCTATTCATGTACTCATCCCTCTGTTTTCCGAAAGGGAACGTTCCGAAGAGAAAATCTATCGACAACGAATGTGGTGGTTACTATGGTTCATTAATTAAAATAAGTTGGACGATCAGTTGAAATGTTACCTGCTGACAAACAAGGTCAAAATTATTATAATATATTCACAAATCATCGTATACGCACCTCACTCAGCTTCATTTCCTCCTCTCGTACCTATTTGACTGTTTAGGTTGAGGTTGGGGTGCTGGCGGATTGTGGAGGTTCCAGATCTGAGAACCGCCGCAAATTCAACCGCAAACATTGCCGCCGAGCCTGAGTTATTGGAGGAACAAACCATATCAAAGATGTCTCTGTACAGCAGAGCTAACAGCCTCAGTTTGTTTGGGGCCTCTCGTATTTCCTCACTGAAAACTCAAAGGGCCAACCTAGTTGGTTTCCGTGTAATATCGAATAACTTGAATTAGGAAGCCGTGGCTAATGTTGAATCTAAGTTGACTCAAATTATTGGTTCCATATCTACCGGGATGGAGAC
Organism: Adelphocoris suturalis; assembly: GCA_030762985.1. Lineage (NCBI taxonomy): Eukaryota > Metazoa > Arthropoda > Insecta > Hemiptera > Miridae > Adelphocoris > Adelphocoris suturalis. The sequence goes on from CM061041.1 coordinate 63,695,525, forward strand.
CCTAAACTTCCGGACAAGAAAAACAAGGTTCCAATTGATAAAATTGGTTCTTCCATCTCACTAAAGCTCACTATTAATTTCTGACAAGCCCACGGCTACCGATCGTAAAAGAACTTCGCAACTCACAAAAAGCTCCCAATCTTCTGATACCCTTCATATTGCGTCTTTCTGGAGAATTTTCTTCGAGATCTTTCAGCAGATGGAACGAAATAAAATAGGTGAAATTGCTCATACAAATGTGTCAGGAGCGCTGGACATTCCACCATACCTCTGATCAACGTGCGTAGGAACGCTTTGTCAGCCGATTCACGACGCTAATTCACAGTGGTTCATAGTCCCAATCTAGCAAGACTAAATTGAATTTCCGAGTTGAAAGGTACGGCCTCAGCAGGTCTTGACATGCATTTTAATGTCTGGACCTCAAGGCCATTATCAATTGTTTACGACCGGACGTGTCAGTGTATGCTGAGTTTGCGCTTTTTCATTATATATATATATATATATATATATATATATATATATATATGTGTGTGTGTGTGTGTGTGTGTGTGTGTGTGTGTCATTCCAGACGATAACTCTCCTTAGGATTGAGATGAAGGTTCCGTTCTTGCGCCAAAAAATCGAGCTTCCCAAAAGAAAGGATGAGTTCGTTGGCCAGCACTTTTTGAGTACGTTAAATTGATCAAATTTCAAACTATGTACTAAAAAAATCACTAAAAACGGCTAAAAATCGTTAAATTAATTTTTTCGGCAGAATATTGGTCAAATAAAGTTTGTTGAGCATGAAATAGAACATTCAAAAAATTATGTACAAAATTATGCTGAAAATGTACTTCAAATTCATTAAAAACGGGCTAAAAATCGATAAAAACTGCAAATAAAGCTAAAAATTCAAAACCTTATTCATATGGGAGATTATGAGTAAAATACTTTTTTGCCTCAAAATTAATAGGAAGTTAGCAGTTTCTTTGCACTCAAAAAGCTCAAATTTCAAAACAATTTCACATTATACGAGACGATAATTTACGAAAATTTGCTCATACGATCATGCTGCATGACTGGAAATTTTTTGAAATATATTTAAATGAATAAATTGCATAGCAAAGGCGTCCCTGTACTGCGTTGCTGTCAAATCTAGGTTATCTGCTGTAAGTGGGTCACTGCTAACCATTGAAGGGCTTTCTCTTCGAAGATTCGAGTCAAAATGATCGTATGTAAAAATAGCTACTCAGATAATATCAGAGCCTTAGGTTTGAATAACTAATCCTGTTTCTTAAGTGATGTTTTGCCTTGAATGAATCTAACGAGTAAAAAAAGTATGCCAAGTTGGGTGTGGCACATAGCTTCCTCGTTTACATGTCATAAATGCATAGATCATTGAAATTTTTTTTCTAATGATTTCGAAAAAGTCCATAGCGGAATAGAGAAACCAAGAACTAGCGTGAAACGTCATAATGGGTCAATTAAGAAACAAAAAATTAGGTATACTTGATGTAATTTACGTTCGAGCATGCGCAGAATGAACTCATGAGTAGACAATGAAATAGGTACCGGTCCATCAACAACCTAACCCGCGCATTCGCTGACAATTTCATCAAAATCGGATGAAAGCTGTTGAAATTAAGGTCGTTGAAAGGATTCACATTGGCGCATGCGCAGTAAGCTATCAATGATACCATCATGTTGAAATTGATATGGGATGATTGAATTGATTCAATTGATGATTCAATTGATGATTGGACCATCGTCCAAATTTGAGCGAGAAAGGACGACAAGGGCATGAGAAAATGATGCTTCGTGGAATTTACGTTTGCGCTTGCGCAGACTGAAGTACTTAGTCAAGAATGATGAAACTTAAATACTACCGTCTACACCCTAGCCCGCACATTCTCTGGAAATGTCATCTAAATCTGATGAAAACTGTAGAAAATAAGCTTGTTACAAGGATCTGCGAACACACGACAGGCACACACACAAACACACGTACGCGCACACACACACACAACCACACACACGCACTCGCACACACACATCCACACACACACATAACACACAAAGACGGACAGACACGGAACCAAAGTGGTTCAAAACGGTCTAAAACGTAAAACGCGAGCGGAAATTTTGATTTTGGAGACCAAAAATTTTTTTCTCCTGAAAGTGAAAACAATGCTTCTGCTACCTGTAGATAGATTCGGAAGCTATAGGTACTCAAATAAGATAAGGTACTCAGAGCCTCAGTTTTGAATAACAGATCCTGTTTTGTAGGTGATGCTTTGCCTTGAATGGATCCAACGAAAGAAAAACCTTCGGTGACACAAACATGGTAAACCGGGAGAGAGGAATCCGGGCAAATCGCCCTCTTCCCGAACGGAGGGGTGAAGGCCACCACTATTCCCCCAGGCTACGAAGAAGTCTCTTCTATCAAATTACTTAATGTTATAGAAAAAGAGTCGCGACGTGATAAACCGGCTTCCATTGTCGGTGGAACGGAAAGCTCCGGATGAGGCCGCGAGCTATTGTGCCGCCGGAAATGATTTCTTGTCCTTGTTCACCCCAACATCGTCTCCCTGAGAGATATATACTTTTTTTCATTCTTCTTTTTTCTCTCTCGGGAGAAACGAAAAGTTCCATTCATGCAGCATGATCGTAGGAGCAAATTTTCTTAAGTTATCATATTATATTATGTTAAATTGTTTTGAAATTTGAGCTTTTTGTTGGGAAGCAAGAGTTAACCATTATTATTATGGCAAAAAACGTACTCAATCTCCTGTTCAAAAAGAGCTTTTGGATTTTCCGCTTTTTTGGAAATTTTTTATCGATTGTATAGCAAATTTTAATGAAATTTTAGTACATTTTTCAGCATAATTTTGTACATAAATTTTTTAATGTTCTATTTTATATTTGATAATCTTTATTTGAGCAATATTCAATTGAAAATTATTAAGTTAATTTTTAGCCAATTTTAGTCATTTTTTCAGCACATTTTTTGAAATTTAACCAATTTAATGTGCTAGAACGAACTCATATTTTCTTTATGAGAGCTAGATTTTTGGCGCAAGAACGGAATTTTTATCTCAATCCTAAGGAGCGTTATCGACTGGAATGACACACACACACACCACACCCACACAAACATATGAAATAGCGTAAACTTCCGGAATAGTTTCAGAATGCCTTTCAGTGAACTTGAATTTTATTAATATTTGCCGTAAAATAGATATAAACTAAAACAACAAAAAAACTGATTCACTTCGACAATTTTATTAGAAATCATCATGGTGGGTTTTAGGCGTAAAGGACTTTCGATAACGAATTCAACGAAACCAAAACGATTTTAACGGGTTGAGCCGAGCATTTTCGATTCGTAAAGATAGATCATCAAAAATTGATTTTAAAATTTCTCCCTTGATAAAAAGAACAATATGTCATGGATTTGACATAGAGCTTACAAGTACCTACTAATCAATCGTATACCTACCATGTAATACCTTATTTTCACATTATTAGTTCATGATGGTTACTTAGCAATATTAGTTCATAACTTAGCGTGATAAGTCAGCTTTCCTTGACACTTCAATGGCTTTGGGTGCTCTCACACCCTTAGGGGGCACTACAGTGAGTAAAATGAGAGCATTGCAAAAAGTGGCGAACGATTTTCATGCTATGAAAACTAACGGAGTTACATTTCCCTAGTAACGCTTTGGTTGTACGTGAAGATCTATGGAAAATTTTAAAATCAAAATATTATATATACCTATATATATATATATATATATATATATATATATATATATATATATATATATATATATATATATATATATATATATATATATATATATATATATATATATGTCCTTCTAGACGATAACTCTCCGTAGGATTGAGATAAAAAATCCGTTCTTGCGCCAAAAAATCAAGCTTTACGAATGGATAAGTTCGTTGGCCAGCACCTTTTGAGCTCATTAAATTGGTCAAATTTCAAAAAATGTACTAAGAAAATCACTTAATCTCTCCTGTTCACCGAAGGATGTTGAAAATTGATTGGGAGCCTCTCTGGGATAACAAGAGACGAATGACGAATGACGGGCTCCACCTGACCGATTCGAATAGTTGGTTCTGCTCACGCAAACTACGAGAGTCTCTTTAGAATAATATTTAGAACGAGTTTTTTCCATAAAATCGGTAATTAACAATATCTTTCCATTCAAAGTTTTAATTTTCAAAACAATATAACATTTTTAGTAACGATAAATTACCAGAATTCGCTCATGCCATCATCCTGCATGACGAACTTATTATTTTGATTCGCAACTCAACCACACAAGTTGAAGTAACCGTAATTCATAGACCCCTTATCCAGCCGTTGGAGACAACACGAATTTCAACCTCACATTCGGCTCTGTTTTTTATTATTTTCTCGGGAAAGTGCCACAGCGGAGAGGTGGAGCCGAATGTAAGGCAGCCCTTATAGCATCTTTTATTCAACGTCATTTACGAGAGGTCTTAATAAACCTTGACACTTGGTTCCCGCCTTCTGGCACCGGCCGCTATGAATGATGGAACCTTGTGGAAGGGCGAGAATTACGCTGGCGCTGGTCGCGCGATAAACCGTCGCTCTCGGAATGCCAGGCAATCATTCTAATGGATTCAGTTGTTACTACTAGCGCCGTCCGCTCCTTTTGAACAGTTATTTTGCCGGTACTTCCGTTGTTTATCATTTATTTTTATTTTGAGCGAGAACAAGTACAAGTATTGTAAACATTAAACAAGACAACGGTGAATGGAGGCTTGAATATGAATGAAAGGAACAAGGGTAAATTCCGAAGAGAAAAAGATGAAGATATTGCAATAGCATGAGATTCATTATTATTAAAAAGTAGCCTAGTTTTCTCGCTCGGTATGACTGTATAGATCCGATGGTATTTACTGTTGAGTGGGACATGTAAAATGATTGGAAACGGTGAATCACTAAGGGTGATTTGAAATGTGTGAGGAATGTCGCTCGCTTCGCTCGCTCTCTGTGGGATGTATAGATGCGATGGGATATATACTCCACCCCGAATTCGGAGGAAAAACCCCGTTGAAATTCGACGTGTGTAGGGGATGTTGCTCACTTCGCTTGCTAAGGGCGGGTTCCCTCGCTCGCTCGGTGTGGGATGTATAGATGCGACGGGATTCCATAGAAACCTACAGCCCATGGTTGGGGCGGGGGTGAAAAATTATAAAATTGCTTACAATCCTTTCCTATAGAAAATCCCATGGGAATGGCAAAAAAAAGTAAATCTTATAAAAAGGGCAAAACGAAACTAATAAATTGCTGTGTAATAATTGGCTGCATTTTGTATGTGGGGCCACGAAAAGTTTATTAGGTTTAATTAAGATAGGCCATCTATCTGCGTAGAAGAGCTATCCAATAAAGATCATGTGGAACCACAAAAAGTTTAGTTTTAAGAACATTATAGTACTAACAGAACTTTCAGATGTTGAATTTTTGTGTACGGATTTAAATTTTGCACTCAAATAAAGATTACGTACAGCCCATGGTTCGCGGAAAATTTTAAAATGCTTGCAATCCCTTTCAATTACAATCCTAAGGGAACGGCAAAAAGAAAAAAATAAATAAATCTCAGAAAACTATGTGGAACCACGAAACGTTTAGTTTTAAGAACATTTCGATTCTTTAACTAATTGTATAGGTACGATCATGTTAAAATATGTGAGGAAGTTGTACTGCCCACCCGACTTGGTCACGGTGGTCCGCTAGGGTGGTTCAAAAAAAAAAAAAGTTCTGGGATTTTTGGTCCCCATTGCGTTTTTGCTTCCTCGGTATGTCAGAATGACTCTCCTAAAGTTTTAGCAAAAAATATTAATCCTAACCACTTTACCTGGGTCGATTTTTGCCAGTTATCGACTGCTATCGTAAACCAACCTCTAAATTGGGGCCGACGTGATGATTTGAAGGACGGATTTCAATTTTTTTAGGTCTATTTATGGGTTTTCGCATGCGCTGAACACGATGAACCTATTTATTTTACGCTCCGTCCACTAGTTATCCGGTAAACTGGCGGAGGACACTGCTTGAAGATAGTAAAAATCGAAAATTTCACCGAAAATGCTGTCGCCTGGTTAAGAATCGTACTATAAACATGCTATTATGGTCGGATAATATGCTTTGGCATGTTCTGAACATGATTCCGTTTTTTACTATACTTTTTTACTTCGTTTATCGGCCATAAACCTCAAATTACTTGTAGGGTAATAGACAAATTCACCCTAATTTCACCAGAAATTATGTCGCGTTGATCATTTAAGGTCCCAAAATACCTTGTGCCGATAAAATTTGGTATTTTTTTTATGTTTCGATATTTCATCGTGTTTAATTTTTTTTTTTTTTTTTTTTTTTTTTTTGTATATTTTTGTTATGTTATTCTCGTTAAAATGTTATGTTATGTGAAACTAAAATTATATTACATATTATTTTCAATTATACTGCATCATTTTTTATTTAACAATCCAATCACAGTTCAGACAATTCAGAACTATGAATTTGACCCCGGAAAACCGATGGAAACTAAGGAATTTTACAGAAAAATGGGAAAATTTTAGCTATTTTCTCCATTTCGCCGCTATATTTGGCAAATAAGTACAATGCCGGTTCAGGTCCTTGCCAAATTACCTACGGCTTTGTATCGAGTATCCTGGAAAATACCAAATTTTATCGGCACAAGGTATTTTGGGACCTTAAATTATCAACGCGACATAATTTCTGGTGAAATTAGGGTGAATTTGTCTATTACCCTACAAGTAATTTGAGGTTTATTATGGCCAATAAACGAAGTAAAAAAGTATAGTAAAAAACGGAATCATGTTCAGAACATGCCAAAGCATATTATCCGACCATAATAGCATGTTTATAGTACGATTCTTAACCAGGCGACAGCATTTTCGGTGAAATTTTCGATTTTTACTATCTTCAAGCAGTGCCCTCCGCCAGTTTACCGGATAACTAGTGGACGGAGCGTAAAATAAATAGGTTCATCGTGTTCAGCGCATGCGAAAACCCATAAATAGACCTAAAAAAATTGAAATCCGTCCTTCAAATCATCACGTCGGCCCCAATTTAGAGGTTGGTTTACGATAGCAGTCGATAACTGGCAAAAATCGACCCAGGTAAAGTGGTTAGGATTAATATTTTTTGCTAAAACTTTAGGAGAGTCATTCTGACATACCGAGGAAGCAAAAACGCAATGGGGACCAAAAATCCCAGAACTTTTTTTTTTTTTTGAACCACCCTAGTGGTCCGCTGACTGATTCAAGGCCGTCTGAAATGCCGACGAAAACTGACTACAAGGCGGTGTTCAGGAACCTTGTACGAGTAGAAATTGACCATCCGGGAAATCGGAGCTGATCGTTTACTCGTACACGACGCATATCAAACATTCAGTTTTCGGGTGTTGTAACACCCTGAATTATGGGATAGTAATAAAAACTTCAATACATTTTCTATCTTTATAGTATACTTTAACAAAATATAACTATTCTAATTGAATATACAGAGTAATCAGGGATAATAACGATATTGTGATTATGATTTTTCGTGGAAATTTCACTACTCATACATGAACCGATGAAAATTCTACAACAGCGCTTTTCAATCTAGTTCCATATGATGGATCTTGTTGTAAGTTACACTTGTACTTTGCCCAAAATTTCAAAAATTCACGGTGAACCGACTCGCCTGCTTGTTCTGACCATAGACCTAGACCTTTATTATTATTTATGAAATTCAAACATTGATCAATGTGTCTCAATGCTATATGCATTTTCAATGTTTCAGTCACTTCTGTTGCTAACACTGCCGATTTTAGTTCCCTAATAGATTCTCGAATACTCTGCATATTTATAGTATTTGAAGAGAAGCAATTAGTAACGAGCTTATCCATAGCCTTGAAAGCAGAGACAAAAGGAATAAGCCTGAACATACCAACTTCATTATATATTTCTTCATTTAAAAGTGTGTAAGCGTTTTTCGTCAGCTTTCTACAGGCGTTACCCTCAAATATATCTCCCTGATAATTTTTCGAAATCACGTGTAATTTTGTCGGCCACACGAGTGCTTTCTCTCTTCCTACCAACGGTACTAGGCCTTGCCAGAACAAATGGTTAACAACACCTTGCAAGATGTGTAGTTCGGGAATCATGAATTTCTCAAGAATAAATGAATCACTATGTTCAGTAACTAGAGGGGAATTCACAGTGCTCTTACAATGTTTCGCAAATTTCTTAACTCTCCCCAACGCTACAAATTTGTTGTAATCCTTTTCAACGTCACCGAAGGTTTTTAATGCGCAAGGATCATTGTTTCCCCCTTTTTCCTCAAACAAGTCTTTGCGATTTTTCAAATCTCCAAGAGTCACGTAACAGTAAGGGCATGGGAAGGACGCTGTAGCGGTTTGTTGACCATTGACAATTAACATAAGTTTTAAATCAGAAACAAACTTAAATGATACATTATTGATTTGAATCAAATTGAATAATAATTGGACATTCTCATAGGTTTCCTCAATATCTGGCACCAAACATATCAATATTAATTTTTTAACACTAGTGCATTTTGCTTCTTTAGAGAAACCCAATTCTTTGAAAAAATCTTCTCCATTATATTCACCAATATCAGTATCGTTATGAATCACAGTTTCCGGGATTATAGACATGCAAATTTTGAAAAAATTTTGACCTCCATCTGCCATGATTTTAACTACATAATTACCAATTATATTTCTTTTTTCCAATATTTCGTATAATAGTTCTTGACAGTCTGCGTATACAACAGGTTTCAAATCCTTGCCTGTTTTAGTTTCAAATGTTTCGTAGCCTAACTTATAGATCTCACTCAATAACTGAGACTTCTCGGTCATATGTTTACTATAATTTGCCGGAACTGCTTTCTTACCGCACGCCGCTCGAATATTCATGTTGAGATTCTTCATTTTTCTAGTAGACAAATCACAATTTAGTTTAATCGCGTCCAGCTGCTCTACCTTGAAAATTGCCTGCTGTTGTCCCCTCTTACACAAAAACAACTTTCTTTTTTTACTACCGCTACATATTGCAATTTCATCTCCAGAAGTAGCGTTAATCCTTTTTCTGATTACTGAAGAAGCTAACTGTTCTTGATCTGCAGATGGCAATTTTTCTACCAATTTTCCAATATTCATTCGAGCCCGCGAATTGAGATGAGAATTACAAGAATGACTTAAGCCTTTGCCGATTGTCTGCAGACATTTGGAACAAACCTTTAAAATCCCAGATACTTTTTTAGTCTGTGCTCTAATTCTCGGGAGATTTTTTATTGCCGATCTTCCAGACCCCAACTTTCCATTGAACTCAGTAACACGATTATTCAAATTTCTCAATTTTCCTGCTCCCAATTTGGGCTTGATATGCCCTTTGAATTTAGCAGTCAGGCATATGTAGCAGTTACAGTTTTTGTCAGTGAAATTTTTCCCTGCTCTTGTAACTTTGGGCAGAAGAATGTCTCTATATTTTGGAACGATTTGCAGAGGTCTCTTTTTAATATTTTTATTGTGTTCTTGGAGAGTTTTTCGGCACGTGCAACAAATACTGAGAGGATACCTGTTGCCAGTGATATCATAATTCTCATCGACAAATTTCTTTATCAGTGACATATGTGAATTAGTAATATTGAAGAACTCGATGCGTTTGGTTCCAAGTGAAATCTTCTTTCCACAAGGTCCACAAACTTTCCTCCTGTTCTCTTCATGACCACAACAAGACAGCATCGTTAAACACTAATTACAGTCACTTTTCGTAAAAATGTTTTCGGTGTCGACGATGGAAGAATGAATTATATGACCACTCACTAGCTCAGTTCGATTATTACTAACATGTTTCTGTAAAACGCCCGGATTCTGAAGAAGCGAAAGTCTGTTTGTTATCGTTACTGAAAGTCTGTTTGTCAACAAAAGAAGTCTATAACAGTTTCTCGCTCCCACATATATAGAACGTGTCTTTGCCATGCCGTGGTCTACACCTTGCGCGATCTTATCTATCCGCCTTGATTCGTATTTTAGTCTGAAAGTGTGAGGGGGGGGGGGAGAGGGAAACGGAGAGAGAGAGAGCGCAATGCATAAGGATTAAATGCTGTACACATTATTTGTAAATCTATATGTATATTTATGTATATATACTACATATGTGTATTTGTGTGTGTGGAGGTGAAATGGGAATACCCTCGACACATACCCGTGCCCATTCCCCTCCCCCCTCAACAAAACATTTGAGTAAATATCGAGAAAAACTTTTCACTGAGCCCATAATTCAGGGTGTTACAACACCCGAAAACTGAATGTTTGATATGCGTCGTGTACGAGTAAACGATCAGCTCCGATTTCCCGGATGGTCAATTTCTACTCGTACAAGGTTCCTGAACACCGCCTTGTAGTCAGTTTTCGTCGGCATTTCAGACGGCCTTGAATCAGTCAGCGGACCACCGTGTGGTAGACGTTTTTTCTGTTGGAAATTACTATCAAACGCGACACCTTATGTAGAACCACAAAAAGTTTAGTTTTAAGAACATTTCAGTACTAACAGAACAGTCGGATGTTAAATTTTCGAACGTATTTGTTTTCCCCGTTATGTTTCCTCTCGAGCTGTTTACATTAGTAGTTCCAGTTTTATCAAGGATTCGTATATTTACAGTTCCTATTTTCACATGAAATCATGGAAAACAATATTCATAGGGATGTATTTCAATTTTTTATATTCATTTCAATTTAGATAGGTCATTTATCTGCGTAGAAGGGCTACCAAATGAAGGGATCGTGGAACTAATCAAACTTCAGCTAAATCGTTACGTCCATGTTAAAATATGTAAGGAAGCTATACTTACTGCCCACTCAACATATTGGTACCAACAGAACTGTCGGATGTTGAATTTTTGTTCTTCTACTGATTTATACGATTATATACTCGTACGTCCACCTTACAATATGTGAGGAAGTTATACTGCCCACCCAACTTGGCATACGTTTTTTTTTCTGTTTGAAATTACTCACAAACAAATTAAATATTATAAAACTATGTGGAACCACGAAAAGTTTATTTGGTTTAATCAACATAGGCCATTATTTTATGTAGGGAGACCTCGGCAACCCGAGTCATCGCCAAAATTTCCAAAGCTGTGTTTATGTTTGTTCTATCTCTTGCAGATTTTCATCTTCATCTTTTCCTATTTTCTGGAAATGATGGGAGGGGACGGAGGAGGAGTATTCAGATTAAACTCCACTTCTGACCCAGAAGTTGTAGAATCCTCCAACGTACTTCGTCCATAGTGAATGACAAGTTTTTTTCCCATCAACCAGTAGTTAATCTCCAATCAAGACGGCATGCTTCTAGTTAGGTATCGAGCCAAGCGTACGTGTTTTTGCGAGCTCCGTATTAAGTATTGATTTAGCAGGGTTGTATTGTGAATTTCGTTTCAGTTTTTGTTTTTGACATTTTCATGTCTTTGCTTTGGCACATAAACTAAAAAAACGTCACGGAAAATAATTGCTCACGAAAATTGCTCACGAAAATTGTCCCAAGTGGCCACAACGATGATTATGACCATCAGAAATGACGTTTTTACCTAATGATCCCACGATTCTGAGATTTGGTATGTAGCCCCTCGAGGGACTTCTGAACACAACTGACCGATTACAGATCAGCTGAGTGGCTCTAGAATCCAGTTTTTTCCCTAATGATCCCACGATTCTGAGATTTGGTATGTAGCCCCTTGAGGAACTTCTGAACACAACTGACCGATCCAAGATCAGCTGAGTGGCTCTAGAATCCAGTTTTTTCCCTAATGATCCCACGATTCTGAGATTTGGTGGGCCCTTGAGGGACTTCTGAACACAACTGACCGATCCCAGATCAGCTGAGTGGCTCTAGAATCCAGTTTTTTCCCTAATGATCCCACGATTCTGAGATTTGGTACAGATGGGCCAATATTTCTGTGCGCGTGGACGTTTCGCTATTAGCCACACTAAAAACATAGCCTGTTGTTCTCCGCATTGTATTTCTGTGCGCGTGGACGTTTCGCTATTACCCGCACTAAAAACATCCGCGCGGATGTTTTCACAACCCCCTCGCCTAGACCCGACCAGTTCTGGTCGCGCGCACAGAAATATTGGCCCATCTGTATGTAGCCCCTTGAGGGACTTCTGAACACAACTGATCGATCCCAGATCAGCTGAGTGGCTCTAGAATCCAGTTTTTTCCCTAATGATCCCACGATTCTGAGATTTGGTATGTAGCCCCTTGAGGGACTTCTGAACGCAACTGACCGATCTCAGATCAGCTGATCTCAGATCGGGAGATTTGGTACAGATGGGCCAATATTTCTGTGCGCGTGGACGTTTCGCTATTAGCCACACTAAAAACATAGCCTGTTGTTCTCCGCATTGTATTTCTGTGCGCGTGGACGTTTCGCTATTACCCGCACTAAAAACATCCGCGCGGATGTTTTCACAAAAGTACCCCCGACAACCCCCTCGCCTAGACCCGACCAGTTCTGGTCGCGCGCACAGAAATATTGGCCCATCTGTATGTAGCCCCTTGAGGGACTTCTGAACACAACTGACCGATCCCAGATCAGCTGAGTGGCTCTAGAATCCAGTTTTTTCCCTAATGATCCCACGATTCTGAGATTTGGTATGTGGGCCCTTGAGGGACTTCTGAACACAACTGACTGATCCCAGATCAGCTGAGTGGCTCTAGAATCCAGTTTTTTCCCTAATGATCCCACGATTCTGAGATTTGGTATGTAGCCCCTTGAGGGACTTCTGAACACAACTGACCGATCCCAGATCAGCTGAGTGGCTCTAGAATCCAGTTTTTTCCCTAATGATCCCACGATTCTGAGATTTGGTATGTAGCCCCTTGAGGGACTTCTGAACGCAACTGACCGATCTGAGATCAGCTGAGTGGCTCTAGAATCCAGTTTTTTCCCTAATGATAAGAAAATAATAAGAAAACACACATGAAAATGTCCCAATGTGTTGCAGACTCGTATGCAAGCATTTTTCTGATGATTTCCGCTTACAACCGAGTCGTTGCTAGGGAAATGGTACTTCGTTGTTTTTTGTGGTTGCTCTTTGATTAACTCTCAGCCATAACAATTTTCATAAATTTTTAACGGGTAGATTTCTGGAAAAATGTCATTTTTGCGAGTTTGGTTGGTGATTTGTTGTTCACTGTAGGGAAAGGACTAATGAATGAATGAATGAATGATAACATGTTTTTATTAACAGGAAATTGAATTTAACATATTTATTCATATAACATGAGAGGCTATATGGTATATATTACCGTCAGCCGGAGTTCGCCTTTAGTTAAGTATAATAGTATAGATTATTGTTTCTTTCTTTAATTAGTATTAATTGTCGTTATATTAGTTATAAGTAGCGTAAGTAGGTTATTCTAATCACTATAAGCGGGTTTAAATTGAGTAATTCTCATTTAGTCACCGTATCAAATGCTGACTTGAGGTCGACGAAGCAGCAATAGGTTTTCTGGTTTTCCAGAAACCTACCCTCAACAATATATTTTGCCAACGTAAAGATATGGTCCAGTGTCGTATACCCACGCCTGGTTCTCACTCAGCACCGAGTTTTCCTCAATCCACCGATTTATTCTGTTTATTAGTGCTCCAACATAAAGCTTCACCATTGCATCTATGCTGAATAAACCACGATAGCTACCCGGGTCCTCCCTCTCTCCTTTTTTATAAACTGGGAATACTAGCGATTGGGAGAATGAAGAATCCAGAATCCCCGTATCAAAATAGCTGTTATATATTTTCAGCAGCATAGTTAAAAAGCTGTCAGGAGCTTTCTGGTAAAATTCACAAGGAATCCGATCCTGACCAGGCGCCTTCCCTTTCTTTGTTTTATTTGTGACATTTTTGAGCTCATCCAGGGTAAAGGGACCATCCAGCGAACCATCACTCACAAGGGGCATTGCGTAACTGAACACATGGGGACTCGAAGGAAGGTTGTATAGTCTAGCGAAGTGCTGGACCCAGTCTCCTATATTCAAGTATGGGATCACATTAACTTTTTTGTTTTTGAAATAATTAGCAATCTGCCAAAATTCTCGAGTGTCTCGGATCTCCAGAAATCTTCCTGCCATCTGTCCCAAGAAACCTGCCCTTTTTACAGCACACACCTGTTTGTACTCTTTACCTACCTCTATATATCTAGTCCGAACCATCGCTGACTCAGTTTTTTCGAAGAGTCTCAAGAGGAAAGGACTATTCACTCTACCGAGTACCGTATTCCTTAGTCAGCAGCACTCGAGCCGACCGGTACCGCGTTGAATAATTGCACATTTCATTCCAGCGACTTAGCTTTCAGTTTCACAGTGAAACCTTGATGGCAGTATACCTACAGATTCTAGACAACGTATTATTATCTCCTTAGGATTCAAATAAAGACATCGTTCTTCGCGAACAAGTTAATTTTATATTTTCGGATTACTTATTGCTTACCTTATTACATTAGACTCAGTACAAGAAACACAACAAACAGTATACGTATACAAGAAAAGTAGGTACTTTCCATATAAATTCCATTAAAATTCATTTAAATGTGCTAAAACTGCATGAAAACTGCAGGACATTGAGTGAAATTCTATAACTTATTTGTGTTGTAGAGTGCTCTTTGGGAGAAACAAAATTTTATACCATATGAATTTTATTATTATTTTCTTTTGAACCTTCATTTTTTAATCGACCAAGAGAAAAACCGTTAACGAAAATTTGTTTGTTGAGGTTGAAAGATGCGTAGAATCTAAAAACGAATTAAAAATCCATCCTGAGTCTCGGAGCTCATAATAAATGTAAGTTTATATTATGTTATAATATGAATGATTTCAAAAGGCAGCTATAGTTTTACAATGGCCCAAAACTCCATTAAGGAAAAACTGTGGAAATTCATCTTTCAGTCTCATCGGAGGTAAAGGTCCACTATTTTCATTTTTTAACGTGCTGAAAGCGCACAGCTCGTTCAGAAACCTTTGAGCTCAAGTGAGGTTTCGTGATACATTCCTTTCTGAAGATACAAGTAAATCTCGCAATTTTCAATAAACGGGACATTACACCAGCTTTCACCAATGAAGTGGCTCCGTTCTGTTATAATTCCAACTCTCAGCCGTTAAAATACCGAAAAGGCTGGAGCCTCAGTGGAATAGCCCGGATTTCACCGGGGGAGGTTTCATGGGAAATCAGTCAAGCGTAATATGAGAATACTACCCTCCATTACACCCCTCGGCTCGCCGGCCCTGTAATTCAAAATCTGCTAATCACGATGGGGGTTTTATGCTCGAGAGAGTAAGCTCGCTGGTCCGTTTTGAAGTGGTATTTCGATTTCATTTTCCAGATGAGATTAAACAACATCTATAATTCGGCCTCTAGCCGAGGCTGGGGAGCTGCTTCCGAAGGCTCAGTGGGATTTCGTATATGCAGTTAATTTAATCTGTAAGTGAAACTAAGAGGTTTTTGCCAGGTAATTGTACAGGTGATTAATTAACATATTGAGAGGAACATATGTTAATCACGAAGTAGACATTTGAGCAAATTAGTTTTAACCCTTTGAACCCGGCTGGGACATATAAGTCCCAAGCAGTGCCTAACGTGATGGGACAAACTTTGTCCCAGCAACAGATTACCTTTTGCTTCGATTTCCCAACAATCCGGCTTCTATTTCTGGAAAATACTGTAATTATTTTCAGTTTTCCTTCGCTCTGAAAGAGTTACTACAAGGGAAAGCTACGTAATTGGCCTGAAAATAGTTTCATGAAACTCCCTCTACAATAAAATGTGGACAAAAACTGTAAACTGTTAACATATCTTCACAAATCATGAAATGTATTTAGGTATTGTGTGTCAGTCTGCCCCTCGGTTGGTCGGTCTAACTGTAACTGATGATCATTTTAGCGACCTCTCTGTTCAACATAAAAAATTAATACTGCGGTGTTTCATAGAGTTATAAATGTATGATCCAACAGCAACATCACTTTTTTACTTTTTTTTCCCCTTACAACTTCAAATATTTGAACCCAATTTATATGATTTATCATTTTCGTTAATGAATTCGATATGAAATATTTACATTCCTGAAGGCCCTCTTTCGGGAGAAAAAAAAATGTTTGGTCTCCTCCAAAATGAAAATTTCCACTCGCATTTTACGTTTTAGACCATTCTGAACAACTTTGGTTTTGAGTGTGTGTGTTTGGAAGTTTAAATATACAAGAAAAACTCTCTAGAGCATTATGAGACAGTTCAAATGAAGCTATTGCAATGGCTCCAAAAAATTTAAAGCCAAAATTTTCGAAAATTTCATCATTGAAACTAGGCATTCGGAAACGATTCCTGAAGTTTGCGCTTTTTCATATATATTAATAGCTTTTCTCAATCTAATTCAACATATTTCCAATCAAATTCAACATGTTACCAATTATATTCAACATTTTAAATATCAAATTCGTGATTTTACCAACCAAATTCAACATTATTTCCTAGACCCAAAAAAAAGCATGGGAAAGAATGAATAGTTGATATCATGTAATCGAATTTTTGTAATACACGAAATACACACGACCCCTTGTCATTTGCGCCCGGCTTACGGAAGTGAGAGGGCTTGCGACGCCTGGCTAAAGGAAGAGACGTTACAAACGCACTGAACTGATTTACCTAACGAATGGTTTCCTTAGCATATTTTGGATCTTTATTTTCTTTGCTTTTTTCGTGGATCTAGAAAATAATGTTGAATTTGATTAGTAAAATCTTGAATTTGGTTGGGCAAATGTTGAATTTGATTGGGAAAATATTGAATTAGATTGGGAAAAGCTACATATATGACACTCCATACGATAATTCTCCCTAGGGTTGGGATAAAAATCCCGTTCTTGTGCCAATAAATCAAGCCTTCAAACAAAAGGATGAGTTCGTTGGCCGACAATTTCTGAGCACATTAAATTCAAATTTCCAAAAATAAACTAAAAAATCATTATAAATGGCTAAAAGCGGTCTAAAATCATTAAATTTATCATTTTTTCAGAAAAAGAAAAAAAACTATGTCAGTTAACAAGGACGTTAAAATTTTTTTGCCCAAAATTATGCCGAAAAACGTACTTGAATTTCATTACCTAATATTTCCCGGAAGATCAATAAAAATCCGAAATCATTTTTGAATCACCAAGTTGTTTTTAGTATGACTTTTTTTGCCATAAAATGTGTTTTCAACAATTTATTTCTACTGAAATTTTTCAAATTTCAATTCAATTTTACATATTTACAATACGGTAGGTGATTTAAGAAAATTCGCTCATACGACCATGGTGGAACTTTTTTATGTCATTTGTCAAGGATGGTTTCATTTGCCAGCTCTACTTATTTTAAGTACTTGATATGGTAACGAGATTTTCATGAAAAACGTTTAACTCAGGTCAACATTTTGTTTCATTTCCAATGTCCTTGATGGTTTTCGCTCTCCGTTTGCCCTATTTGAACACTGGTTAGCCGCTGACCCAAAATATACGGAGATGGAGGTCACTTGGCTAGAAGATTATTCCGTTTACCAATTCAATCCTTTTCAAATAAGCTTCTCGGAACTTGTTGGGCACTCAGAGTCTCAATTTCCTCTTTGATCTTGGCTTTAATCGTGAACTGGCTGGTTCTCTGTGACGACGCACTTTACAGTCGTTGAATGAATTCTGAAATGTGTACCCGCCTGTCATCAACCTTTAATAATTCCGGCTTTGCACAGCAGCTTCAAGATTTGGTCATTTTGAAAGGTCATCTTCCTGGAGTTATTTGATGAGCCACAATGAGATACACGCGGGCGGGATTTTTGATGGGACTTTACCCTGATTCGGGGGATTAACACGACATTTATTGCATTTTAGCAAATATTCGTAGAAAATGAAGCTTCAAAAATTCGTAAATCAAAATTTTTGAAAAGATTCTTCATTGAAATCCGTTTTGTGGCATTCTGAAGTGATTTCTGTATTTTAATACTTTTCCCTATGTACAGTCAATCAATCAAACAATTTTATTGTAATAAATCATAAAATGATTGTTACAAGAATTCGGGTATTTCTCTCATGTAGCTATAAAATAAGAGAGTATCTTCTGCATAATGGTAATGGAATGTCTTTGTAAGTTGATAGTTACTCGTATTCTAATCAAATGAAACATAATAATGTATAATGCAGCATCTACTGTAGTTTTCATTGCACCACCAATGTCACTGAAGGACACCAATGACCGACCATGCACCGTTCTGCACCGATTGTGGAGGTCCCAACTTTTCTGATCACTCCCTATGCACCTCCTGTAGTTCACAGTTCTTTACGAGCAAACGCCCTCAGCCTGAGCGATCTCAGCGTGAACCAGTAGAGTGCTATCATCTTAGCTCCTTAGACCTCTGTGGTTCCAGCAGGTTGCACATCACTTCAAATTATTCCTACTCACTGGTAACATACGCCAGCAGCTCGTGCTCCCCCAGCTAGTGGTACTTACAGCTCGTTGGGGCACTTCAGTAGGGAATGAGCCAATGTCTCCAGCAGCATGAGGCTACAGACCGTGCAGAGATTCTCATTACCCAGTGCATACTTACTGCGCCTATGAAAAAAGGAGATTTTTCCTATTCTAGGGTTGGCAGTAGCTAATCTGAGTTCAGCTTTCCGTCGTTCCTTGTGAGTGTTTCCCACCAAACCCAGATATTACTGTCATTCACCAAAACTCACCACAGTACGATACATCGGACTGTAAAATCTTTTAGGACCCGCTGAATATCTTGGCTCAAGCAGTAGTTCTTGAATTTCGTTATGATATCGGATATGGTATCGCTGGGGATCTCAATGGGAAAATCGCTGGGCTTACCAGGGATAACTGCCACCCTCTAGTCAGTATCACTAGGGTAGGAATACAAAAGCACTCCGAAGAATTAAATTACGTTCCAGTCATGCAGCATGATCGTATGAGTGAATTTTCGTAAATTATCTTATTGTATAATGTTGAATTGTTTTAAAATTTGAGCTTTTTTGGTGCAAGGAAATTAGTAACTATTTTTTATGGCAAAAAACTTATTCAAAATAATAATCTGCTATTCGAAATCAGATTCTGGATTTTTAGCTTTTTTGCAGTTTTATAGATTTTTTAGCAAATTTTTAAGAAACAAGAACATTTTTCAGCATTTCGTACGTAAAATTTCGAATGTTCTATTTTATACTTAATAAAATATTTGAGTGATATCCTGCAAAAAATATGATTTCAACGATTTCTAGCCATTTCAAGTGATTTTTCAGCACATTTTTGAAATTTGGCCAATTTAATGTGTTCAAAAAGCGCTGACCAACGAGCTCGTCCTTTCGTTTGGGAATTTTGAATTTTTGGCGCAAGAACGGAATTTTTATCTTAATCCTAAGGAGAGTTATCGTCCGGAATGACACATATATAAATACATGTATATATACGAGAAAAAAAATTAATTATAGGATTCGTTTCAGAATGCCTCAAAACGGATTTCACTGAAGAAATTTTTCAAAAATTTTGATTTTAAAATTTTCCAAGCCATTGCAATAGCTTCATTTTTTACGAAAATTCGCTAACAAGAAAGCTTTGGAAGGGAGGTGAAGAGCACCTAGGAACGTGGGTGGTGATACCATAACCATGAATATTCAAATATATTTAATAATAATAAATTATATAAAATTAATAGACATCTAATAAACTTTTAGAATCTCCAATATATACAGTTTAGTTATTGATTTTTTATTGAAAGGTTTTTTTCTTTCTTGCAAGTTCATTCTTCTTTTTAGTTCATTTTTATCGTTACCTCTACAGCTATTAATTTCCTATCCATTTGTTACTCACAATTTATCTCGTTTTCGTTTAGTTTTCGTTAGTATTCGTTTTGATTTTGCTGTCTATCTGTTTCAGACATGTGGGGATGTCAGCTATGTGTGAGTGCCCACCAGGGTACACGGGGCCACACTGCGAAGTTCCTCTGGTCCTTTCTGGTAAGTTCGTATGTGATTGAGTGATATTAATTTTTGGAAATATATTAATAACCTGCTAAACCCAGAGGATATCTGAAAGCTTTAGCTCAGGAAGTATTCCCAATTGCAAGAATCGAGAAGGACTCCCCATATCCAACACACATTTCATAGGAAATTTCTACCCCTGAATAGTGGGATTTTAGGTTGTATCTCGAGGAAAAAGTAGTGTAAACATTCCATGGCAACACAATCGTCTCCAATCTATTTTTTCTCACTTTAATTGGTTTTGATTGACACTGGGAAGGTTTTTGTGTCACCAGAGCATAGATATAGGTACGTTGTTTGGGGTGATCCATAGTTTAGAACCGTTGAAAAATATGGTACCTATTTTAGGGCTAAATACGAAATGCGTTTTGCGTAGTGTCCAGAATAGCTGACTTATTACGCTAAGTTATAAACCGAAATTGCTTAATTACCATAATGAACTAATAACGTGAAAAGAAGGCACTACATGGTAGGTATACTATTGAGTAGTAGGTACTTGTAAGCAGTAGGCATTAGAATTATCCATGGTCTATTTTTTTTCCCATCAAGGGAGAATTTAAAAATTTTCCAACTGATTCCATTTGAGAAAAATTTACCTGGAAAAATAATTTCCTCAATTTCCTTAAATCAATGTTTTTTTCAGTCACATCATCAATAAAACCCGGGGTCTTGACAGGAAAAACTTGCTTAAATTTCTCGTATAAAAATCCTGTTTCAACAGATCATCTTCAAAGGCTAAAACAATTCAACGCGTTAACTTCGTTCATCTTGGAAATAAGAAATCAAAGTAACGAAAAACCTGTTAACTCATTCTTTATTCAAGTCCGTACTTCAATTTAAGTTCTACGCTTCACTCAAGCTCTTTCTTTCTCAGTTGATTCACAGAAATGAATATAACCCCGAATGAAAAACTACCGTCCGTGTCATGTCAAGATAACTGATAAAAAGTTGTACGAACTCCCGCAAAGAGATCGTGGAAAAAAGCTGCGAGATACTTGAAGCGCTGCAGCCCTCAGAAAAAAGAAAGAACCCTTTGAATAATTTAAACGGACGCAGACTTGGAAGAATGGAGCAGCGAGAGAATCCAAATTGCTAGCTGTCGATGCCTCTAAATATTCTCCCGCCCTGCCGATAACGCCAGTTTTATCGTGTCGCTTCACGTTATTCTCCTATTGACTTGATCGTAGCTTTTCTTTTTTTCTCTCCTATCGTAGCAATCCAGTACTCAGCACTCCACTTCGGAATAGGGTATTTCTCTTCACGTATACGGTGGATGTAACAATAGAAAGCTTTTTCTACGATTTCCTTGAGAGGGGAAGGGAAAGCCGCGGATATTTTTGTCTCATTTGGATTCAAGCGGCGTTGCCGGACGTTATTTTGATTCCGTTCATGAGAGTGGAAGTGCTACTTTTCTGAGAGTTTGAAAAAATTTCTGCTGACGCTCAAAATCTAGGTGAAAAAGTGTTTCTACTACTATATTCATGCTTGAATATATTAAGCGCTTACATAGATCAAAAATATCGTTTTTACTTTCTCAGCCTACCAGGAAAGTGAAAGAAAAGTTATGTACTTTCTGCTCCAATAAAAGTCTGGTGGATTTCACGGACATTCCATCCTTATAACACATAATCTGGACCATTACGTGTTATGTGTACTATAATGAGGAATACCCATTGGTCTAAATATTTGCGTTTACTTTTTCTGGATGACAGTAGATTTCATTCTATGAATTTCGACACCATCTGCACTTTTCTACGTTGAGAGGGTTTTTTAGTTCGGAGAAATTTAACGTCTCAAAGTGTGAGTCCTGCAATGGCGTACTCGCCCAGATACTGAAAAATCTTAGAATGACAACTAATAAAATAATGTTATAAATTGAATTATAGATAATAAAAAACATAACGAAAAGTTCCAGTCATGCAGCATGATTTTATGAGTGAATTTTTTTTAGTTCATAAATGTATTATAATATGTTAAATTGTATTGAAATTTAAAGATAAAAACTTTAAATTAACATACATACTTTGCGTGAGCATTGGAGATAGGAAATCTGGCTTTACGGTTTTTTCCCCCATTTTCGGTCTATTTTTAACTTTAAAAAATGGGTTAGATATGAGTAGTTCCTCCTTCTCGATTCTTGAAAGCGCTGCAGCTGGGGATATTCCTGAAGTTTATTCAACCTTCAGGATATCCTCTGGGTGTAGCAGGTTAATCGCCTCCCCCCTTCGAAGGAGGGACCACTACATTTCCATCACCTCTCATTGTCACAAAAATCTTCACTCATATTTATCTACAAAATTATTAAAGGTTCAACTGAAATTTATAGCTGATTCTTTCCTTAAGAATTAGACTGAATTTCACATTCATTCACTCATTTATTCATTCATAAATAAAGAGGATCGGCTATTCAAGAATCAGTCAGAGACTCGCAAGATAAATTACTTTTATTCTATATTCTGTGATCAAGTTTTTTCGGAATATCAAGTTCTTCTTCTCTTTCTATTTATAACAGTACAATAAGGAGGGCATATGAGTCTTTCTTGGTTACTTGGTTTAACTTTCTGTAGTCAACACAGAACCGTGTTTTCCATCTTTATTTGGAACAAGATCCACGATGAAGCCCAAGGACTCATACGAGGCTCTATCACTCCCTCATCCAACATTTCCTTCAATAACTTGTTAACCTGCCCTCTTGCTGCAAAAGGAAGTCTTCTCGGAGGCTGCTTGATGGGTTGTACATCACCTGTGTTTATGTTGTGCTCCACGAAATGGGTGTTGCCTAACTTTGTCCATTTCATAGCAAATACTTCACCAAATTGATGGAACATCGTGATAACAGCTTTGTACTCATCTGAGCCTAGAATCAGATGTGAAGTTTCCAGGAGTTTAGCAGCCCAGTTTTCGTCTTAGGCAGAAGATTGACTTGAAGGGACCTACCTACAGAGGCACTTAAGCCTTCTGTGAAGAGGAATACATGTACCATTAACATAAAGTTTATCGCTAAATAGATCTAGGGAGGCTTTGTTTTTTAAGTGCATTCAAACCCAAGATACCTTTGTCTCTAACGAACACAATCAAGAATTTCTGTAAGGCTTTGCTATCACCTACTTTGATGCTTGAAAAACACTCATCAAGTACCTACCTAAAGTTGGTCTTCACTTGCCGTGGTAAAATAGGTGAACGATGATGGGATGGAAAACCAATGCGCTTAACAATTCGGCGCACTGAAATGTAGGTGAAGTATCTGATGGACGACTTCGGGTTGACATCTTCCGTTGAATAATGCGTACTCTCTTCTTCGGTGGCTTAAGAAGTAGTAGTACACGTTTGTACCCCGTACGTGCCCCCAATGTAAAAATTAACTTTAATCAGAATATTTGTAACACGTCTCTTTTAATTCCTCAACCCAACAACAACATTTTATTATCCACTACAATGAAATAACTGGCCTATAATGTTGTAGTAACCACTCAAATATATATATATATATATATATATATATATATATATTCCTCCCGGTATATGAATCGTCTTACCTCTTTTATTGTCAGGTACCCATACCCATAAAATACCGTGCTGATCCCGAAAATATCATCCATATCTAGATGGTATAAACCCAAGGCCTCGTACATGTGCTTTTTTTCTTCAAGAACCTTAAAAGTTGATGAGACCAAACAAGGACCATATTCGTTTACTCGCCGCTTGGCTGTGGTCCTTAAAACCGCGAAAATCATTTAGGTTCAGAGTTTGCCTCCCCAACCGCTTACCCTTTCTCAGGGATTCAAAGCTTTGTAGTGACATAATAGCTTTCGCTAAAGCTATTTCTAGTCTACGAAGTTCCAAAGGACTTCCATCCGTTTCCTTTTACCACTGATGAATTTCACATGAACAAAGGAAGTGCTATTAGAGAGAAGATTGTTTTCAGTAATAATGACCCGATCCTCCCGCTTTTGAGAAGCCGGGCTTGCAACGGGAATGTGCAAAGTTGTTCGACAACTTTCTCCTAATGCCTCTAGGTTGCGTTGGCTTTAAAAACGAAATGGGGCTCGAAGCTACCTGAACAGAGCATTCTCTATCTACCGTTTGAAATCTATGAGTATTCATGGAAATTTAACTTGCATATCAGGTGAATCCGTTTCGCGGAACTTTGAAGTTGTGTAAAACTAGAACGGAGTTTCAAATACAACGTCTACTACTGACATTGTTTATGTCCTCTCATTCTGCCTGATCACAATCGAGGGTAGAAAAACACTTTGTTCCTACAACAAGTCGAAAACAATTTTGCTCTCTAATACCAAAATTTCCACTTGTAACGCTGAAGTTGTTTATCAATGTTGGTATTGTGTCTATCTGTG
Organism: Adelphocoris suturalis; assembly: GCA_030762985.1. NCBI lineage: Eukaryota > Metazoa > Arthropoda > Insecta > Hemiptera > Miridae > Adelphocoris > Adelphocoris suturalis. Next base: position 63,719,995 of record CM061041.1, read on the forward strand.
CGTCCTTCTGTCAGTCTGTGCCAATCCCTTGTCACTCCTGAAACTATACTAAACTGAGTTAGGTATGTCCGATTTTGATGATATTCTCAGGGATGCTTAGCTCTTAGTTTCTACCCTCTATTATTCCTTGGATGATAAATGACTTTGGATCAATGTTAGGGTGCGGGCATGCGCATAAATGAATTATAGCCCTTTTTACATATTAGCATGTATACACTATAGGTCGAGTGCATATAGGGCGAACACGATAGCGCTTCTGTCGAGCAAACACGACATCGCCGGTGTAGGGATTGGCGGCGCTCAAGGTGGAGTCGTTTTGGGGCTTGATTCTCTATCTTGTGTTACAGTCCCTCCATCCCTTGCAAACATTTTACCGGTGTTTTTGTATGTTGCCTGTTTTTTGTACTTTCAGTGAAGTTTCATTAAAAATGAACGAAAAATTTTGAAATCAAAATTTAAAAAAAATTCTTAATTGAAATCTGTTTTGAGGCATTGTGAAACGATTCCTGAAGCTTGCTCTTTTTCATATATGTAGCTTTTCCCCAATCTAATTCAACCTTTACCCAATCAAATTCAACATTTTCCCAACCTAATCATACATTTCACCAATTAAATTCATTATTTTCCCAATCAAATTCAATATTTTCCAAACCGAAATCATACATTTTACCGATCAAATTCTACGTTTTCTCAATCAAATTCAACATTTTACCAATCCAATTCAACATTTTTACTAACCGAATTCTCAACATTATTTTCTAGATCCACAAGGAAAGTAGAGAATGGTTGAGAAAAATTTAAAAAACCGCAAAATGAGCTAAGGAAACCTCTGATTGAATCAATCCAGTGCATTGGTAACATCTCTTCCTTAAGCCGGGCGAATACGGCAAAGGGGTATATTTCGTGTACAACAAAAATTCGGTTACAACTATTCATTCTATCCCTTCCTTTTTTGTGGGTCTAGGAAATGATGTTGAATTTGTTTGGTAAAATGTTGAATTTGGTTGGTAAATTGAATTAGGTTCGTAAAATGCGAAATTTGATTGGAAAAATGGTTGAATTCGGTTGGAAAAATGTTGAATTTGGTTGACAAAATGTTGAATTTGATTGAGAAAATGTTGAATTAGATTGGAAAGATATATATATATATATATATATATATATATATATATATATATATATATATATATATATATATATATATATATATATATATAGGATTTGTTTCAGAATGCCTTTGTTGAGCAACCACAATAGCTCCATTTTCTACGAAAATTCGCTAATTATTAAACAAAGTTGTAATAATGTACATAAATCCTTTAAGCACCGGTGGTCCATTTCCAGGAACTCTAAAACTTGTTCTGTTTTCTGTGCAGTCAAGTAAAACTAAAATTAAATCGAGTTTCTAATTAAAGGATCCAGCTAATTGGTTACGCAGCACTTGCAAATATTTACGGACTGGCAGGTATTACGTTATCCTTTTAAATCCTCAGTAACTTCTTCAAATACGAAACCCCCTACAAAGAGTCCGCGATCGCTCGAGTCTCTTAACTTTACCCCAATTTTTTCATCTCCCTTAGACGAAGAACGCGTAACCTCGTGATTTTCCAAAGAAGAGTGGTTTTTGAGTTATTAATGAATCCTCAAAGAATCGTGGTTTAATGTATTAATGCTGAGGAAATTCTCAAGATGAAACAGCATGTCGGACAAACTTTTGCGTGACGAGAAAAAGATGGAGAGAACAAGTTTTTCTTTCAGGCTCTAAAGCGAGAGTGAGAAAAAAGTGGGGAAGTTGATGCTTCACTTTTTGCGTCAACGATGAATTCATTCGACGGGTGAGAATCAGCCGATGGAGAGGTTCCCCAACTCGAAAAATTGAAAGTGACTAATATTATTTTTACTATAAGGTAGTAGGAAGATAAAACGAAGTCAATTTTTCGTGTTTTGCAACCTTTTTCGGTGAATGCTGTGTCCTCAGGCTCTGTAATTTAGTAATAGTATTGGAGTACTGAATCCATGTTACCTACATGATTATAATGGATCAAGCACAGGTTAACCTGTTTGTGTGTGGCCTGCCAACTAAGATTCCCTCAAAAATTAATTTGTGGTCGACAGATATATTGGTTTTATAAATGATTTTTTCATGCTAAAGGCATCCTTGTTGTTCGGTTTTGTATTAATTGTAGATTAAAAATTGCGTGAATTTCCCAGATTGTTTGCCTTTTACGCATATATATATATATATATATATATATATATATATATATATATATATATATATATATATATATATATATATATTGCTGGGCGGATTGAAGGGGGTCATCCCCAGTTAGTTAGTGGATGGGGATGAGGTGGTATGGATGAGCTGGACTTGTTTTGTAGGTATTTTCAGGAGGATATGGTTTGTAAGTTTGACGGATGGTAAAGTTTTGTTTAGTTGTGTAGAAATATGATGTGATAACGTTGATTGTTTGGAGGCGCATACTGGGTGTGGCTGTCTGATGATTGTATTTGATTGGAGTTTTCATGGAAGGACGGATTTGGGATGTTTTCTTGAGGAGAAAAGTTAGGTCTGGAAAAAGATGGTAAGGTTTGATGGTAAGGATTGATACTTGGGTGTTTTTTGAAAAAGAAAATATTGCGTGATATGTTCTAGTTGATGAAGGTGACTGCTTGGGTGGTCTGGGAGTGCCTGGTTGGATGACAGAATGGATTGGGAGTAGGAAGGATGCAGCTTTCTGTTGATTGTTGTGTTTGATTTGACCCATTGTTATTCGATTTTTCAGTTGTTGTTGAATGTTTTTGCAGAGCATTTTTTTAGAGAGAGAGAGAGAGAGAGAGAGAGAGAGAGAGAGAGAGAGAGAGAGAGAGAGAGAGAGAGAGAGAGAGAGAGAGAGAGAGAGAGAGAGAGAGAGAGAGAGAGAGAGAGAGAGAAATTAGGTTCCTACTATGGTTGATGTTTTGAGATTTTTGTTTAAATGTGATACAGGTCTTTTGAAATTTACAATTGTATTTATTCATACTGGTTAATAAATTACAGAGCCTAAGGAACATGGCACAGTATTCCCCGAAAGCGCTCGTAAAACACGAAAAATTGTTCATCTTCCTTATACTGATTGTTCATACTTATACCTTATAACCACCCACCAAACCCACAGGGACTCCAGGGGCTTTGATAGTCTGGGACTCCAGACTATCAAAAGCGTGAGAAATATGTTTTATCGAATGGTTAACTAAAAAACGCATTCTTATGAAACAAGTAAAATTATTTTCAGAAGTCATTTCCACTTTTGGGGCGCCACTATTAGCAACAGATTTTCAAGCAAGATTTGCTGAGATAATGTGCGAGTCTCATCGACTCCTTACGTTTCGTTTAGCAGGTTGTGACTCTTTTGCCTCTGCTATTGTGGTCACAGTTCATTTAAAAAATCATTCCTAAGCTTCACAAACAATAGCGTGACAAGGGAGTGTATGGAGAAGGAAGTGGCTGGGAGGATTACGAGCGGAAAGGTAGGGGTCATCCGAGGATTAGCGACCCGCAGCCGCTCGTGATAAAAACGCCAGCAGGCCATTTTCCGCTTAGTTCTTCCCCGTCCCAGGATTAACTAAGAAACAGAGAGATTTCTATGAAGAAAAGATGTTTAATATAGCACACACTGGTGCCTCGCATCTCATTGCAGTACTAATGTCGATAAGCACATTAGCGGAAGGTCAGGTCACACAGCTCATTGGAAAAATGCGTTCAGTATTTCTTCCATCATTATTTTTTCTACCGCTGTGCACTGACGATGGATAATCCAGTTGGATATAAAATACAGCTGCCATGGCGAACTATGTTTCAATTCTACCCGTCCCACTACACTCCTCTCCGGCTGTGGAGACTGCTTCCCCATAAACAATATACTAAATTGTTACATCGAAATTCTTTGAAAATACAGCAATACAGTAAAAAATAAGCGATACATTAACACGAAATAGGAACTAAATAAAGCACTTAAAGGCATAAAATTAATAAAAGATCATGGACACGAAATAGACTTACAGTCAATTTAACAGTTTAATTACCCCAAAAACATTTTGGCACGTTGCTTGAACATCACCGCAGTGACCCACATCATTTCAATATCATCCGAAAGGACTCAGTTAAACTGTCATTGCGCCTTCTTTATTGAATCGTTTAAGAGATAATTCATTGGAACAGTTTGGAGGAAATAGATCTGATTTTTCCTAGTGGCATACAGCACCAGAAAAAAACTTTTTTTTTTTTTTTTTTGCACATGAAAATTGAAATCGATAAGAAGAGATGGACAAGAGGTATGACAGAGTTTGCCTGGATAAGGGCTTCTACCACTATCGTGTCCAACCCACTCTCTCCAAAACTCAGTGGTTAACGGGTAAACCATTCAGAAGGCAGGAAATCGTCCAATTGATAAGGTAAAGAACAGGACACGGAATGGTAAACCGTTCTCTGCATATGGTAGCTGTCTAGGACACGCCATACTGCGACCATTGTCCCGAAGAAAAAGAAGATTTTGACATAAATTGATGATCCGCCCATTCTACGCTGAAGATCGGAAGGAATGGATGGAAACATTAGAAGAAAAACAATTCTGTGTTATGTTTTAAAATGCAGCAAATAGACAATTAAAAGCAATAATACAACTGACCGGGGACTCTGGAATGCAATTTTAAATTATTCTGAATGGTTTTCGAGTAAATATGATGACTATTATTTGAAATTGTAAAACAATAATGTACTAAATATGTAAATAATGATGTAAATTGTAATATACTGTAGTGTGGTGATATGATGTGGCTTTATGGGTTAAATAAAACCCACTGACAATAAAATAAAAATCGCCGCAGTTCATTCAAACTCATTCTAAAACGCACAAACAATAACGTGGTGAGTGAATATATGGTGATGAGAGGGGTTGTTGGGATTATGGTACGAAGGGGGTTCCAAGGATTAGTGACCCGAAGCCGCACACGGGACAAAAACACTGACTTGCGGTTTTCTCCTATTCCTAGTTCTCCCCCATCAAAGGATTAACTAAAAAACGGATGGGTTTCTGTGAGGAAATGATTTTTAAAAGTTATATTCATTTGAGAGGTTCCTGTATTATCGGATATGTAAACTAAACTGCCTGGCATGATGAGCGAATCAAATGACTCGTATTGAGTTGTTTAGTGAAACGTGATTATTTTTCCGTCCTCTATTGCCAGAGTTCATTTCACTCTCATTCTAAACCGCACAAACAATAACGTGGCGAGTGAATATATAGAGATGAGAGAGATTGGGAGGACTATGATACGAGGGGGTGGGGGTCATCCAAGGATTAGCGACCCGAAGCACTTAAAGTGATAAAAACGCCGGCAGGCCGTTTTGTCCCATTCCTAGTTCTCCCCCATCAAACGATTAACTAAAAAACGGATGGGTTTCTGTGAAGAAATTATTTTTAAAAGTCATATGCACTTAAGAGGTTCCTAAATTATCAGATTTGTAGACTAAATTGCCTGACGTGATGAGCGGAACTAATCGACTCGTATTGAGCCGTTCAGTGAACCGTGATTCTTTTTCCGCCCAACATTATTGCCACAGTTCATTTCAAACTCATTCTAAACCGCACAAACAATAACGTGGTGAGTGAATATATGGAGATGAGAGAGGTTGGGAGGATTATGATACCAAGGGGAGGGGGTCATCCAAGGATTAGCGACCCGAAGCCGCTCACGAGATAAAAACGCCAGTAGGCCAGGATCCCCACCCCTTCCCCTCGACCCAAGATTTAAAGTATGAACGAGTTCATGAGCTGGAACTCGGCAACGTCCGCGAACTGTAATTGCGGCCTTTAAAAATAAAATGCCTCGCGCGCTATCGCCCTCTCAGCGGGAGGTCGTCGTCCCACTCTGTCATTCCACCTTCCAGTCAAAAGCGCTCAATTCCTGGAAAACAATACTCAAAGTTCTCGAGTACCCCTGGAATTCCTGAGAGCCTTTTATTGAATTTTTAATATCTTGATAATAAAAGAAAAATATGTATTGCGACGAAAGAGTATTTTTTAATAAAACACTTGAGAATTCTTTAATTTCTTCGATTATTAAGATGTCAAAGGCAGTTGTAAATTGGGGTCTCTATTTGCAATTCCAATCTAACGTGTGATTTTCTCACCTCCATAAACAGGGCTCGACTGCAGTGCTAATAATAGTGATCTAGAGATGTAGTGAACTTTGGTTTACATTTGTATATATATTTATTTATGTATGTAGTTATTCATTTATTTATTTATTTACATAGCATTTTTAGTCGAAAAGCGAAGGACGTCCTTAAAAGATTCAACGATTGGAGCCCAGCCTATTTGTCTCAAATCTATTTCAATAGGACGTCCCTCTGAAGTAACAAACTTTATTCTAAACTCTATAAGGGCATACAATTCATCATCCTATCATAATGTTCCACCATCATTATCATCACATAATATACATTATTTTCCTCTTATCCTTGAGCTTGGCTGCTCAACGATAGTGTACCTCCTCATCCCCCATAGTGTGGGCCATATCGGTAAAAGATGAAGAGGCCAAACATCTTATTCCTACCTGTTTAGCTTGAGGGAGGTATGGTCTTCCGTCGTTTCTCTATCTATTACATGGTGAGGACACAGTTTAATATATTCCTTACTTCACCTTGAATATACACAAACTCTCACTCATCTGAATCTCCTTCAAAAGATTTTATTTCAGTACGGTTGGGGGGGGAAAAGGGGAATCATGTTGTAGTTGTTCTCAACTATCAGCATATGTAATTGAATCGATCGTTTGAAAAGCCCGACAAGTCCAAAAAACTCGAATGTCGTTTTTATTTTGAGAAAAGCTATTCTTTGACATACATACCAGGCCGTTCGGCCGTATGGTTCGCTGTTCGGACAGACAATCCCGAACCTTTACGAACCCGTTCTACCGGTTCTGGATTTTCTTCAGAACGGTTGGTTCGAGACATGCGCACAGAATGTTTTCAGCTTAATCCCCGCCATATTTGAATTTATCTTCAATTTCCCACGCATATTTTATCCCGTTCTTGGCTTTTCATCGATTTTTTTTGTTCTCATTATTAATCACAATGTTTTAAAATTTATTTACAATATTAAAATAAATGTATATTTTTGTACTATGAATGATTGGTTTAATGAAGGTCTCTCATCGTTCTAAATCATCAAAGCACGTTCGGAGTGCCACACGTTCAGAATGGTCTGTCCGAACAAACCTTAAATATTCTTGCGTCCTTCTCAATGCAGCGCCGCCAGCATTCCTTCTCTATGCAATGTCACTCGTATTCCTTCTCACTGCACATTGTAGATTTTGCAATCTTCTCCACCATGCGCCTCTCGCATTCCTTCATCTCACCTGTATTACTTCTCATTGCCTACTTTTCTGCATTTAATTTCGCTTTCTTTCATGATGAGTGACAGTTGCCCGATTCTAAAAATGAAATTATTTTTGTGATACGACCTCGAACTTTATAGTCATATTCAATATTTGGTTGCCGCTTTATGAATCGTACGAGCTAATTATGCAAAGTAAAGAACAAGTTGGGTGTGGCACATAGCTTCCTCGTTTACCTATCATGAATGTATAGATCATTGAAAAGTTTTAAATAATCTTGAACAATTCCATAGCGAAAAAGAGTAAATCAAGAAATAGCCTGAAATGTCATAATCGGTCAATTAGGAAACGAAAAAATGATACTCAATGTAATTTACGTTTGCGCATGCGCAGAATGAAGTATTGATTTGGCAACAATGAAACTTATAGGGGACCATCTACCACCTAACTCGCGCATTCTCTGACAATTTCATCGAAGTCGGATGAAAACTGTGGAAAATAAGCTTGTTGCAAGGATTTGCGGACACACGAAAGATACAGACACACACACACAGACAGACAGACACGGAACCAAAGTTGTTCAGAATGGTCTAAACCGTAAAACGCGAGTGAAAATTTTGATTTTGGAGACCAAAAAATTTTTTTTTTTTTTTTTTTGCCGAAAGTGAAAACAATGCTTCCGCTACCTTTAGGTAGACTTTGAAGCAATATTGGGGGAGGACCTGTAGAATTCATGTTGGTCACAATGTTGAAACGATATTTCCAAAACTTTGCATTGTGCCTTCGTACGTTGTCGTTGCGGTGCCGGTGTCGTGCAGGTGGGGAGTCGTTTTAATGTTTTACGTGGTTCAAACTCCTGTACTTACTTGTCTAACGGCAGAGGGTCGTTGTCGTGTCATATTCATTGGCTTGTCGGTGCTGTGCTGCCCGGGATTAATCGGCTAATAACAAGGGGTGAATTTCCGAGGAAGACATTGCCCGCATTAGAAGCCAGCTAGAAAGGCGTCATCAATAGTAGAGACTAGTGGGTCATCGCGAACCATGACACATCGATAAGTTCCTTTATTTTGATTCGAATGAAAGGACGAGGTACGGACCACTAGATATACGGGAGCAAACTAGCAAGAAAAAAATTCTAAAGTTAAAAAATTTAGCATTGCTCTATACCTATTTCTTGAAAAGAGAGGTTACTGGTACATAATAATCCTATACGAACAAGTGGAAGCAACTTCCTTTTTTTTTAAACTTAATTTATTCGAATTATTTCCAATGTAACCATAGTAATTCGTATAATTTGCCTAGCCAGAAATCATTCTTAAGAAGATGTAAATACCAACGGAATTTTAGTATGTATTTTCCAATGATCTTAAAAATCAGGAAGATCAAATAATTATTAACGTGGTACACTCCTCAATATTGATGTTGAATTGAGCAATAAGAATCATTAGGTTACTTTAATGAAAGTTCCGGTCATGCAGCATGATCATGTAAACGAGTTTTCGTTCATTACCCATCGTATTGTAATATCTTGAAGTGTATAGAAATTTGAGCAATTTGAGTACAAAGAAATTGTTGAAAACAAATTATATGGCAGAAACTACCAAAATTTAAATGTAATAAATAAAATTTTGGATTTACATATTTTTTCGTAGTTTTAATAGATTTTCAGCAAATATTAATGGCATTTACCTAAGTTCGTTTTCCAGCATAATTTTTTTGCTGACAATGTCCTAGTTAATTGCTGACATTTTTTAAACTAAAATTCTGATAAAATTATAAATTTAATGATTTTTGGCCATTTTTATTGATTTTTTTAGCACATTTTTTGAAATTTGTCCAATTGCTCAAAAAGTGCTGGCCTACCCACTCATTTCATTTGGAAAGATTGATTTTTTGGCGCATGAACGGGATTATTATCTCAATCCCAAGGAGAGTTATTGTCTGGAATGACACACACACACGCACACGCGCGTACGCACGCGCGCGCGCACACACACACACTTTTTTTTTTTTTTTTTTTTTTTTTAATTATAACTCCCCTCAAAGGCGGAGGGGGCACACCATTAAACTGAAAAATAAACAAATAAAATAAAAAAAGTGGGGAGGACGCCCAGGTTTACCCGACGCCGGCTCTAGGGATAAGGGATGTTGCAGGACGAGGAGGAAGAATGGGATGAAAGGAAGTGCCCCTATAAAATGACCACCAGTTCAAGTAAGAACCCCTCAGGACGCGGGTGGTGATACCACGGAGTACTCCTGCCGAGATGCCCAACTCGAGCAACTCCGTGGCACTTTTCCCGCACCACACCCCGCGCCATGACACGGTCGCGGCAATGACCTTGATGTTATTAGGTGCCACTCCTTTTAGCTCAGATATCGCTTGACGCAGATCATTTCTATCATATTTACTTTTCTTAGCCCGCCAGGTCTGCTCCATGTCCAAGCTGCCACTGACAACCTGGACATCCAGGATTATGGCAGACCCGTCGGGCTTGATCGCAACGATATCTGGCTTCTTGCCCCGGTCACTCGGCATGTGGTATAGTCTCTCCCTTTCGACATCCCAACCGCTAGATGACGAAGCGCCTGCTATCTGCTTGGCAACCGCATCGTGACGTAGAATGCGGCCACCATGAGTACGAGGACACTGCTGCACCACATGATAAAGATTCTCATTTTTACCCCGACAGGCACGGCAAAGGGTGTCTACTGTCCCGCGACTACTCCTCGAACACCTCACCGAGGTGGCTAACGTAGCCACCCGGACGGCGTGAAAATGGCGATAGTCGCGGGCCCCAATGCCCTCTGAAGCCCATTCCACCCACTGAGTAGAAATGGGGGATTCAGAGCACTGTCGGAGTTCTTTACCATCTACTGACTCATGCAGTGCAGCAGCGAACTCAGCAGATGAGCTGGGTTTTGGAGCAGTTGGTGTTGCTCGATCGCACCACTACAACTGCTGCCGGACAAAGTCCAGGTCAGCAGCAGTGCGGGCGACCTCCCAGCTCGAGCCCCTAAGGGCAAGCAGGCGCTGGCGGCGTAAAGATGGGATGCTGGCAGAAAGAGAGACAATACCGAGCCCACCGGCCTTGACCGGTGCGTGGATGTAAGCACTTGGGACACCAGGTGGAAAGCCTAGCCAAGAGCGCGCAGCAGAGCGAACTTCACGATCTAACTCAAGCAGCCTCCCCGCAGTAAGCCTGCCAAAGACTAACCCATAGGTTAGCTTTGGCAGTAAGTACGTGCGAAGGAGGCGCAGCTTCTGCTGTGGCTTCAATGGAGCCTTGGTGACACGAGCTAATGCTCCACCAAGGTCCACACGGCTTGCGGCTATAGTGGCCACACCCATGAAGTCGACCCCAAGGTACCGCCAGACCTCCAACACGGATCGGGCGGGGATGGGTGTCTGTCCTAAGACAAAGCACTCCTCATCCACCACCTTCACCTTATGTTGGCGGCCAGACGGGACCAAGGAGACCGACCCACACTTAGAAGGGTTGACCACTAGACCACACCTGGCTAGCTGCTCAGCAAAGGCATTGAGGGCGACCTGCAAGCCCTCGCGGGTTTCTGCGAGTAGGATGACATCATCGGCAAAAGCCAATGCACCTACTCGCACCCCAGAGGCGAGATCAAACCCTGTTTCAGCTGGCAGCTTACCCAAGGCTGTATCCACGACCAGGTTAAAGAGGAGTGGCGACAGAGGATCCCCCTGGCGTACCCCGCGCCCAATGACAACATCCCCTGACATCTCACCTTGTGCCTCGAGGACCGTCACGCCTTCGTGGTACAGACAGGCAACATACTCAATTAAACGAGCAGGTGCCCCGACACCACGAAGACAATCGGTCAGGGCAAAGTGGCTAACTGTGTCAAAGGCCTTAGCGACGTCCAGAGCGGCAAGATGGAGCTGCCGTTTCTTGATGCGGGCCAGCGAAATGACAGTTTGGAGAACTGTTAGGTTCTCCGCTGTGCCATCCGCTGGCCGAAATGCTCTCTGGACGTCACCTATGACACCAGCCACTTGGAAGCGAGATGCCAGAATCTTTTGAAAGTGGCGGAAAACTACCGATGATATTGAAATCGGGCGGTAGCCTCCAGGCCCACTTCCTCCTTTCTTTGGGATGAAGATGGTTCGGGCACGGGTCAACGCTTTCGGGGGCCTTCCCGATAGAAGTAACAGGTTGAGGATAAGCAGCTTGACACATTTTGGGGCTTTATTCCAGCGTCGGGCAGAAATACCATCAGGTCCAGCAGACGTGGAGTTTTTGACACGGTACTTATGTGCCTCGTCATGAAGCACCGGCGTGCACATAATGCCACGTAAGGAATCCCTGGTGGAAGCTGGAGGTACCACTGGCACACCAGGGTTGTGGCTGGGAGCACTCAAAAGTGGCTCCCAAAATTCCACAAACTCCTGGAGTGGGGGCAAAACTTGTTCATCCCCAGCTCCCTCCAGTACCTCCGCAGCTACACGAGGCGGATGCTTCCTCCACAACTTCTGGACCCGCTGGTATTCCCGCCTTCTTGCTTGCTTAGCTGCTTTGCGACCTCCACGGGGCACCGACACAGGAGGATATCCTCCCTGATGCCCCGCCACGGTCGCATCCCCAACCTGTGGGAAGATCCTCTGTACATAGGCCGCGACCTCATCTTCCAAGCCAACAGGCCTCTCAACAGCCCGCCTCGCCAGTTCCTGCAGGTAGGCACTCTCGTAACCATCAATACGGCCTACCTGCTCCCCGAGCCTCAACACTTCAGTCTTCAAATCCTCAAGAAGACCGGAGGTCCCGGGGGAGGATTGCTGAACGGCGGCTGTTGTCCCACGCTTGTAGGAGATGCCCCACTGCTATTTGCCAGGATTGCATCCTGGACAAACTGCTTATAGTGGGGCCTCAGGCAAAGGGATAGAAGGGCAGAGAGTGTGCGCATGGGAAAACGAGCTTGCAAGAATACATTAATATTGCGTACCCCATTGCGCATTGTTTCTGCCTCTTCTGCTGCCATTAGCTGCAAATACTCAGAAGCATACCTGGGCCGCTCTCGATCTATATCAATTGCAGCATTGGCCTGAAAAGGATACTTCTGCCAGAAGTGGGCACTGAGGCCACGTTTGGAAGTGAAGGCTCTCTCACAGTGGGTACACTGATGGACATCTCCAGGGGCATTGGAAGAGGAAGAAGGATAGGAAGAAGAGGAGGAAGAAGAGGGAGAGGAAGACCGACGCCCCTGCCTGGGGCGCCCCCGAGCGCCTCCCCTAGAACCCCGCTGGCCAATGGGCCGGCGGGGGTTATGAGGCTCTCTTGTATTTGTGTCCATAACTGGGGAGACGGTTATTAAGGGTCGGGAGACCCATTGACATGAGCCTCCCCCCTAAGCGCCAGAGGGTCATTCTGCCACCCTCTGGTTAACCAGAGGGTGCCCGGGTTGCACGACGGGGACGTATGACCATGACTTGGGTAGGGATATGAAGGAGCTCCGAAGAGATAAAAACACCAACGGTTACCCTACCCCAGCAACCCAAGCACACACACACACACACACACACACACACACACACACACACACACACACACACACACACACACACACACACAGATATATATATATATATATATATATATATATATATATATATATATATATATATATATATATATATATATATATAAGTAGTAAGTGGGCACGTTTGGATCAACTGAGAGAAAACTAACAGTAAAATATTTAAAGTGAAAACTAACAGTAAAATATTTAAAGTGAAAACTAACAGTAAAATATTTAAAGTGAAAACTAACAGTAAAATATTTAAAGTGAAAACTAACAGTAAAATATTTAAAGTGAAAACTAACAGTAAAATATTTAAAGTGACACCAAACAGTAAAATATTTAAAGTGAAAACTAACAGTAAAAACTTTTCAACACAAAACATCAGAACCAGTGACTTTTTCTTTTTGGGCGGTAAGTTAAAAGAATATTTTTTCCCCATTAGAAACTTTAGTGAAACTCTAAAAAATTACAGTAGGTTTTAATTTTTAATGACATGTATCACTAAAAATTGTATATATTAATTATACCATCAGCTCATTCTGTAAACTCTATACTGATAGAATACATGAACCATCCCATGCTATCTAGGAGTTAACAGTGGGAACTAAACGGGAAATTATGTAACTTCTATCTCAGACTCTTTGATACTGGTTGACCTTGTTTGAACGCAGATAATGCAGTCCTCATTTCAGTACGCTTCCCCAGTATATATTCAACTCTCAAGATGGCTCAACCTTCAAGTTTTTTGAAGCTTACGTATTGTGATACAGCAGAATTTCAAGATCAAATCGTGGAACTGGAAACATATCATCAGGAATGTATGAACTTCATTGAAAAGATCAAGAACTGTGAAAGTGTTAGTGATGCTAGAGAGTTGATTATTAGAGAAAAAATTAGAACGCCAGTGAGTAAAATCTATGATTTTTATAAAATGTTTAACTTGTCAAGTAATAAACAAAAAATCAGTCGCAATCCAGAACAAATGCATCAATATTTGTTGAAGCTTCTAGTACTTAATCATGAATTGGAAAAGGTAATATTTCCTGATCACAATGACATTATAGAAGTGGAGAACTACTTAATAAAATCATATCAAGTAATAAAAAAACAAGCTTCGAAGCTCTTCTATTCAACAGCTGCTTATGGATTCTACTTTGAAGTGTATTTCCAACATATCAAGACTACAGGGGGAGATTGGAATCGTTGCTTGAAAGAAAAGCTGCAAGTTTCTTTAAGTTATAGTAAAAAACTAAGAAAAGTTGGAACAATTGTGAAAAAATATCAAAAATTTAAACTGTTAAATATACCATTTAAGTCATTCTGTGTCCATTTAAAAGATATTGAAAGAATGATAAATGAAGAACCATATAAACAGTTTTGGAGTTGATATGAGGAGTAGAGGTTTCTTTTAACCTTGGAGAGGCTCCCCGGGGAGCCCCTCCAAGGACGTATGAGGACGTATGAGAAGCGGATACGATAACCACTACACCAAGCGACCAGTTGAGGACAAAAAACCTCCAACAGCCATCTAACGACCGCTCGGTGAATTTACAGCTTTTTCTCTCGTTATTAAAGAGTTCATTTTATAGGAGCACTCCTCAAAGACCACATTCATTACTATATTCTTTTATAAAACTACTCAATGTAAAATAAAATGTTTATTATCGTTTATTGTTATTTCCTTTTCCTGTATATTACGTTTAATTCCAGTTTCCTTTGTAATATAGATGAAAACTAGAGTTATTAAAAATATTATAATTACGAATATCTTATCGAAACATGCTGAAAAATGCAAACAGTACATATTTATTATAAAAAATTTTAAAATTTCGTGAGTTGTAATTCCTTGGGGTTCCTTGGATATTTTTTTTTTTTTTTTTTTTTTGCTTTAGTTTTTATTGAGAATTTCTCAATAAAAATATATTTATTCACCCTATTCCCTAAATAAGTTTTAGAATTCCTCTTTTATCATAGATTTTAGAGGAGAATAGTTCAGAGTTGCTTCCGACATTAAAATTATATAACCCGTAGTATCTTCTGGTACATTTTTATCAAACTCTACACGTAAAACGATATTACTTTTTTGACCAGAAATAGTTTGTGGTTGTCTGGTCAAGTTTACACTATAAATTGGGTAGCTCTCTTTGAAAAACTGAAGATCAAAGTATGGAATAGATGAGTCTTGACATATTATTCTTTTGAAATCTTCGTACATGGTGTGAGCTATTTTTTTATTGAAAAATCCGCTCGAAGTCCTCAATATTAATGATAAGGTTGTCAATCCTACAGAAATTGGAACACTGCATGGAATTATTATTGGTAATGATATAGAGGCTCCGGCCAGTCCGAGTTCTGAGAGGGCGAATAAAAATTCAGTACCGTAAAGAGTACTGGATAGTTTCCCATATTTTTTTCTCAAACCATTTCTCATTTTCTCTTCATCTTCTAAAAATTTGTATTGAGTGATAATTCGATTGATTCTATAATTGTTCTCATTAAACTCGGGAAAAATTATTTTTGGATATAATCTAGGATGAGTTATTGGAGTAAATTCTTCAGGGGCTGAAGGTGTTTCATTATTTGTGTACATCATTTTATAATAGGAAAAAAAGTTTTTTATAGAATCGAGACTTAATAAAATAAATTAAGATTTTTCCTCAAAGTTCTCATACTATTTTTAAAATCGTGTCCTTCTGATAGCTTTTTCAAAATTAATAAACATAAATGTCCACAGATAGGAGGATCATATTGGTTTTGGATTTGCTCCTCATTATAAAATAAATTTTCTGAACCTAAATATTGAACAAGTTCTCTTGGTGGTGGTGCATTACCATACGAATCAAAATAATATTTTAAATTGTTATTTTTATAAAATGCAGTCCAGTGGCTTCCAGCCTCATCAGAATTTTCTAGATTTATAATTCCACATTCCGTGTGGTTCACTCTCTCTGGTAAATCATCCTTCATGAAAACTCCTTTGAAATTTTTAATTTTCATTTCTTTCGATAATCTTTCAATATCAAAATTGGTAAGAGGTTGGAAGCTATTTAGTTTTTTGATTTGGTAGGTTTCTTTTTAGGTTTTGAAATAGTTTTTTTCTTCTTCAATCCAGAACCGATACTTAAACTTTTTGCGTTTTGTGCTAATCTCTCCATTTCCAAGTTATGGCGTTTGATTTCTGCTTCTTCAGCAGATTTATGCTTAGAATCAATAACGCTAGAAGCTACTGCAGCTCCACCACCCAATAATGCCCCAAGAGCGCCAATTCCTGCAAAAAGTAAGGGTAAAAATCCCCCTGAATGATTTATTTGCAACTGATCATAATTCATTTCCAAATCAACCCCTTTTTAGCGAATTTTTGAAGAAAATTAAGCTATTGCTCTCGCCTCAAGATTTCTAGAATGTGAATTTTTGAAAAAATTTTATGCAGAAATCCGTTTCAGGCTATTCTGAATCATATTCTGAAGTTTAACGCATTTTTTTATGTATGTATATATGTATATATGTATGTATATATGTATGTATATATGTATGTATGTATGTGTCATTCCAGACGATAACTGTCCGTAGAATTGTGCTAGAAACTTCAAACAAATTTTAAAATGTTAAGGACAGAAAACGAAAGTTCAAGTTCGTTGGCCAGCATGATCGGATTACATCTTCGGGTTGAAATTTTCAAAAATGTAGTCAAAAATTTCAAAATAGCCCGTTTTTTGCGATTTGTTGTGCGAAATAATTTTTTCAGCATACTAACATGTGGTATATTCGGAATCAGCGTAAAATTTCCTATAAGAATATGTATCAAGTTTTCAAAAATTTCAAAGTTGAAAAATCAGTCAAAAATCTAAATAATGCCGTTCGCTAGTTGTAAAAATCGGTAATATTTGCATGAAACATTGTCCAAATTCAGATTGAACTACTCTTATGGAAGTATCCCTGTATAACCAATCCTAGAACAAGCTGTTTAAAACGTAGGTAGTAGGTGCTTGTTTAAAATTTCATTCCATGTTTGTCTATCAAAATCATAAACTAAAATTTCTCTACACGATCAATAGCGACTGAAATGTCGAAGATTTCTTCAAAAATTCGCTCATGGGGTCATGCTGCATGACTGGACTTTTTGTTTTTGATACTTTTATCTAGCTTTTTTTTCTGAGTTTCATTTAACAGGATTTTATGATTTCCTTTTCCACTAATATCTTCAAAAGCTAGTCGTACTTTTACTGGAGCACGTTTTTTATAAGCGGCTCTTATTTTTTTCATTTGTAGTTCAGACAAATTTATTTGTTGCGTAATCATTTTATTATAGGAAAAAAAGTTTTTTTATAGAATCGAAATTCTATAAAAAAATTAATCATAATACCTAGTATACACCCATCCCAAAGTGTCTTTTGATTTTCATACCACCTACCACAGTAGCAGCTCCCAATTTTTCACCGATATTTGTTGAACTTTTCATAATTTTATAAGCTTCTGTTTCTAGTTGTTTATCAGCAATATGTCTATCACTTGTTTTTTCATGATCCTTGTAAAAAATGTCGTGTTGTTTACAAGCTTTATCGAGACTATTTATACCTTCATCCCCTCTATTTAATCTCTTATCCAATTTAGTAAACGGTCCACAATATTGATAACCGCCTGGGAGATGCATTTCAGGTACGAAACCATCTAGTTTGTTCAACAAAGTATTGAAAATACCAGAACCGTTTTTTATCATATTTTTAGGTAAATTATTAATAATTTTAATCAAGTATTCAGTTCCCTTGGGATTATCAATGTATTTCTCCAGTTGATCTTTGATTAAATTTATAACCCCCAATTTTTCATTGTGAAAATTATTATTTCCTGCCTGCTCTTGCGCATGCAAATAGTATAGTCTTTGTTGAATTTGATTCAAATTATCTATATATTTAAATTCTACGGGATTTTCATTATATTTAATCAACCCGGTACCGATCTTTTTCTTTTTACTATACTCCCAGATTGGTTTTATGATTTCTTTCCATTTTTTACTAACACTTGATTTTGGTTGTTTAGATTCAGGATTATTATTTTGAAACATGCTATTTGTTTGAATGAGGATTTTTTCATAAGCTTTTAAGTCTTCATTAGTGTATTCATCTTTGGATGGAATATCAGAATCTATGGGCTTTGTTAAGAGCTTCCATAAACCTTTAGTACCGGAATATTTAATTTTTTCTATTTCAATATCATTACCATTTACCCGTATCTGTTTATTTCCAATAAAGATATGATTTTTTAAAGGGTATATTCCAAATTGTCTATCGGGATGAAGAATATATAATTCTGCAATTGGTCCAATACCTAAAGGACCTACAGAAGAGCTTGGTAATTTAGCACTTTTTTGTAATATTGATTCCATGTCATCATTTGCAGTGTTAAAACTTTGATTTAATGTATCTTCAGTATCTTCAGTATCAATACTTTGAACCTCGTCATCAACATCTTGAAAAGAAACTTTTTTAGGTGAGCTGATAGCCAAGGGTTTAAATGTTTTTATTGCAGGAATGAGCTCTAATTTTTTACCAAGATCTTCATCAGTTTGTTTCACTGCTTTTTCTACCTTATCTAATCGTGAAGTTATAGGCTCAAAAGCCTTTTCTTTTGTTTCTTTATCAGTCGCTTGGTTAATCCTTTCTTGTCTCGCTATTTTTTGTAAATATTTTTTAAGTTTGATTCCTTCATCAGCTTCAGCTACAGTCATGGGTTTACGTTTTGGTTGTGTGAAAAATATTTGTTCATCTTCAGGGGGTTGATCAATCTTTTTGATTTCTCTAAGTTTGGCTTGTTTTTCCTTCATAACTTCAAGTTGCGCGTCTTTGAATTTCTGTCTAAGCGCTTGTAATAAAGTATTTTTTGTTGTCATGTTTTTATTATAGGAAAAAAAGTTTTTAAAAAATCAAACGCTCAAACGCTCAAACGCTCAAACGCTTAGGAACACTATTTTTACGTTTTTGAGCGTTTCCACATGCGTTTTCTTTAAGCGTTTCCCAATGCGTTTTCTTTAAATTTCTTTAGGTAGCGTCCGTCATTGCGTTTCTTTGTTATGTCAATCGTTAGAAAACCAAAGTCCTCATCCCAACAAGAATTGCATAATTCTTTGAATTGTTCATAAGTTAAATCAGTTCCAACATACTCATTAAAAATATCATTCATATATCTCGGACTTTGACGAAATACACACAAGAAATTAATATTGTTTCTAATAAGTTGCCGATCAACTTTTGACCAAGATTGTGTTAAATAAACACAGGAAATTTTCTTATGGCGACCTCTCACAAAATAATCTTTGATTTCTCTTTGCTGTTGAATGTTTACACAATCATCAAAAATTATTAAACTATTTTCTTTACAATCATCTAAGGGTATAAGCTCACCACAATTACTAAAGAACTGTGCTATTTCTACTCCATCTTTTATAGCAATTTTATCATAAGTTTCTCTCAAAACTCTATACACATTTTGATCTAGGGACTTTGAAAAAATGTAAAGATTATGGAAAGGAATACCCCAAGGTTTTGTGATTAAATTGTAAAGTAGAGTCGTTTTTCCACATCCAGAAGTTCCTACTATTAATAATCTTAAAGGTAATGGTAAAATTCCTTTCCTAACCTCTTTTTTATCAAACGGTATTGGGTCAATCTCGTATTCGTATTTACTCATCTTTATTATACGAAAAAACTTTTTTTCCTATAATAAAAGCATGACTCTAATAAAAATTTCTGATAAGCACAAAGATCTAAAAATAACTTTTACTCAAAAAATTGATCTAAATCCCGATAAAAAATATAAACTCGGGATAGTAAAGTTATTATTTACTTCACCTTCTCTTTCATTTCAAGTAAAAGATATAATGATATCATTAAAATTATATCTTATAGATGGATGGTATCATCACGAGTATGTGTTAGATGGCACATTTAATGTTGAAACGTTTAAAAAAGAATTATATTTAAAAATAAAAGATTATACAACTGATCTCATGAAGAAATTTGAGGTGAATAAAACACTTTATAAATCACAAATTGACGCATTAAAAAAAATAAAACCTGAAAATTTGGTTTTTAAAGTAGACTACGCTACAAATCGTAATAGATTTTTTCTTAAATCTCCCGTTGTAATTGAATTTTTACGTCTCGGAAATTTCTGTTACCTATTTGATTTTGAACAATGTAAAATACCTGGGGATTATTTTGATGTTAATAAGGACTACTATTCTGAAGACAATCCAAAGTTAATCAAGCCTATTTCGTTAATTGAATGGTATTGTAATATTATTGATTATAGTTTTGCTAATCATGATGAGCATTCCCATCTTCATAGTGAACATAAATTACTCCATGTATCTTTGATAGAGAAAACGATTCTCCCAAATACTACTTATATGGGAACGAATAAGAAAATTCTCTACAGTTCTCTACAAAAAGGAATTAGAGAAATTAAAGAAATTAAACTATCATGTAGAAATGAAAATGGAGATGAGCTGAAATTTGAAAATGTTACAGTTTATTTGCATTTGATTGAAGAGTGAGTGAGGAGTTTCTTTTTTATGAGAAATATCTCATAAAAAAACTTTTTTCCTATAATAAAATAAATAATGTACAACGAAATTTATTGCTGTAAGTGTAAGAAAAAAACGAAAAATATAAACGTGAAAATTGTACAAACTGTGAACGGAAGGTGGAGAATTTCAGCTAAATGTGTTAAATGCAGAACTCATAAGAGCAAATTCATTCAAGATCCTAACGGAGAAAAAGCACCAATTCGTGCCATTTTTGATTGGGCTATAGAAGGCAAGGTACCGGACACATTTAAAAAACCTTTTTTCCTATAATAAAAATGGATAATGATTTAACTGATCCTATTTACTGTCACAAGTGTAAGAAGAGAACCAATAATATTGATGCAGAAAAAATACAAACGGTAAACGGGAGATGGAGAGTGGCTGCAAAATGTACAAAATGTAAAACTAATAAGAGTAAGTTTATCACTTCCCCCGAGAGAGAAAATTCTGAAGAACCAACTGTAGTAGAAGATCTGAATGTTGATGAAAAATTATCTCTCGCTAAAGAATTACACAAGCCGATAAGAAATAAATTTCAAAAAAGGACAATATTTACTAAAGGTATTGATGATTTGTGGGCTGCTGATTTGATAATCATGAAAAATTATGAAAAAGAGAATGATGGATACGGTTATATGCTTAATGTTATCGATACATTTTCAAAATTTGCATGGGCCTTACCCTTGAAGAAAAAGGATGGAAAAAACGTAACAAAAGCTTTTGAGAAAATCATAGAAAAGGCCAAATCACAAAATCATAATGCTCAGAATTTACTACATACCGATAAAGGTTTAGAGTTTGAAAATAAAATGTTTAAAGAATTTCTGAAAAGTCACCAAATAAAAATGTATCATACACAGAATGAAGAAAAATCGGCAATCATAGAAAGATTTAATAGAACTTTAAACGAAAAAATGAAAATCCATTTTGAAGTACGAAATAATAAGAAATGGATCGATATTCTAGAGGATTTGATTCATGAATACAATTTTAAAGATTTCCATAGATCGATTGGTATGATACCTGTACAAGTTAATAAAAATAACGAAGATGAAGTGTTAGTTAGATTGTTTAGGAACCAAAAAACCTCACAAAAAGTAAAGTTTTCTCTTGGAGATCGAGTTCGAATAACAAGATTTAAGAAAACATTTGGGAATAAATATGATGCTAAATGGACTAGAGAAATTTTTGTGGTCTCTGGAATTCTACCAACAAATCCAATTACTTACAAAATAAAAGATTTAAACGACAAAGAGATTGAAGGATCTTTCTATGCTCAAGAACTACAAAAAACAGAATTCTAGAAAAAACTTATTGGTTCAGGCTCGAAAGAACCAATCAATTGTTAACCGAGATCAAAATTTGCGGCTCACATGTGAGCCATAAAATTTCGTATGAAATGAAAAAGCCGCAGTCGGGTTTCCGACCGCGGCTTTTTCGTATGAAATGAAAAAGCCGCGGCTCACATGTGAGCGGCGGCTTTTTTAGTCAACTGACTTGTATTCGACTTTAACGTTAAAGGTGGGGCCAATTTGGCCCCCCTTTAAGAGTTTTGAAAACTCTTCTTTAAATGTTCTCGACTTGTATTCGACTTTAACGTTAAAGAGGGTGGCCAAATTGGCCACCCTCTTTAAGAGTTTTTAAAACTCTTCTTTAAATGTTCTCGACTTGTATTCGACTTTACATAGGACCCCCCGTCGAATCGACGGGTCCTACTTATTTACTGTTAAAAATCAAATTGACTTGTATTCTACTTTAACGTTAAAGAGCAAATCGCTCCCCCTCTTTAAGAATTTTAAAATCTTTTTTAAATGTTCTCGACTTGTATTCGACTTTAACGTTAAAGGTGGCGGCGATTCGACGCCACCTTTAAGAGTTTTCAAAAATTGAGTAATTTGACTAGAACATTTTTTTATCATAAAAACATCAGAACCAGTGACTTATTCATTTGGAGGGTTAGTTAAAAGAACATCGATATAAAATTAAAGATAAATGAATTTAATTGACGTAGATAATTTTATATCAATGTTTTTACGTAAGAACATCGATATGTACAACTATTCAAAAAACAGAAAAAATATATTAAGCTCCATAGATTACACTAAACTAGGCGGTAGGATATACAACGACGTAAAAAAAGATTTGGCAATCATCGACGAATTACAATTTAGTGAACATATATTCTTGTTGTATAAAAAAAGAACTGCTACTTTGATAAAAAAATTTTTATCCATTTTACAAACGCCTATACGCAAAAAGGAAAAAGACAAATGTAAAATATTAAATAACTATTTAAACGTCGTAAAAACTTGTATTCCGTATAATATTTTTGTAAAGTTAAACATTACTGATAAAACGTGTAACAAACTAAATTTAAATTACAGTAGAAATTTCTGCGAAAATTGTGAAAACGACGAGGATTTTATAAAAGAAAACGATATTTTAATTTGTAAAGTATGTTTTTCAGAAGTTATAGAAAAGATGTATTTTAATAATAGATCTTATAATGTCGCAGTAAAAAAATATAATTATGATCGTATTAGTTACTTTAAAAAATGTATTAAACAATATCAAGGAAAACAAAATACTTTTATAAATCCCACAATTTATTCAGACCTTGAACACGCATTGATAGTTCATAGAATAATTACAGACGATCCGAATAAATCTCGGTGTGAGAAATTTGCTAACGTAAAAAAATCTCACATTATTTATTTACTAAAAGAATTGGGATATACTAAACATTATAACGATTATGTACTTATACACGCAAATTTAACTGGACAAAAACTAAACGATATAAGACATCTGGAAAACATTCTAGTCGACGATTTCAAAAAAATATCTAAAAAATACTCTGAAATTTTTTCAAATTCTGAAAGAAAAAATTTTATAAATTTGCAGTTTATTTTATATAGACTATTATTGAGACATAATCATAAAATAGACGAAGGAGATTTTCTTACATTAAAATCTCTTGATCGTAAAAATGAAACAGACAGAATTTGTAAAGCTATATTCGACTCTTTAGGGTGGGAATACAAAACTAAGTAATTTTTTAATGAACACTGCTCATTAAAAAATAAAATCTCCTTCCCCCCAGCATTCTGAGCTTTTATCAATCGTATAACTGATCCTCAAACTGATCCTTCAGATTGTCTTTAAAATCATTATAAACCATTTTTCTAATTTGACGTTCAGTAGCATTTTTAGGAACCTTAATCTTATTTTCATAAAGGTATGCCAAAACTTGCTCCTTTGTATGGAGTGGTGGTTCACCATCGACACCAAATAAACGTTCTCTCAACGACCGTTTACAAAATCTATACTCATTCAATTCATATAAAATAGCATCTAGTGCGTCAAGGTTTTTATCATAAAATTGAAATTTAGGTGTCTTTACCAACTTCCAGAAACCTCCATATTTGTTACATAAATCTAATGCTTCGTCGTTTAAACCCATATCTCTTTATTTATTATAGGAAAAAAAGTTTTTTTCTATAATATAAAATGGAACACTTTAAATCGTTAAGAGAACTTGAAGATGGAAATTGTCTTTCCAAGACTGAGTGGAGGGAAGTGTCTGAATCTGGAGAACTGACTGATTATTTTGTGAGGAAGTACCATCAGTTTTTAGATTTACCAACTGTGAAATGTAACTTTCTCAATGGAAAAAATAAACTAACTGAAAACATTCTAAATTTTACTCCTTTCAAAAATATTAACGTTTGCAGCAAAATTATGAGGTTTGAGTTCGGCTACATTTGTTTTGAATGCACAGAATATTTTAAACAGTAAATATTGTTTTAAACAGTAAATATTGTTTTAATGGAAAATTTCCATTAAAAAAGTTTTTTCTATTATAAAAATGAACGATACGAAAAAAAATGAAGGGTTAGTTAAAAGAACCCCTACTATAATAAAAATGCAAGATACTATTAAAAAACGATATGCAGATAAAATCTGTGAAAAATGTGATCGAAAAATCACATATAAAAACTGGGCTCGTCATTTAAAAGCACCATTCCATCTAAAAAATGACCCTAACCAAACTCTTAAACCTCAACAAAGAGTCGTTGAGAAAGGATTCAGAGTTAAAGATTTGAGAAATGAAGCGAAAGATTACAATTTAAAAGGTGGTTATAAAATGAAGAAAAATAATCTTATTACAGCTTTAAATGATATTAAAAATGTATACTTTAAGAAAAGTGATCTAGAAAAGCTAACTGTTAAAAAACTACGCGAAATAGCTAAAGAAAAACATATTAAAATTAAAAAACCGAATAAAAAAATCAATATCATCGAACATCTAATGCACCCACAAGGGCATGCATTTAAAGTAAAAACAGGAAAAATGTTCAATTTCGACGATGACTTGGTTAATGAAAACAAAGAAAAACGAAAATCTCCTTTTACTATTATAGAAACTAAATCTCGATACATTAAAAAATTTAAAACTACAGAAATCGATTATTGTATAAAATTATCTAATATCATACAAGTCGAAAAAGCTGTATTTGCTATGTTAAATTTGGCTAAAGAAAAATCTAATTTCCAAACCGGGGATAAAATTATGATCGTTGCCCAAAACCCTCATTTTCACCATGATATATCGAAAGATTTAAGTAGTAAATCAAACGTTTTATCTCGTATACAAGCTAAAGAATTTATCCAACACGTAAGCAACATTATTAGTTCAAACGAACACGTTGAAATTACCAATACCACGTTCCACATTAAAATCATCAATTTACCGAGAGGAGCAAGAGGTGTCAAAATATTAAATTTGGCTGAGAGTAAACACACAAAAAAATGTATCACTCAAATTAAAAATGTCGATAACTTATGCTGTCCAAGAGCCATAATTACCGCGTTAACTTATCATACTAAGGATATTTTCAATCGGAAACTCTCAGAAATTGATGTAAAACATATAAGAATGGGCCGCCCAATTCAACTAGATTTAGCTAAAGAACTTTGCGAAAAAATGGGTTCATACACCGAGGAAGGTTTCACATTGCAAGATATCAAAGTTGTTGAAGAATTATTAGACATTCAAGTTAAAGTTATCTGCGCCGAAAATTTCAATACCGTTATTTACGAAGGAGAAAAGAAAGATACTATAATTTATCTTTATAAAGATGGGAATCATTTTGATGTTATTAATAGTGTAGCAGCCTTTTACGCCTCCTCATATTACTGTAAAAATTGTGATACTCCCTATAATAATAAAGAGAAACATGAATGCAAAAAGACTAGAAATAAAGATGTCTGTCCTCTCTGTAAACAAATACAACACGATGAAAAAGATAAAAATAAAATATTCTGTAACGATTGTAACCGTTATTGTTATAATGATAATTGCTTTAAAAATCATAAAGAAGTTTGTAAAATAATCTATAAATGTTTAAACTGCGGGAAAATTTGCAAAAGAACCGACGAACATAGATGTGGTTCTGGAAAATGTCGAAACTGTCAAGAAATATTTGACGATATAGGTGGTCATGAATGTTTTATGTTATCAAGGCGATCAAACGGTGGGTATTGTACAGTACCTTGTACTTGTAATAATCGTTCTGATATCACAGCAGAAAAATGTACTTACACCGAAAAATACATAACATTTGATTACGAAGCAATGCAGGAAACAGGAACCCATGAAGCAAATCTTGTTATAGCTCACTACCACGATGGTACTAAATTCGTATTCAAAACTAATGAAGAATTTTGCGAGTGGTTGATTTCAAGTAAACACAAAGGGTACACTGCCATAGCACATTATGCAAAAGGATATGATTCTCAATTCATTCTTAAATACTGCGTCGAAAATACTCTGAAACCTTACACTATTTATAATGGAACTAAACTAATGTTATTAGAAATTAAAGGAATAATAAGAATAATCGATAGTTCTAACTTCGTTGCATCTCCGTTATCTGCTTTTCCAAAAACGTTCGGATTAACAGAACTAAAAAAAGGATATTTCCCCCATTATTTCAATACTCGAGATAATCAAAATTACGTTGGTCCAATTCCTGATACTAAATTTTATGGGGCTGATTCAATGAAACCCGAAGTAAGAAAAGCATTTTTGAAATGGCACGCTGAAAAAGTAAAGGAAAATTATATATTCGACTTTCAGAAAGAAATATTAGAATATTGTGAATCAGATGTCGATATTTTGCGAAGGGGCTGTATTGAATTTAGGAAGCAATTTTTAGACATAGCTAATATCGATCCTTTCCAATATTTAACTATAGCGAGTGTTTGCATGGCCATTTTTCGGTCCTTATATTTACAGGAAAATACGATAGCAAGTATCAAAGAGGACAGAAAGGAAATGTTTAGCAAAGGATCTATCACTTGGCTGAATACTTTTAAAAATGTACAGCACGCATTGAATGGAGGGGAAGTAACTGTTTGTGGTGCCAAAGTTGATGGTTTTGATCAAATTACTAACACGGTTTATCAGTATCACGGGTGTTTTTGGCACGGCTGTCCTACATGTTTTCATGAAAATACTCCCAATAATGTAAATCATCTATCTATGGGAGACTTGTATGAAAAAACGAAGGAAAGGAGTAAACAAATCATTGACGCTGGATACCAATTAGTAGAAATGTGGGAATGTAACTGGATTAAATCGAAAGAGGGTAAAGCAGCAGTAAAAAGTAGTGGAAACGTAATAGTGGAACCATTAAATCCTAGAGACGCATTTTTTGGTGGCAGAACCAATGCTAGTAAATTGAAAGTCGTAAATAAAAAATTAAGATATATCGATGTTTGTAGTTTGTATCCAACAGTTCAATATTTCGATTATTATCCCTTAGGTCATCCAACAAAAATTCATAAACCTGAGAAATATGATGAAAATTGGTACGGATTAATCAAATGTAAAATATTACCTCCTAAAAAATTATATCACCCAGTTCTACCGATCAAAAGAGATAAACTTTTATTTATTTTATGCGAAAAATGTTTTGTAGATAAATGTAATACTTGTTCACACGATGAAAATGAAAGAGCTCTGGTTGATACTTGGACTACAGATGAAGTAAATAAAGCTATTGAAAAAGGTTATAAGATTCAAGAAATTTACGAAGTATGGCATTTCAAAGAAAAAAGTAATGAATTGTTCAAAGAATATGTAAAAACATTTATGAAAATAAAACTAGAGACTAGCCCGTGGGAAAGCGACTTTGAAACTATTGAAGAATATATAAAAAGCGTTAAAGGAAGTCTCGATATAGATTTAGAAAAAGAAAGTATTAAACCAAATCCTGGACGAAGAGCAGTAGCAAAGATTTGTTTGAATTCTTTGTGGGGAAAGTTTGGGCAAAGATTGAACATGTCACAATCTGAATATGTTGTTGATATAACAAGATGGTACGATATACTTTTAGATGACAGACTAGAAATTGGTTCATGCCAATTTCTGAATGACAATATCGTGCAAATATCTTATAAATTTTTGAATCAATACATCGAAGATAGTTTTTCAACTAACGTTTTTGTAGCTGCTTTTACCACTTCCAATGCAAGATTAAGATTATATGATATGCTTGATAAAATAGGAAAGAATGTTGTTTATTATGATACAGATAGTATTGTTTATATTGATGATGGGAAAAATTCTGTAAAAACTGGCTGTATGTTGGGTGAGTGGACTGATGAATTGGGAAAAAATAATCACATTGTAGAATGGATTAGTACGGGCCCCAAGAGTTACGCTTATATAACCAATCAAGGAAAAGAAACTATGAAAGTTAAAGGATTTACTTTGAATTATCAAAACGGTAAATCATTAAATAGAGAAGCTATGAATAAAATGTTAATAAAAGAAATAAACAGCGTTAAGCTTAAATATAACATGATTACGCGAAATGTAAAAGATAAAACATTAGTAAACAAAGAAGTGGAAAAAGAGTTTAAATTTCAATATGATAAACGAAATATAATGGAAAACAAAGAAACCGATATTATCGATACTTTACCTTGGGGATATTAAACGTAAACATTTAAGAAACTCTTTATATAAAAATCGGTAGTAAGTGGGCACGTTTGGATCATTAACAGGGATTCAAGTCGTTAAATGAAAAAGTCACTGGTTCTGATGTTTTTGTGGCAACTTTTAAAATTGAAACGATGAGTTAAAGGAATGGGGTTTTATAATAAAAGATGGCCGATAAATTTTTGGAAAGAATCAATGGTAGGAGCGAATTTAGTACGTTTAATGATTTAAAACGTAACAAACCTTATGTGATCCTTAAAGCGGAAAAGGTGAAAGCTAAATTTGGCGAAACTATAGCGGTAGACTTGGAGGGTGGCTTTACCAACATATTGTTACCAATTCATTTTTTAAAAAATAGGTTTAACCAAGAGGGGGATTTAGAAACACTCGTGAAAGACAAATATAAATTGATCTATAAAGGTAAAGTGACACTTGAAAATGGTAATAAAATGCATTGTATAGAGTTTACAGAATGAGCTGATGGTATAATTAATATATACAATTTTTAGTGATACATGTCATTAAAAATTAAAACCTACTGTAATTTTTTAGAGTTTCACTAAAGTTTCTAATGGGGAAAAAATATTCTTTTAACTTACCGCCCAAAAAGAAAAAGTCACTGGTTCTGATGTTTTGTGTTGAAAAGTTTTTACTGTTAGTTTTCACTTTAAATATTTTACTGTTTGGTGTCACTTTAAATATTTTACTGTTAGTTTTCACTTTAAATATTTTACTGTTAGTTTTCACTTTAAATATTTTACTGTTAGTTTTCACTTTAAATATTTTACTGTTAGTTTTCACTTTAAATATTTTACTGTTAGTTTTCACTTTAAATATTTTACTGTTAGTTTTCTCTCAGTTGATCCAAACGTGCCCACTTACTACTTATATATATATATATATATATATATATATATATATATATATATATATATATATATATATATATATATATACGAAAAAGTGCAAACCTTAGGAATTGTTCCAGATTGGTTAAAAACGGATTTCAATAGAGAAATTTTTCAAAAATTCTTATTTTCAAAATTTTCGAGCTATTGCAATAACTTCATTTTTTACAAAAACTCACTAAAAATTCCAGTTCTTTGGTTGAAGGGGTTTGCCAGTGTAATTTCCAATAAATAAACTCGACTGATTGAAATGTTACCTCGCGCTCAAGCCTCCACAATTTCCTAACATTTGATTATCTCTGCGCGAGTAGCACCCACGTGATTTACCTACCGACCTCGGAAAACAAGGTCTGGCCCAGGCCGCGATCTGCTGGCCTCAGGGACTTGTGAACAGCTCGGAGAGTCAACAAGTGTCCCCACGGGCCCCACCCCTATTTCAGTTTCCCTCGATAAACTTGCAAGTCGGCGACTCTCTTGGGCTCGTCGGGGACCCGGCCAAAGTGCTGGCCTGCGCTCGGCGGTTTTTAGCTCTTCCACCCAAATAGTCAGAGATAGGGATCGAACTACTTGAAGCTTTCAAGCAGCGCTTCCTAATTTTTTTCCACTCTCACGCGTCGTGGTCATCTTAGACCTTTTTCGGGCGGCGAAAGGGCTTATTCATGCGTTTTTTCGAGGGGCGGTTCACTCGGAACTAAGGCACTTTTACTTCTGCTTCCTTGAGCAGATAGTTGCTCCATTATTAGAAGAAACAAATTTTAACGTGGCCCCAGCAAAAAAGGGGGCAGTGGGATGTTAAACTGTGTTAAGCAGCTTCTACGTACGCCGCCCGCCGTGACTCCGAGTAATCCGAATTTTTACTAAGGGATGTTATGTATATGATGTATGATTACTTGATGTCTCCATATCACTGATCTATGTAAGTTGTAAACACTAGTGTATGCTCGTCTACAACCACTCTTGGAGAGTGTAGTATACACCCGGACCCGTGGAATCTTGTCTTGTTGGAATCGGTGGATGGAAACGGTAACGGCCAAAATTAGCCTCTCCAAAATTCGCTGGTACATAAGCGACTAGAACCACTTAATATAAAAAATATCTACTCTTAGAAAGATAAGAACAAGATACTACCAATATCGTTGTATTACTTCATCTAAGGGTAGACAGATCTTATGTATGTATGCAGCAGGTTTAATATCAAAAACCGAAGATGTGCCCTGTGTGTCTTACAGGGCTCAATTCTTGGACCTTAGCTTTTTGTGATTTTATCAATGATTTAGGACGCTGCGTCGGGAAAGGGTGGTTATTGTATGCTGATGCTTCCAGTATTGTATCCAGCAGAAAGGACGTATCAATAGCCCGCATATCATCCAGTGTAAAGGTCCAGCTTGCCAAATTGTGGTTTCACATTAATAAACTAAAGATGAATCCCGAAAAAATGCAAAGTATCCTAATATCCTACCGTAGATTTGAGCGGTAGATATTCGCTATTGGAACCGCTCAGCTAATTCCGCACCTATGCATTTTCAAGTATAAGTCCTAAGGAGGGTACATATCAAATTGCAGCTTCGTACGATAAATAGCATAGAAATTAGCTTTAAGAGCCACTCAGCTATATCTTTGTAACTCACCATATATCCTTGTAAAAAAAGAAAGAAAGAAAGAAGAATGCGAGGGTGCATAGCGCTCCTTTTGTGCTTGCACACGTAGGCAAAAACGTCATATTTTACATCTAAAAAACCTAAGGATATACTGGTTGTTTATCTACTTCAAAAATAAATGGCCTTTCATTTGGAACTTCTTTCTAACTAGTTGAAGTATAAATACGGGAATATCGGAGGTATACATTGTTCTACGTACAACTGAAAAGTTAATAGGACAATATTTAGGCTCTAGACCCACCGCGACACACTCAACGTTGCCCCGAGCACATAAAGCCTTGTCATGTACAATGTGGAATACAAATTCGCATTAAACCAACTGTATATACGTGATACTGTCCTTGTCATAGCGAGGAGCCCCACCGGCATTCCGCAGGGAGTTATGATTTTATTAAAACCGAAATTTGCGTATCATGTTTCGCGACGTTTTAATTGGATGTGAGGCGAATAACTTTCCAGAACCTTTCTCCGCCCTTTCGCCGAATTAAAATGAGTTCGGGATTAGAGAATAAATTGGGGGATAGAGTTTAATAAAGAGTTGTAGGCCTTTTGCATATATTAATCCCCGAAGCGAGGAACGCTTCTGGGGAGAGCCGGCGGCAACTAATTAGGACCGACCGACAGATTTCGGCCCAACTTCAAGATTAGAATCCCAACTAATTAACTTTATGGGTGTTTTTTACAAATATTTAGGGAAACATCTCAGTTCTTTCTTTTCTCACTAATCCAAATACCCTCGTTCTTACGGATTTATTGTTACGGACGTCAAGAATGACTGCGATACCTTAATAATTAACTTGATGGAGAGAAATACTTACAATACGAACAAATGGAATTGCTTCTTTTTTGTTTTTTTCATAAAAAACAGCATAAAACCCTTTTATAATCCTTCCTTATAATTCTTCTTTACGGTCATGGCTTTCCAGGGGTAATGAAATAAAATTAATTTATTACCAGTCCACAATACAAATACGTTGAAAAAAAAAAAGAAAGTTCCAGTCATGCAGCATGATCGTATGAGCGAATTTTCGTAAATTATCGTATTTTATAATGTTGAATTGTTTTGAAATTTGAGCTTTTTGAGTGCAAGGAAATTGTTAACTATTATTTTTATGGCAAAAAAGTATTCTAAATAATAATTTCCTATTTAAATAGAGGTTTTGAATTTTTAGCTTTTTTTGCAGTTTTTATCGATTTTTTAGCAAATTTTAATGAATTTTAAGTACATTTTTCAGCATAATTTTGTACATAAATTTTTGAATGTTCCATTTTATAGTTAATAAACTTTATTTGAGCAATATTCTGCCCAAAAAAATTTAATTTTAACGGTTTTCAGCCATTTTTAGTTATTTTTTTAGTATATTTTTTGAAATTTGACTAATTTAATGTGCTCAAAAAGTGCTGGCCAACGAATTCATCCATTTGTTTGTAGAAATATTTCTAAGAATTATGTTATTTGACTTAAAAATGTAATGTATCCCATATCCGTTCCTTAGTTTTTTTTTTTTTTTTTTTTTTTTTTTTTTGAACCCTAATAAATTTCACTCTTCAAAATACTCTGAGATTTCCGTAGGTTAGACTCTGCAGGTTCTGAATTCGCGAGCATGTTTCGAAAATAGCTCAGATAGGTAGCCAAATTTCTAGTTTTATTGCTTTAAGTACCTAAGCATTCTCGTATGGTAGGCTCAGCAGGTGATTCACTCGCAAGCATGTTTCTAGAACGACTGGAAGGGAGTAGGTAGTCTCTCTTTCTTAAAAAAAAAAAACGTTATCATCACATGAGCATACCTAGGGTTAGATAGTTTCACATATTTCTTGAAAAAACTATTGGATTTCTTAGGCTAGGAAGTGACAGGTGCTTACGGGCGTCACACAGTGGTGCCAAACCCCCCCCCCAAAATGGCAAACACATCGTACACCCAGATTTTTTGGGGCGCGAAATTCGAATCTGGTCAGAAATTGTTTAGGGAAATGCCTAATAATGGGTTCCATAAATTGTATACGTATACGGTATTTATACGGTATGTATATCCATGGATTGTATAAACGTTGCGAGTTTTAATACAACATATTACAATATTATTATTGAAAAGTATTATTTTTCCCCTGTCCTTAATTGTTGCAATGGGTTCACCTATTTCTGCAGCACAATGTTTGAAACGCTTTTCTTCACAAAGCCAAATATAGACCAGTTCGACTAATTAGTGTTAAGTTCGTGTTGTTGGAAAAATGGGAAATCTTAACATTTTGAAAACAGGCGTTTTGCCGCCTTGGCACCACTGTGCGTCTTAACAACCCTGTATGTAAAATAATCTAATTTTTTACGTGTTTACTACTGCAGCCTTTTTTTTTTTTTTTTTTTCTTCTTTTTTTCAAAATTAAAACTTTCTGTTTTAGAATGCGAACTTGAGAAGGACAGTGAAGATTGCTCGAGCAAGTGCAGATACGACGGGCGACTCGAGAACGCCTGTATTTGCGATCCCAACAGCAACGTTTCTCCAGGTAACAAAGCATAATATGATTTCCTCACAAATTATAATCATGTCTGCCAGAAGTTTATAATGGCTGTTACTAACTAAGTTGGTTGGGCTGTTGGGAGAGTGCAGGCCGTGTTTCCCTGTTTAACCATCAGTCCAACTCTTCCCAACTCCGTGGTATCCAAATGGCTTCAAGTTATTATACATAAAATCAAACAACCACAAGCATCTTGTTGTTGGTACCTGTTATTTATATTTACGACCCAAAGCTGAATAATACTTGGTATCTTCAAGAATGTTTGTATTGTACAATATGACAGTTCTTTTATGTGTATTGAGGCATTCTTCCCTCTATTCTCAATATGTATTGTAAATTTTTGAAGTCTGCGTTATCTCGTCAGATCTGACCACCATCATTCGCTTGAGCTTACAGAATCAGTGTTGAGATAGCCTTAACATACACAATACTAGAAATAATTCCTACACAAGAAAAATGCTTGTATATTTCTGAAATATCAAATGTGTGCTGGAAAAGGTCTAAGCGCATTGCAGATCTCCTCAAAATTACTTAGATTTCAGCTTTCCAGCTTAGGTGGATCATCACGTGTGTATATAATATGGTATATTGCGTGTGAATATTTGTCTATGTGTGTATATGCGAGGTTTTATTAGAAATAATAATACCTAATTTGAATGGGAAAAAAACTATTATGTATTATTCAAGCTCAATTTAGGACTTATTAATTTGTGAATTGATTTGCCACAATAAGTTCACCCGACAAAGATACTACAACTACTAAACCTACAACTGCTTACCTACTGACGACTACCTAGTCACTGATACCCTGCACCCCTCTCCTTCCTCCACACAATACCCCCCTAAGACGACAACCAAGTGTCCACTTACCACTGATACGAATCAGATGACGCCACACTATCTTTCTACTCGTGATCTCGGCAAGTCGCCGAAATATTGAGGCATTTTTCCATTTTATCAGAAGTTTTTGTCACTATATCTTTCTACTTTATCTATCATATCCGAATTTATATATATATAAATGAAAAAGCGCAAAATTCAGGAATCATTTCAGAATGCCTCAAGACGGAGTTCCAAACAATTTGGAATAATTGAATTTTAAATTTTCTGGACCTATTGCAATAGCTCTATTTTTTTTAACGATAATTCGCTAATACATAGTAATAATCACAAGATAAATTCTTTAGTTATTATAACTATTTTGTTATTTCATTAGGTATGTGATTTAGGGCAAGATAACTATCACCTCAATATGGTGCTGATTTAGACGTTATTGAAGCGTTGAAAGCTATGTAATAAATCTCTCATCAACGCAGTAAGGTTATTTCATGTGCAATTACGTCGAAGTGCAAAGGTATTAACAATTTATCTCAGTAGGAACCCTTCACCTACGCAGAGCATTAGCTGTGAGGGTGAGCCTCTCAGGCCGGCTGGGACGTGAAGTGCCGTGAGCCATAACTCACGTTATAGATTCAGTAAGCGCATACTAATCGTTCATAAAGGCATGCGGTTTGCAGGGGAGATACGCCAGCCAGGAGCGACGATGCTGTTTATGATCTCGACGGTCAATCAGAAACACAATCTGCTATATCCACTCTGCGCCTCCCGTATGGGAATTATATCCTGCCGGCATTAGGCGTAATACGGTATGGGATGGGGGAGGTTACCGTTGCAAGGAGGGTAATCAGTATCCTCTCTCAAGGACGATCAATTATTCATACGGCCCGGGTGCCGACGACCGGAGCAAAGGTCCGCTGGGTCACTTTGGTAAGTCAGGTCGCGACCGAACCAATGTGGCGTCACAAGGAGAGCTATTAACTGGTGCGAAATATGTTTCATTTTGCTAAATTTACCTGATCAGAAGACTCAAGGGAAATTCAGTATTGCAATTGAATCGGTCGTTTGAGAAACCCGACAAGTCCAAACAAGTCGAATGTCGTTTTCTTCGAGGAATGGTATCTTTTAACATGGAGGCGTATGTTTCAAGAAAAACCCGACCATTTGTGAGGTTTCGAATGTGGTCTTGAGGCCTGCGAATATTTAGTGTTTAGGGGACAACCAAGGATACTAGACTATGTCTAGTCTTAGTCTAGTATCCTTGGGGACAACCGACAAGTCCAGACCATGTCGGGTTTACTTCGAACTATGCACAACGCTCGCCCACTCAGCGACGCTGACGCTCCCCCAGTGAGCTTGCAGGCATGGCATATTGTTCACATTCTCGGACCAGTGTTAGGCATAACCTTATCGTCGAATTCAAATACGATTGTAATCGCGATAATTATTCGTTGGTTCTGAGTCAGCTGCGATTATGTTCGTATTCGTATAATCGTATTCGTGTAATTGTATTCGTCTGTTGGAGATTACACGAATACAACCTATTAGAATGCGTCACGGTCATCAATTTCAATAGGGCGTCCCTCTTATAATATGTAAAGCTTCGCTAATATTACTTAACTTCAGAGGGACGTCCTTAAAGCGAATTCAAAGATTGGAGCCCACCCTATTTGTCTCAAATCAATTTCAATAGGACGTCCCTATGAAGCTAGGTAATTTAGCAAGGCTTCGCATATTATAGGAGGGACGCCCTATTGAAATTGATGACCGTGACGCATTTTTATGGGTTGTATTAGTGTAATCGCCGACAGACGAATACGATTACACGAATGCGATTACAAGAATACGAATATAATCGCAGTTGACTCACAATCAACGAATAATTATCGCGATTACAAACGTATTTGTATTTGACGATAGGATTATGCCCAACACTGTCTCGAACTTCAGTGATGAACTTTGCAATTATTTCATCCTGTTTCTGTAATTTGTCCACGTCTTACATCAGTACTATGAAGATGTCCGACACAGGCAGTTTTCATTGTGCTGTGAAAAGTAAGAACGGTAACCAGAAACTTTATCCTAGTTGAAGCACGAAATCCCATACACTGGGCAAAATCCCATT
This sequence comes from Adelphocoris suturalis, assembly GCA_030762985.1. Lineage (NCBI taxonomy): Eukaryota > Metazoa > Arthropoda > Insecta > Hemiptera > Miridae > Adelphocoris > Adelphocoris suturalis. Next base: position 63,756,563 of record CM061041.1, read on the forward strand.
AATGAAACGAAGATGCAGGATCTTAAAAAGGTGAAAAAGTACCTCCTTGACACGATGGAAGAGAAGAAGTTTTGGAGTATCATCTACGCTAGGTAACAACATCGCAGAATTGCCTATATACATCTTTGGCACATCAAAGGTATGAATCACCTGTAGTGTCCACAAAATGTCAATTTTTTGAACTCCTGCGTGTAATCTACAATGAAACATTTTTTCAATAGGTATATATATAAATATATATATATATATATATATATATATATATATATATATATAGATTTGTATTGCCCTGGTAGTGTGTCCAAAAAACACACATTTAAATGGCACAGCGGCCCCGAATCGGATTCTCTGTGGGGTCTCACAAAAGCGCGAAATTGAAGATTTCAACCCTTAATGACTCCCATTTATGGATTCATTATGCCAATTGAAGGGGCAAGCGCTAATTGCGGTTTTTGTGCGTTGCTGGTTAGTATGCATGGTAGTTGAAGGCATTAACAGCTTCGAGGGTATTTTAATTACAGAGAGACGTTCTCTTTTATTTTATTTGTCTTCATCCCTAGCTCGTACCTATATAATATCCTCGCTCAAAGAGAATAACTCCGAGCTACTGAAAATTAATGTTTAAATATTTGAACATCAAACAAAAAATATCCAAAAAATAAATAAGAAGTCACAAGTTTATTTGCCCCACTAAAAAACAAAACAAAAAAAGCAAACGACTATCTAGTGGTAGATTTGAGAATAAAAGTTGTAAATCTTTCAATACGAAATTGTAGCCAGAAAAAAACTTTAAACCGGTGTGCTATGGTGCTGTAGTAATACAATACGTATTTTGCCGACCCAAAATTTTATTCTTTCGAGCTAGAGGATCTTAAACCTAGAATATTCTGATTCGGGATTTCGTAGAATCGCACATGTATAAATGAAAGGGTACATCTCAAAAAGACCTTTTTGAAAATCATATAAAGTTTATTATTTTTGAAAACAACTTTTTTTATAAAAAACGTAGATTGAAACATTATAACGAGAAGCCATTTTGATTACAAGCAAATCTCAAATAACTCGTTGTGAGAGTTCTCTTCGTTATACAAATGTATAACGAACAACCGCATTCCATGGACTTTTTGAGCTCCATGTAATACCGTTTCGGCAAGATGACTCTAAAGTCCTGATCATTCCAGTCGTCAAAACATATTAATTGTATTAATGATCCGCATTGTTCATTGCTTATGAACTTCACGTCTAACACCTTGTACGGAGTTCTCAACTCCAATTCGGACAGTCGCCTCCTCATTCCCAGTTTGTTTACAGAAAGACTGCAAGAAAAAGAAAACAATGTGTTATTTTAGTATATAACGCGTGTTGTGTTGTGTTATTGTATATATGTTTCATATATAGACCATCGTGCCAACCGACGAATGAGTTCAAGTAACGATTGAGCTCCCTTCCAACGAAGAGATTAACAAACGGTTGTAAGAAGTAAGTACATAGACCATAGGACAAAATGTTCAAACACTTCAAATATAGCTAAATTCATTATTATTCGCAATGCTGTCGAAACATCTAGTCTTTACTGTTATTTTTCATTCTTAACACGTTCACTGCGGATTTTTTTTCAGTCAGGGTACTATGCGAGCCCCACCAAGCTGAACCAACGCATTACCGTTTATGGGTAACGCATTTCAATTTGAGAGAAGAAAAGAAAAAAGGTAGATTGTTCTGTCGAACTCATCCGTCAAGCTCTGTCCGAAATTCCGTTTGATGACAATTGGATTGAACCAGGGAACGTTAGTGCCCCTCGACAATAGGCGTCTCGAGGCTATCGAGAGAAGAGCTAAGCACGCGGTCCGTCAAAGACTCTCGTTTTATTGGAAAACCCCGAGTGCCCCCGAAAATAGAAGTCTCGAAGCTCTCCGGAGATGAGCACCCGTATTCAGAATGGGCTCTCTCTCCGAAAGCAAACAGGTTGTCGGATAAAAACTTCGAGATGAGAGTGGTGCTGAAAGCTAATTCCTTTCAATTCGACTGAATCTATTTACTTATATAATCCGTAACATTGTCTTTTTTTACGCAAGGATTACTTTTTTTATATTTTATTTATTTAATTTTTCTGCAACATACAACATACTGCTCAGTCAACAGTCATCCACATTACGACATTTATAGTTCTAATAAAGCATAAGGTAACTTAATTATTTTTCTCGTCAATAAATTGATTTTTATGTTTCTACCTTCTTGCTTCGTCATTTTTCTTGCATTTTTTTTATTTTTTGAAGAACTTTCAAATAAATAAATCAAACAAATGAGTACCACTAGGTAAACTAAACTATTTTAAAATTCACTGAATATACGGAAATAAAAGTATTCAGTCATGCAGCATGGCTCTAAAAGCGAATTTAAAAAAAGTCGTAAATAATGTCGAAACCCAGTGACTTTTGTATGGAAGAAATGAATCGATGATTTTTGAAACAACCTATACGCCACTTTTTGGCAATGTTGCTTTTTCACGGATTTCTATTGTACATGCCAAGACTCACCTTTTGAGAAATGAAACAACCGCCGTAACGTGTTAGAAGTGGGTTACAATGAGCTTTGAAAATCCCGATGAGTTTTGAAACAACCTTCGTGCTGGATATTGGTTGTTTCTACACTCTCCAATGAGGAATGCCAACCCAAACTTCTGCTTTTTAGTGACAACTAGAATAAGAATCACGTGCTTATTCGTTTTTGTATGGCTTTAAAAGAACTTGGACGTTTTGAGAGTGTGGAGCAGTTTTTTCCCAATCGTGGTCATTCCTCCCTCCTTTGTGACAGAGTTTTTGGAACCATCAAAAGAGAAAGACTCAACAAAATAAATAGGTTACACAACATTCGCGGCCTTGTCACAGCAATATTGAAATCTTCTAGGATGCTCTTCAGTTGCAAAGACCAGTTGAATTTCGGATGGGGAAAACTTTGGGTGAGGGACAACAATCTTTCAAAGCAAATTCTGGGAAGTCTGTTTTGAGGCATGGCCAGGAGTTTAATCCACCAGCCAAACATTGCCTTGGCTATTAAGAATTTTATGTGACTAAGCCCAAGTTCCAATCTAACTACGTAAAATGGCGTGTTAAGCGCTAAACCCATTAGTGACTTGAAGGCTCTAACCTGAACACGTTCCAGGATTTCCGCGCATTGAGAGGCCTACACTTCAGAGCCATAGAGCGTAGTTATCGTTCTTTGTCTGATAAAGCCAGTGGATGGAACTGGGCGAAACATAACAACTGATAATTGGTATTCAAGTATACCATTAGCTACTAGTTTATTGGACCGAAATTTTGACATTTTTGGGGACATTGAGAAAGAACAAACGTGAAATACCACCGGAAAAAATCAAATATCTACAATGGAATTTGGTTGAGATATTGATGACAATTAGAATCAAAGACTAATTTAGTGGAAGAATTTAACTTACACAGACATATTTAAGAAGTTCGGGTATTGGACGATCTTTTACGACTGAAAAAAGAACGCTGGCAGTGTCTTTTTATACTCCTGTTTGGAATAAATTACACAACATTCTCGACATTTAAATATCACGAGACATTTAAATAGCCTCGGAGGCATCCATGTGTCACCCTGCGTAAGACAATCCGACAAAGACAAGGCAGTCTTATTGTAAGATAACTATAATAGCCTCGTGACTTCTTATTTCCATATGGAACAATATGGTGTCAGTCCCACGTCTAGGATCTTCGAAGGACTGACCTCGCCTCAAGGACGCCTCGAGCCAAAAAACCGTGTAACGAAACAGGGTTGCGTCAGCGTGAATCTGGCGCGATACCTAAAGTTTCCGGTCCACCTGAATATATATACCCCGCATATTTCAATGCTACATTCATTCGTGTTGCAGTGGACTTCAGACTCGCCGCAGCTCTTTTCAAGGTACATAAACTTTTTCTAGTTAACCGTTCCATCTGAATTTAGACAATGTTTCATGCAAATATTACCGATTTTGTCAACTTTGAAATTTTTGAGAAATTGATACATTAGTATGACGAACAAATTATTTTCGCGCAACAAATCGTAAAAAACCCTACATTTTTTGACATTTTATGTCTTTACTATGGCACTTGCAAGCACAGTTAGGTTCAGATGTTTATTTCTCTCAAGCAGTGTTGGGCAAAAATTAGCTAGCTAACAGCTAAAAGCTACAGCTATAATTTAGATGGAGCTAGCAACTAAATATTTAGCTATTAGCTATTGAGGAATAGCTAAAATTTCCAGGTAGATTAGCTATTAGTCGAAACGTATAGCTTAGCAGATTTAGATGCAAATACAAACTTCGTAAAACATTCATAATTTCTTTAACTGACTGAGGGCTGATTTTGAAACTACTTAAATCTACACCATGCTTCAACGCTATGCGCTTCCAACTCGCGAACCAAAAAGTTTCAAGTCTCACGCATTCATTTGCCATTTGTAGCGGTAGCCTAGCAGAATCCATCCGACTTACTCGATTTAAGTAGCTAAAGTGTAGATTCAAGAAGCTTGGAGTAAGTAAGAGTCCGGCAAGCTCCAAACTCTTTTTAAAAAAATAACGAATAAGAAGTTCTACCTCCTCATACCTCATAAAACTCCATACTTCCGCAGCATACCCGATCACACACCGTGAAGTAGCGTTTAAAACTTTCAGTTTGTTTTCAAATGAAATGTTTTTAGCCATGAAATTCCTCCAAACACTATTTAAGTCCAAATTGAGCAGCTGCTTTTAGCGAATTTTTGAAGAAAATTAAGCTATTGCTCTCGCCTCAAAATATGTAGAATGTGAATTTTTGAAAAATTTTTATGCAGAAATCCGTTTCAGGCTATTCTGAATCATATTCTGAAGTTTAACGCAGTTTTTTATGTATGTATGTATATATGTATGTATATATGTATATATGTATATATGTATGTATGTATGTATGTATGTGTCATTCCAGACGATAACTGTCCGTAGAATTGTGCTAGAAACTTCAAACAAATTTTAAAATGTTAAGGACACAAAACGAAAGTTCAAGTTCGTTGGCCAGCATGATCGGATTACATCTTCGGGTTGAAATTTTCAAAAATGTAGTCAAAAATTTCAAAATAGCCTGTTTTTTGCGATTTGTTGTGCGAAATAATTTTTTCAGCATACTAACACGCGGTATATTCGGAATCAGCGTAAAATGTCCTATAAGAATATGTATCAAGTTTTCAAAAATTTCAAAGTTGAAAAATCAGTCAAAAATTGAAATAATGCCGTTATGATAGGATACTGTTAAGATTTCAACTGCCTTCAATACTGACCACATTGGACATCGAAATCTATGAATATTTACCTACATTTGTCTTTACATCTACAAGATTAGTTTAATAATAATAAAGTATGAGTACCTCCTAATTATTTAATAATCTGATTCCACGTTTGTCTATCAAAATCATAAACTAAAATTTCTCTACACGATCAATAGCGACTGATATGTCGAACATTTCTTCAAAATTTCGCCTATGGGGTCATGCTGCACGACTGGACTTTTTAGTTTTTCGATTCGGATTTTTTTTTCGGGAATTTCTTCCGAACCATTTATTCCTCGAGCTCCGAGGTCTCTAGTCTTAAGTCTTAAGAGTTAGCGTTACACTACTCCGCCCCATCACATACCGCTAAGTAGCCGGAATCCAGTGCGTTTTATATTCACAAAAACATTAATTTACTATAATTTCCAACATTTTTCAGCTCAACAAAGGTTTCATATACCTAAACAAAACATATCATATCATATTTCAATATGTAACTAAGAACATTTGGCGCTGATAGTATTGTTCCTGTAATCCTGCAACATTATAACTCAAAATTCGCATGTCCGATCCCGCATGTTCTCTGCTCCCGCTAAGTGATCCGAATTGTGCCGATCTCCAGCATGCCTTCGGTCCACGCATTTGGATCTAGCCCTTTTCAACTGCTCATTCCATTTCAATACTTCGGCAGATCCCGGTAATTTTCCGAAAAGCTCGTCTTTTGCGGTATCCAAAAAATATTGCGTCTTGTCAGTCCACAAAGAATTTGGACGAACATCAATTCTTAATTCCGGAAATTCCCGTCTTATAATATTCCGTATTTCGAACAATTGGTTCCTCAACTTTCTTGTTTCTTCCGAATAATCTTTCTGTATTGAATACGTAGTACCTTTAAGCCTACCAGTTCTTTTGAGAATTGCAGAAATATCTCTGGAATCCGCAAATTTTGTCAAAATCGAATTACAATTAATTTCTTTTTTGAGGAAACGTGCATAGGCAATGCTCAAATTACTGTCATTCATTTGTAATACTTCGCGACAGAAATCCGAAACTGATTGTTTGGGCTACATCATTCCGATTTCCTATGTTTTTGAAAAGCAAGTTGCCCTAGCAAACGGCATTCGATTTTTGGCTGATTTTCCAACACATAAAAGTGTTACTTATACTGTATACCTATTGATATCATCTAATTGGTCAAATTTCAAAGAAAATTCCAGTCATGCAGCATGACTCATGAGCGAATTTTTGGAGAAATCTTCGATTTTCGGGTTTTGACTGATTTTTCAACTTTGAAATTGTTGAAAACTGGATACATATTCTTATAGGACATTTTACGCTGATTCCGAATATACCGCAGGTTAGTATGCTGCAAACATTATTTCGTATAACAAATCGCAAAAAACAGGTTATTTTGAAATGTTAGACTGCATTTTTGAAAATTTCAACCCGAAGATGTAGTCCGATCATGCTGACCAACGAACTTGAACTTTCGTTTTGTGTCCTTAATATTTACAATTTGTTTGAAGTTTCTACCACAATTCTACTTGGAATGACACATACATACATACATATATACATACAAACATAGATACATACATAAAAAAATGCGTTAAACTTCAGAATATGATTCAGAATAGCCTGAAACGGATTTCCGCATAAAATTGTTTCAAACAATCACATTCTACAAATTTAGAGGCGAGAGTAATAGCTTAATTTTCTTCAAAAAGTCGCTAAAATGTGCTGACAAAATCACTGAAAATGGCTAAGAATTGTTTAATTGATATTTTTTAACATATAAGTTTGGTCAAATAAAGTTTATCAACTATGAACATTCGGCTTCATTAAATTTTGTTTAAAAAATCTATAATATTGCAAAAAATAGCCTAAAATCCAGAATACTTTTGAAAAGAAGAATATCATTTAGAATACTATTTTTCATAAAATTAATAGCTACAATTTTCTTTTCACTCATAAATCTCTGATTTCTATACAACTTGAAATATACAAAAAAGCACTTTTTCGCCTATTTTTGACTCATATCACCCATAAGAGTGGAGCGACCGAGCTGGCGAGAAGTTAAGACCAACTAGACCCCAAGTAGAGTCTATGTGCGAAAGAACAGATTTTTTAAGTCAATTCTAAGGCCTTTTATGGCCCGAACGGCGGACGGACATTCCAAATTTGGATTCTACGCATCTTGAAACGTAAAGTTTTTTTTTTAATATTCTTTATTGCACCAAGTATTACTTAATAAAAATGTTATTTTGAAAATATGGACTTTGATTCAAAACTAAGATACATCACTGAGTTTTGTTGATTATGGTGGATGTTTCACTTCACTGCTTCACAAGTAAGCAAGGTCGAGTGGTTTGGTACGCTTCAGTCTTCTGATGATATCACTTGTATCAAGGAGTTGGACAGCTTCCTCGTTGATGTGACATCTTAACCGCTGTAGGTGTCTCACAGCTTGTCGCTTTATAGCATCGTTTATTGTTTCGATCCGAAGCTCACGATGGAGACGTTCCGACTCAACGGATGACTCATCCCTCGCACTGTGGGAACGTCTCATTTTTCCGCAACTACGCCGCTTGCATCAGCAACGCCGATTCGGCATCTCGCTCGGCGTCCCCACAAGCAAACTTCCTCTACACCTGGATGATGATTACGCTATCAACGTCCACATCAAGCGCATGTCGATCCATAAGTCATCTTACTTGGCGGGACACGTTAAGCAAAACACAGTTAAACAGCGGTTGGCTTATTTATTGAATACACCTTTGTTCATACATGGCAGTATTTCTGCTAAAACATGCCGTTTTGGAGATAAATGAAAAATCGTCAAAGATCAAGACCAGTAGAATTTTTCAATCCTGACACCCTTTTTTTCTCTTTTGGGTAAGTACCAAAGATAGTCCATTCGTTTATACTTTTTTATGACAGTATTTAAATATTGGCATGGTAATAGAACCTGACTTTTAGCGCCACAGAGCGGACTTTCAGCACTACAGAGCGACTGTAATTAAATTCGATTTACATATATTTATTTACTATCGTTCCCCCCGCGCGTTGCTGCGCCCAAAATTAAATTTGTTTATTGATCGTAATTTTAAACTGTTATTAAGTCAATCGTCGGATCATTAAGGAAAAAACTGGATTCTAGATCCACTCAGCTGATCTGGGATCGGTCAGTTGTGTTCAGAAGTCCCTCAAGGGGCTACCAAATATCAGAATCGTGGGATCATTAGGGAATCTCCGCGTAACGCTCACCGCGTGACGCTCCCCGCGTGACGCTTTTTCATTTATGTGCCATAGTAAAGACATAAAATGTCAAAAAAATGTAGTAGGCCGTCAAGAAGGTACCAGTACTTTCTGTTCAACTATTTCTACAACCACTAAAATTTCTAAAACCTGACACTGCACCCTTTTATGTCCTCCGGGTCAGAGCCCTTTGAAATCTATATCTATTTTATAGACATAGATTTTCACATTGTAAACTACCTCTAATTAACTGAAGATTTGTACGTTTGTTTCAGACTCGCTCACGAATATATTTCTGAACAATGGATGTCTCAGCACCCATTTGTGATCTGCGTATAATTCCGGCAGGACGAAACAGAGTTGTTCTAATATCCAATACGACGATTACTGTATCAACTAAGGAAGAAGTACGGCCCGATAAAATGCCAAATCTTAAGGATCAATCAATGCAAGTTGATCTGACCGATTTAGCCGTTATATCAGCAGAACCTGAAGTTCAAAATTTACAGCAGCTCGGGGAAAAAGTTGTTATTTCGACAGAGCAGGAAATGAAAGCTCCAATGTCAAATCTTAAGGATCTCGATCCGACCGATTTAGCCGTTATATCAGCAGAACCTGAAGTTCAAATCCTACAGCAGCCCGGAGAAACTCCAGTATACAACGCTACTCGGCATACCGCGTTGATGGGTCCACCTCCGACGCCGCAAGATACCGGGTATACCACGTCGATGGGTCCACCTTCGACGCCGCTGAAGGAATCAATTCAGTGGGCACGTCCTCGGGCAACAGGGAGAACCGCTACCGCGTCCAATTATTCCGCCGTTTCTCCCGGTGAATCGTATTCCGTCGTCTCGCCGACTACCGCTCATTTGAAGGGACACGCAGATTTGTTGTACGTGAGCTTGGAGATGTTCGACGAGAAGAGCTTGATGGAAAATGCCGAGAAAACGTTGAAAACCGACTTTGAAAAGTTCGACAGATTTCTCGGCATCATGCTTCGAAATATAAACGACGGGGTACATCAGACAATCGTTCGCAAACTTATTTGTTTGTGCCTTTCCGCCGACTCGTTCAATAAGGACGAAATTCAATCGTGGACACCACCCACTTTGGACCAGATCAAAACCCGGATTGACTCGACTTTGATTCCCGACAACTTGATCGTCAAATTCGTCGATATGATACAACGCACAACGAACGACTTAATAACTAAATATTCCACGTTTTCCCAAATAGAAAAAGAAGAGACGGGGTCGCAAAATAGAGACGACGACGACGCTAGCACGGACGTTACGCTAGCTGGACACCAAACAAGGCATTCACCTTATGTGTTGGGAGTGGGATCGGGAAAGAAGAAAATCGACAAAAACGCCCCTTCGCCGTACCGCGGAAACGACGGAAATAGTGAAAAGGGCGACGACGACGACGATGACGACCGATACAACATAAACAGGGTTATCGAACGAACCGCATCTGGAGTTATGAGAGGCCCGATTGAACAACCGACTCGAGGGATTGACGACCAGAGTGACGGAATTCCATCTCCTTTATACGACAATAACAGTGATAACAACGACAGCGATGACAATAACGACTTTGATTCTCGCGACGAACTTCAATCAGCGACAGATTTCCTAATGCAGTCGCTGCTTGAAAGCGAAGTCGAACCAGCGGTGGAGTTGCCAGCGCTGCTTGAAAACGAAGCCGAACCAGCAGTGCCGTTTCAAAATGAAGTCGAACCGGCAGTGGAGTTGCCAGTGCTGCCAGAAAACGAAGCCGAACCAGCAGTTGTTATTTTGACAAACCAGAGCGAGGCGCAATTGGATATAGCGTATGATTTTAGTATGGATTTTGATTTTTTTAATGGTCAAAACTTGACGCAGGTAGACTCAACCCAGATCGACAAAGAACTCAGCAGAACATCAATAATAACCACCAACATCGACAACATCAATGCTGTTACTAACCGACACCCTGTAGCTCCAATTGATGACGACTTGGCCGACATCGAACAAGCGCCAGTTATACATAGCAAGAAGATACTTGAGCGAATAGTGCATTACGAAAGCACTCTGAAACGGATGATTCGAGAACAAAAACAAAATGATGCCGCGAAAACGGATTCTTTAATCCGGTTCTTCATCCGCACTGCGTTTGTTAATAATTTTTGCGGAATCAAAAAAGAAATAATGAACAAGAAACAAAAGTCCACCCACATTCTCCAGAAAATTATGAAGGATGAGAATAAGATCAAGTGTAATGACAAAAAGCTACTCCGAGTTTTCGAGTTATTGAACATCGCTTTGTCCTCTGGTTCTGCGCATATGATTCCTCGCGAGGATTACGATAATACCACCCTGTCTGGTTCCGTTGGCACTCGGAGCCGGAGCCGTTCACCTTGTCGGCTTCAGGCTAAAGATGACCTGGGTCGCTCGTCATCGCCTATGAGATCAAATCATATTTCTCAAATTAGTGATCCATTGATAGATCTTGATTATAGCTGTTCCGCATCTGAGGTAAGGATTCCGATGGAAATGTGGCGTGGAATATTGAGTTCTCAGCAACAGAACTTAAATAATATGATGAAGACTTTACAAATACAACAGAATCCAGATACCTCACGAATTGTATATCTTCCAGAATTCGACCCAGAGAAAGGAGACAGTGATGCAAAAGCATGGTCGTCTACCGTTGGTTTGATTCTCAGTGAAAAACCTCTAGTTGGTGGTGCATTAGTTATGGCATTGAGTCGCTCCTTGAAAGGCTCAGCTAGTAGGTGGTTGGCACGAGTCTCATTTGAAGGAATGGAGTGGGAGCAATTTAAGGACAATTTTTTATCCAAGTATGTTAAATCTGAGACTCCTGCTTCCACACTACTGAGTGTTCTCGACGGAAAACCTAACGAAGGAGAGAACTATAGTGCCTATGCTGAGCGCATTCTATCTTCTCTGAGTGCTGGATGGCAAGGTTTAAATGTCGAAGAAGCTGCAGTTGCCACTGTTCTTGTCCATCTTTCACAATTTGACTGTAAAATACGTAGACTTGTTTTTGCATCTAATGTAAATAGCAAAGAAGCGCTTCTTCGTGAAATGGAGGCCATAACCATCCAGGAGAGTGGACGACGAGAATAACAAGATTGCCCGATCTCACGTGCCATGGCCCAGAAGACATTTGCCGAGCTCAACAGCCTAATGAAGGTAAATCGAAACCATATAATATGATTCTACAGATGCAACAGAATCCAAATATCTCATAAAACCTTCCCCGTACTGGGGGTGTCTGACCCATGCATGCGTGCGGACCCAAGCTAATAGGTGGTTGTCTCATTTGAAGGAATGGAGTGGGAGCAATTTAAGGACACTTTTTTATCCAAGTATGTTGAATCTGTCCTGCTTCTACACTACTAGGTGTTCTCGATGGAAAACCTAACGAGCGCATCATATCTTCTCTGAGTGTTGGATGACAAGGTTTGAATATCAAAAAAGCTGCAGTTGCCACTGTTCTTGTTCACACAGTTTGACTGTTCACTTTTTCGTGAAATGGAGAAACTAGAGCGAGGCGCAATTGGATATACCGTATGATTTCTTTGATGTATTTCAAGAACAACAACTAGTACCCAGGTAGACTTAGCCCAAAATCGAAATACTGGCTGACTCAAAACACGCTTACCATATATTTGAAACTTGTCTATGCTGGGCACATCCTATCTTCTCTGAGTGCTGGATGACAATGTTTGAATATCGAAGAAGCTGGAGTTGTCACTGTTCTTTACTCATATTCTGTCGTACAAGACCCAAAAGACATACCGATTTTAGCAGCCCAATGAAGTTATATATGAGGGACGAAAATATTACCACTCGTTTTCGTATAACAATTTAGATAAACAATTAGTTTGTCTTTTCTCCATTAATTCTAGCACTCGATCACTTTTTCCAGCAACCTGACAGTTATTTATTTATCTTACTGTCAATATACATAAAACAAAATATTTGTGGTGTGTTACAGAATGGCTTCTGAACCTCTGGACCTGACGATAGCTCCACTAGACCTTACCACCTCTGAGAACAGAAATAGTCTCTCTGCATCGCCTTTCACAATAGACCTTACCACCTCTGAGAACAGAAATAGTCTCTCTGCATCGCCTTTCACAATAGACCTTACCACCTCTGAGAACAGAAATAGTCTCTCTGCATCGCCTTTCACAATAGACCTTACCACCTCTGAGAACAGAAATAGTCCTTCTGCTTCGCCTTTCACAATAGACCTCACCACTTCTAACATGAATACTGTGGACCATTGGACCGCCTTCGACAACCTAGCCGACAGCCCAGCGTCACCAGACTTAGACACCGCCTTATCCCACGATAGCAGGGATATTGATAGCAGGGATATTCTGGAAGCCTCGGATAGCGAGGCTTCCGATATGGTTCATGGAAACCTAGTTTTATATTTAACCGATAGAATCCATTTTCTTATACATGATAGGATAGACTTAATTTTACAGGACGTGTTAAATGAATTTTTCTCGAATACAGTACATTAAAAAGAACAATGGTATCATTTCTCACTTGTGTATGGACCCCAGACCTGGTCAATAATTAACATTAAATACATGAAGTATTTTGTATGGAGTACTTTATAACTCCCGTAGGGGGGGGCCCTTCAGGTCCTACAGGGCTGGCGTCCCTGCGGCCCCGAGCTAGTGTTGATTCGCCCTAGGTGATAAGCCTAGAAGCGGATTCAACGTGCATCGTGTTCCTCTGATCCTACATCCCCTCGTCCGACATTCCTTTTTCCAATCCAATGCCCAATTCCATTTATTGTCTTTTTAGTAGTTAGGTCATAACCCAATCTGATTTTGGTGGGGGTGAGAACAATAGATGAGGCGAGACGAGGGAATCAAAGGGTTGCGAGACGAGGGAATCAAAGGGTTGCGGGGACACGACTCGACGCTTCATTCTTCAAACTTGACACCACCCTTAGCGGTCCCGATTATTCGCCACGGGTCCTGGGGATGTTGCTAGTTCGAAATATGAATCGTCGTCGCGGAAAAAAAGTTGGTTGGATTCTCGTCTAAACGACTCCACGGCGTCATTCTTTAAACTTGACACTACCCTTGCAGTCCCGAATATTCGCCACGGGTCCAAGGGAATCAAAGGGTTGCGAGACGAGGGAATCAAAGGGTTGCGGGGACAGACGACTCGACGCTTCATTCTTCAAACTTGACACCACCCTTAGCGGTCCCGATTATTCGCCACGGGTCCTGGGGATGTTGCTAGTTCGAAATATGAATCGTCGTCGCGGAAAAAAAGTTGGTTGGATTCTCGTCTAAACGACTCCACGGCGTCATTCTTTAAACTTGACACTACCCTTGCAGTCCCGAATATTCGCCACGGGTCCAAGTGATGTTGCCAGTTTGAAGTATCGCTGCCGGTCGTTTCGAGGGGAATCTTTCGATCTTGTTTCCGTCGTTCCTGGACTCTGTTTCCATCGTTTCGAGGCGAAGAGAGAGGCAAATTAGACGAGGGAATCAAAGGGTTGCGGGGACGGACGACTCGACGATTCATTCTTCAAACTTGACACCACCCTTAGCGGTCCCGATTATTCGCCACGGGTCCTGGGGATGTTGCTAGTTCGAAATATGAATCGTCGTCGCGGAAAAAAAGTTGGTTGGATTCTCGTCTAAACGACTCCACGGCGTCATTCTTTAAACTTGACACTACCCTTGCAGTCCCGAATATTCGCCACGGGTCCAAGTGATGTTGCCAGTTTGAAGTATCGCTGCCGGTCGTTTCGAGGGGAATCTTTCGATCTTGTTTCCGTCGTTCCTGGACTCTGTTTCCATCGTTTCGAGGCGAAGAGAGAGGCACATTAGACGAGGCGAGACGAGGGAATCAAAGGGTTGCGGGGACGGACGACTCGACGCTTCATTCTTCAAACTTGACACCACCCTTAGCGGTCCCGATTATTCGCCACGGGTCCTGGGGATGTTGCTAGTTCGAAATATGAATCGTCGTCGCGGAAAAAAAGTTGGTTGGATTCTCGTCTAAACGACTCCACGGCGTCATTCTTTAAACTTGACACTACCCTTGCAGTCCCGAATATTCGCCACGGGTCCAAGTGATGTTGCCAGTTTAAAGTATCGCTGCCGGTCGTTTCGAGGGGAATCTTTCGATCTTGTTTCCGTCGTTCCTGGACTCTGTTTCCATCGTTTCGAGGCGAAGAGAGAGGCAAATTAGACGAGGGAATCAAAGGGTTGCGGGGACGGACGACTCGACGCTTCATTCTTCAAACTTGACACCACCCTTAGCGGTCCCGATTATTCGCCACGGGTCCTGGGGATGTTGCTAGTTCGAAATATGAATCGTCGTCGCGGAAAAAAAGTTGGTTGGATTCTCGTCTAAACGACTCCACGGCGTCATTCTTTAAACTTGACACTACCCTTGCAGTCCCGAATATTCGCCACGGGTCCAAGTGATGTTGCCAGTTTGAAGTATCGCTGCCGGTCGTTTCGAGGGGAATCTTTCGATCTTGTTTCCGTCGTTCCTGGACTCTGTTTCCATCGTTTCGAGGCGAAGAGAGAGGCACATTAGACGAGGCGAGACGAGGGAATCAAAGGGTTGCGGGGACGGACGACTCGACGCTTCATTCTTCAAACTTGACACCACCCTTAGCGGTCCCGATTATTCGCCACGGGTCCTGGGGATGTTGCTAGTTCGAAATATGAATCGTCGTCGCGGAAAAAAAGTTGGTTGGATTCTCGTCTAAACGACTCCACGGCGTCATTCTTTAAACTTGACACCACCCTTGCAGTCCCGATTATTCGCCACGGGTCCAAGTGATGTTGCTAGTTTGAAGTATCGCTGCCGGTCGTTTCGAGGGGAATCTTTCGATCTTGTTTCCGTCGTTCCTGGACTCTGTTTCCATCGTTTCGAGGCGAAGAGAGAGGCACATTAGACGAGGCGAGACGAGGGAATCAAAGGGTTGCGGGGACGGACGACTCGACGCTTCATTCTTCAAGCTTGACACCACCCTTAGCGGTCCCGATTATTCGCCACGGGTCCTGGGGATGTTGCTAGTTCGAAATATGAATCGTCGTCGCGGAAAAAAAGTTGGTTGGATTCTCGTCTAAACGACTCCACGGCGTCATTCTTTAAACTTGACACTACCCTTGCAGTCCCGAATATTCGCCACGGGTCCAAGTGATGTTGCCAGTTTGAAGTATGGCTGCCGGTCGTTTCGAGGGGAATCTTTCGATCTTGTTTCCGTCGTTCCTGGACTCTGTTTCCATCGTTTCGAGGCGAAGAGAGAGGCAAATTAGACGAGGGAATCAAAGGGTTGCGGGGACGGACGACTCGACGCTTCATTCTTCAAACTTGACACCACCCTTAGCGGTCCCGATTATTCGCCACGGGTCCTGGGGATGTTGCTAGTTCGAAATATGAATCGTCGTCGCGGAAAAAAAGTTGGTTGGATTCTCGTCTAAACGACTCCACGGCGTCATTCTTTAAACTTGACACCACCCTTGCAGTCCCGATTATTCGCCACGGGTCCAAGTGATGTTGCTAGTTTGAAGTATCGCTGCCGGTCGTTTCGAGGGGAATCTTTCGATCTTGTTTCCGTCGTTCCTGGACTCTGTTTCCATCGTTTCGAGGCGAAGAGAGAGGCACATTAGACGAGGCGAGACGAGGGAATCAAAGGGTTGCGGGGACGGACGACTCGACGCTTCATTCTTCAAACTTGACACCACCCTTAGCGGTCCCGATTATTCGCCACGGGTCCTGGGGATGTTGCTAGTTCGAAATATGAATCGTCGTCGCGGAAAAAAAGTTGGTTGGATTCTCGTCTAAACGACTCCACGGCGTCATTCTTTAAACTTGACACCACCCTTGCAGTCCCGATTATTCGCCACGGGTCCAAGTGATGTTGCTAGTTTGAAGTATCGCTGCCGGTCGTTTCGAGGGGAATCTTTCGATCTTGTTTCCGTCGTTCCTGGACTCTGTTTCCATCGTTTCGAGGCGAAGAGAGAGGCAAATTAGACGAGGGAATCAAAGGGTTGCGGGGACGGACGACTCGACGCTTCATTCTTCAAACTTGACACCACCCTTAGCGGTCCCGATTATTCGCCACGGGTCCTGGGGATGTTGCTAGTTCGAAATATGAATCGTCGTCGCGGAAAAAAAGTTGGTTGGATTCTCGTCTAAACGACTCCACGGCGTCATTCTTTAAACTTGACACCACCCTTGCAGTCCCGATTATTCGCCACGGGTCCAAGTGATGTTGCTAGTTTGAAGTATCGCTGCCGGTCGTTTCGAGGGGAATCTTTCGATCTTGTTTCCGTCGTTCCTGGACTCTGTTTCCATCGTTTCGAGGCGAAGAGAGAGGCAAATTAGACGAGGGAATCAAAGGGTTGCGGGGACGGACGACTCGACGCTTCATTCTTCAAACTTGACACCACCCTTAGCGGTCCCGATTATTCGCCACGGGTCCTGGGGATGTTGCTAGTTCGAAATATGAATCGTCGTCGCGGAAAAAAAGTTGGTTGGATTCTCGTCTAAACGACTCCACGGCGTCATTCTTTAAACTTGACACCACCCTTGCAGTCCCGATTATTCGCCACGGGTCCAAGTGATGTTGCTAGTTTGAAGTATCGCTGCCGGTCGTTTCGAGGGGAATCTTTCGATCTTGTTTCCGTCGTTCCTGGACTCTGTTTCCATCGTTTCGAGGCGAAGAGAGAGGCACATTAGACGAGGCGAGACGAGGGAATCAAAGGGTTGCGGGGACGGACGACTCGACGCTTCATTCTTCAAACTTGACACCACCCTTAGCGGTCCCGATTATTCGCCACGGGTCCTGGGGATGTTGCTAGTTCGAAATATGAATCGTCGTCGCGGAAAAAAAGTTGGTTGGATTCTCGTCTAAACGACTCCACGGCGTCATTCTTTAAACTTGACACCACCCTTGCAGTCCCGATTATTCGCCACGGGTCCAAGTGATGTTGCTAGTTTGAAGTATCGCTGCCGGTCGTTTCGAGGGGAATCTTTCGATCTTGTTTCCGTCGTTCCTGGACTCTGTTTCCATCGTTTCGAGGCGAAGAGAGAGGCAAATTAGACGAGGGAATCAAAGGGTTGCGGGGACGGACGACTCGACGCTTCATTCTTCAAACTTGACACCACCCTTAGCGGTCCCGATTATTCGCCACGGGTCCTGGGGATGTTGCTAGTTCGAAATATGAATCGTCGTCGCGGAAAAAAAGTTGGTTGGATTCTCGTCTAAACGACTCCACGGCGTCATTCTTTAAACTTGACACCACCCTTGCAGTCCCGATTATTCGCCACGGGTCCAAGTGATGTTGCTAGTTTGAAGTATCGCTGCCGGTCGTTTCGAGGGGAATCTTTCGATCTTGTTTCCGTCGTTCCTGGACTCTGTTTCCATCGTTTCGAGGCGAAGAGAGAGGCACATTAGACGAGGCGAGACGAGGGAATCAAAGGGTTGCGGGGACGGACGACTCGACGCTTCATTCTTCAAACTTGACACCACCCTTAGCGGTCCCGATTATTCGCCACGGGTCCTGGGGATGTTGCTAGTTCGAAATATGAATCGTCGTCGCGGAAAAAAAGTTGGTTGGATTCTCGTCTAAACGACTCCACGGCGTCATTCTTTAAACTTGACACCACCCTTGCAGTCCCGATTATTCGCCACGGGTCCAAGTGATGTTGCTAGTTTGAAGTATCGCTGCCGGTCGTTTCGAGGGGAATCTTTCGATCTTGTTTCCGTCGTTCCTGGACTCTGTTTCCATCGTTTCGAGGCGAAGAGAGAGGCAAATTAGACGAGGGAATCAAAGGGTTGCGGGGACGGACGACTCGACGCTTCATTCTTCAAACTTGACACCACCCTTAGCGGTCCCGATTATTCGCCACGGGTCCTGGGGATGTTGCTAGTTCGAAATATGAATCGTCGTCGCGGAAAAAAAGTTGGTTGGATTCTCGTCTAAACGACTCCACGGCGTCATTCTTTAAACTTGACACCACCCTTGCAGTCCCGATTATTCGCCACGGGTCCAAGTGATGTTGCTAGTTTGAAGTATCGCTGCCGGTCGTTTCGAGGGGAATCTTTCGATCTTGTTTCCGTCGTTCCTGGACTCTGTTTCCATCGTTTCGAGGCGAAGAGAGAGGCAAATTAGACGAGGCAGGACGAGGGAAATACATAGGACAATTCGAGATGCTTACTTGAATGCGAAATTAGAAAATCAGATAGGGTTTACTATTAAAGAAAATGATATCGAGTAATCCGGAAGTGTGCGACTAAATATCCAAACTGAAAAAGGTAAGGAGAATAGTACCTAAATGGTATCATGATACAGAATCCTTTAAGGGCCTTTCTGTGACTGGATCAACCCAAATGGTACCACCTCACAGGTCAGATCTGGGTAATTGATCTAAATACAATTTTAGACACTGTAAGATATTAGGTAGGTTTAATAGACTAGCCTTCTCACCAGGAAGTTATATAGATAATATCGTAGACAGGTCTATGTCTTCTAGAGAATTTCAGGATGCTCGACAAGACTGGATATTTAAATTGATACATTGACAATAAGTAAGGATACGTATTTATATTGTAATCATGGGCTCCACTCTTCGACAATTATTTATGATGAGGACGGAGGACGACGTGCATTCAATATGTTAGTTTGTTAGTTTGAAGCAACAGCCTTTCTGAGACTGAATCAACCCAAATGGTACCACATCACAGGCCAGATCTGGCTAATTGATCCGAATAAAATGATTTTAGACTAACTCTCTCACCAGGCAGTAATCGTAGTTAGGTAGTTAGGTCTATGTCTTAAGATTAGGTAGGTATGTATTAGCTCTACGTCGTAAGACTATCTCGCCTCCGTAGCGCAATCGGTTAGCGCATTCGGCTGTTAACTGAAAGGTTGGTGGTTCAAATCCACTCGGGGGCGTAATTTTTTTATGCAAAATCCGAAGCAACTTAAGACTAGGCAGATTCCTCCTCGTAGCTCGAGGGGAAAATAAGTTGCGACCGAAAAACTCTAGGGTCCCTCTATCGACAAAAATATCTTTCGGCCCGAAGTAGTTTCGGGGCGATGGAGTAGTGTAACGCTAACTCTTAACTCTTAAGACTTTAAGACTAGGGACCTTGGAGCTCGAGGCAAAAAAGTTGAGATCGAAAAACTAGGTCCTTCGATCCTCGACAGAAATATCTTTTGCCCCGAAGTTCGTGCCGAGGAAAAAAAAGTTTGGAGCGACGAAATAGTGTAACGCTAACTCTTAACTCTTAAGACTTGAGCCTAGAAACTACAGAGTCATCCCCACTCCTTACGTTTTAGAATCACTATATACTAAGCTGTTCTCGGGGTAAGCTTCAGTGTCCACCGGTATTTCTTAGGGGGAGGGTGTATATTATTATTATATACATATATATAATAATAACATACTAACTCTTAAGACTTAACTCATAAGACTTAACTCTTAAGACTTAACTCTTAAGACTTAAGACTAGGGAGATTCCTCCTCGGGGCTCGAAGGGAAAAAAGTTCGGAAGAAATATCCGAAAGGAAATCCGAACCAAACGTTGAAAACAAAGGAACGACTATTTAGAGAACAACGAATTACGATTCGGCCCGTACTCTGTGCTAGAAAAGAAAAACTGGGAGCGACGAAATAAACGTCTCGAGAAAACTACGTATTTTATTTTCCTCCTTACACCCACTCTTTACATCTTAGACTAAGTAGTAGTTAAGTTCAATTCATAAGACGTGGGATATAACCCTGTCGACGCCCAACTCTTTAGTGATAATTTCTAGTCTCTATATCTCGGAGTTCGAGAAAATTAAGGTCTGGAAAAATATTGGGAAGGAAACCCGAATCAACAGTTAAAAAACGAACGATCGGCTTTCTAGTCGTAGATTCGAGAATAAAATGTTCGAGGCCGCTAGATCTCGAGGACAACATTTTTTTCTGATCTTTATTTCCCTAGAGCTCTGAGAAATTTCCTTAGTCTTAAGACTTAAGAGTTGGTGTTATTATAATAATAATATAGTCATTGAGTAGGAGCGGGGTGAATAATAAGCGTATCAATTTCGTACTACATTTAGTTAGCCGCTCCCAACAGCCAAGTTCGAACGAAGGATCAAAAGAATTTTCGGACGAGAACATTTCATTCTCGAATCTACGACTATTTAGTCGTTGGTTCTTTTTTTGTCTCGGTTCTTTCGCTTCAAGTTTTCGATTCGGATTTTCTTTCGGGTATTTCTTCCGACCCATTTTTTCCTCGAGCTCCGAGCCCTAGTCTTAAGTCTTAAGAGTTAAGTCTTAAGAGTTAAGAGTTAGTATATTATTATTATATATATATGTAATATATATATAATAATAATATACACCCCCTCCTAAGAAATACCGGTGGACACTGAAGCTTAACCCCGAGAACCGCTTCTTATAAAGTTACTCTAAGAGGTAAGGAGTGGGGATAAAGCGGTAAAGCAAGAACGGGAGTAAATCAGTTTCACGAGATTTTTCTTTCGAGGATCGAAGGACTGAGAATATTCTCGGTCGCAACTTTTTTTTCCTCTAGCTCCCAGGAACGTCCCTAGTCTTAAGTCTTAAGAGTTAGTGTTACACTTTTTCGTCGTTCCGAATTTTTTTTCTGGCTCGGATCACGGGTCGAAAGATTTTTCTATCGAGGATCGAAGGACTGAGAATATTCTCGGTCGCAACTTTTTTTTTCCTCGAGCTCGTAAATTTTCGAACGAGAACATTTTATTCTCGAATCTACGACCAACTAGTCGTTCGTTCCTCTTTTTGTTTTTGTCTAGATTATTTTGTTTCTAGTTTGATTCGGATTTTCTTTCGGGTATTTCTTCCGAACCATTTTTTCCTCGAGCTCCGAGCCCTAGAGCTCGTAAATTTTCGAACGAGAACATTTTATTCTCGAATCTACGACCAACTAGTCGTTCGTTCCTCTTTTTGTTTTTGTCTAGATTATTTTGTTTCTAGTTTGATTCGGATTTTCTTTCGGGTATTTCTTCCGAACCATTTTTTCCTCGAGCTCCGAAGAGGAGCCTCCCTAGTCTTAAGAGTTAAGTCTTAAGAGTTAAGTCTTAAGAGTTAGTATATTATTATTATATATATATGTAATATATATATAATAATAATATACACCCTCCCCCCAAGAAATACCGGTGGACACTGAAGCTTAACCCCGAGAACCGCTCGATATAAAGTTACTCTAAGAGGTAAGGAGTGGGGATGACTCCGTATTCCCTAGTATTAAGTCTTAAGAGTTAAGAGTTAGCGTTACACTATTTCGTCGCTCCGGAAATTTTTTCCGGCTCAGACTACGGGCCGAATGATTTCTTTCTTTCGAGGATCGAAGACCTTAGAGTTTTTTGATCGCAACCTTTTTCCCCCCTCGAGCTCCGAGGAGGAATCTTCCAGTGTTGAGTTAAGAGTTAGTTACTCCGAGAAGGAATCTCCCAGAGTCTTAAGTCTCAAGAGTTACGTCTTTAAATTATTACGTTAATTAGTTGGTAAAGTTACGTATCATAAGCTCTGAGGATTGTTAATGGCGAGGCTGAACTTTTTCTCTCAACCATGTTGCCTACAGTATTCGACATATTTAATGATGCTGAAATGAAAGAAACTAACGCGAAATTGAGATATACGTTAAATGGACGTTTGGTTCTAACTTCTGTAAACTCTACAGCTAAAGACAACGAAGTATTGAGAGAATATTTATGGACAGATATACTCTTGAAACATCAAAATGGGGTGCAATACTTGAATCGCTCAGAAATTGACCAATTGAAATATTTTCTAGAACATAAAGCAAAACATACGGACATATACACGAAAATGCAAAATGGCTCATTCGTCGATTTGCCTCCTGTATTCAACAGATTATTACAGTCGGAAGTAGCGTCTAGTCAATTAAACAACAACTACGATGAAGTCGAAGACAATTATCAGCTTTCTTGCTCATTTGTCGATTGGCTGTTTGCGTTAAATGTCGGGATAGGGGCTCTGCTCATATCTAAATGCATCGCGCCCTATTTATCGTTATGAAATTGCGGGTAACTAGCATAAAATACGCACAAGCGAGGGGTAGGTATCTCGTTGTTATTTACAACGTAACGATAATGTAATTTCAATAATGACAAATTTCCCAACTAAGTGACAATAATGTTTTATTTTCATGTGGATATTAGAACAAGAATAAATATTTTAACGCTACGTTTACGACTAATTTCCGAAACATTACGACTATTTTCTTTCGTGCCACATGGTGCCTATTCCAATGATGCAAATACACTGAAGAGTAATGATGACAGATATTCCCACGAATATTCTAGTTATTAATTGTCTTAAGCATCGACCAGAAAGATGATACGTATCGCTGTCATTATTATTGTCAGACAGGAATCGTTGAAATCGGAATAGAGCGTTTTGACGTGGTAATGATAGCGACGAATCTATCCTGCGACTATCACCTTGGTTGTTCTTGACACCGTCCTCATATTCGACGATGGTAACTGAACTATTGTCCTTGTGGCTAACGCACTCAAACGTTTTTTCTTCACCGCCGTCATATCTCGGTCTATCAGCATTAAGTTTCGTGTAAATGTGTTGATTATGCTCGTTGTTCTCGTTTTCATCATTGTCGCCATCGTGTCCTTTGTTTCCTTGCTTGGAGGTAAATTTGAGTGATGTGTATAAAACCGGTGTTGGCGTTTTCTGTTTCACGAAACGGCGAGGCGGCGGAGGGCTAGCGTACATTGTTGCTGCTTGGTCTAATTTATTGCGTGCGAGGGAGCTGAGAGGGAGCGTGCGAGGGAGCTGAGATTTATTGAGAGCTGATGCGTTTTGTTTTATATATTGGCGAGGTGGTGGAGGACTAGCGTACAATGTTACAATTTCATTTAACTTTTGCGTAGGTGAGGATACCTGAGTCGGTACGTTCGCATTTCCGTATAAATGAATGGGTCGAGGTTCAACATATTCATCTGCAACAACAGATGTAGGATTGGCTGAGATGGCAGATTCAAAATATGACGACGAGGGAGAAGACGATTTCTTCTTCGTCATATTCAAATAAAGAGACTCGCTTTCATTGTCCTCTTCTGCTAGTGAAAATAACGAAATACTGCGTGTTCCATCATCATCGTCAGCCTCGTTATTATAGAATAATCTTTGCATTTTTATCAAATACGCTACCTTTTTTTTTGTTGTCCTCGTCGAATCGTGAGGACAAAAATGTAGAAGAAAGATGAAGACGTTCTCCAACCGAAAGTTGAAAGAGGGTATGAGAGACTGCTACTTGTTGATTGCTACTTCTCCTTCCCACCTCTCGAACTTGACACGAAAGAAAGAACGAAAAAAAAAAAAAACACGCGAAGCGCTTCATCCAGTAAGAGGGGACGACATGGGCTTCTTAATTTCTCCTCGCTGCATCGAGCACCAATACATGATGTATCGTTTCTATACTCATCTGGCTATTGATATCGTCTTCCCAACCAATTTTAGCTAAAGGTGTTTTCATCATGCCGCGAGGTTCGGAAATCGTATTGTACAAATGGTAACCCAAGGATAATAAATTCAGAACTAGATTTCTACAGTTAGGTACCCCTCTAATATCGTTATAAATCCCGTAAACGAAACGATCCCAATCTATTTCTTCTTCGTCTCGGTTGTTGCCCTCGACTAAGGATTTGTTGACTTCTTTTAACCACTCACTCCAAGCTGCATCGTCTTTAAAATTCTCAAACCTAATTTTCGGTGACTTCCGTTTTGAGCGTAGATCTATGGGTTTTGCTTCCGAATCTTTTATCAATTCAAGCAGACGAAATTGCGTACAAGTTATTGAACGATGCAGAAAGGTGAGAACATGTTCCATCTTGTTCCAATAACAGGGATTGTCGCTTCCAGAAATTATTCCAATCCCTTTTTTTGTTTAAATATATCGAATCAGGAGGGATTTGTGTCGGATTCAGTATTGTTGTCGATTTATCACTACCACGTTGTCTGCGATCACTGCGCTTCTTATCCCCCCAACGATTTTTTCTGTTATTGATACTGCAGAAAAAAGATGTTACAAATCCATTGGGTACTACCGAAGAAGATTGCCTGTAAATAATATTATCGACGTAATTAAAGAACTCTGGGTAATTACTGTAATTGTACGTCGGAGCTTGAATATTTGTGACGACTTTCTTATAATCGGTGTAGGGCATGATCATTGAGATGTCTGTGTATTTCGAAGAAGATTTAAATAAAACTCTACCATCGAGACGGTGACAGTGGTGGTGGCGATTGTTGCTACGAAGCTGCTCCTCCGCGGTATTACTCGTTTCCGTCGTTGTCAATGACGATGCGAGTTTGTAGAAACTTAACGTATTTAATATTACGGGAATTAAATCGTTGTCTCCAATTTTAATGAAATATTTTTTCATTACTCTCTTGTCTACGTCAAAGATGAAATCCTCTTTCGAACAAGCGACGTACATTTTATAATCCCACATTTTACCGTCATCTTCCCAACACAAATCGAAACAATCTGTAACGATTCGTACGTTTTTATTGATACATTTCGTTTCTTCCTTAAATTCTCGAATAGCAGCAGTCACATATTTCTCTTTAGTTTCGACGTGTCCTCGAGGTAATTGTATCATTTCAGGAAACGACGAATCAAACGAAATAATATCGTTAGAGTCGTCGAAGTGAACGGCAGTTGTGGCCATCCTCGTTTTTCTGTTATTCGAATAAGGAATCATTCTAAGAAGACAAGTTATATTTAAATTTCTGTCAAACATGATTATCCCGGCTCTTCCAGTTTTATTTTTCATGTGACGACAGGGGTATTGTGGAGCATTGAAAGATGATTCCTCTACAGAAAGGTTTTTCTGTTGTCGCGACCGTCTCCTGTAGGCAGTATGTTTTAAGGAATTTTGAAGTTGATTCGAACAAGGAACAAACTGGTCTGGTATTATAGCTCGTGTTTGAATTTGATTTTGACAACAACAACGTCCAATATTAAATGTTGTGGCATTTTGAGAATCACGTTCAGGTGAATACGATCGTCGTAATAATTGTCTTAACGCGGTGGTTTTTGTCGGATGTTTGGGAGAAGGGATGAATGGGACGTTGTTGTTGGATATTATGGATCGCGGCGTTTGAATAAGTTGATGGCAACAACTACAAGATCGATTACTGGATTCGTCAGTATTATTCGGATCGTATTCTGAGCAACGTATCTGCTGGGACTCGTTCATTGTTAATATACGCAGGATAATCGACGAGGAATTTCTCTACGGCGTGATTCTTCATCTCACACCCGGGAGGGCTCGCTAGAATCGGGTAATCTTATTTCCTTTAAAAACGCGCGGCTATCGTAACTGTCAACGTTTAATTGGAAAAATGAGTTCTCTATCACAGCCGTCTGAGCTTCAACCTTTGCCTTGGTTCCAGAACCACGAACAGCATCGCAAATATATGTTTTATCCGTCCAACAAATTTGATGTGACATCGCCGAATTTTTTTGTCTCGTCAAAATGGAAAAATAATACAAATTATGCCTGCGTAAAACGAATGTACAAAGAGTGGGACGACTACGTCAACAGAGTGATGTCTAATTTGCTACCCAAAGAACGAGAGATTATGACAACTGCAACGAGCAAGCAACTGTTGTTGTGTCCGTGTTTTGCTTTGATGAGATTCAAAATTGCTAGGATGAACAGTTTTTGTGGACTAACTAGTTTACACGTTCTTAATACATTTCCATTAAAAAATGATTATTTCGACAAAGATATATACCGAGAAATAGAACGAGCCAACATTCTATTTCTGTTTTCGGTCGGCTTAATAAGTCCTCGAGTTACTTGGCTGCTAAGGCTCGTCACACCGGCATCAACTCAATGTAAAAAAATTCACGAATTTAAAACCATGAAAAAATTATCTAAAGATAGAATTAAACGGCATTTATCTAACACGCCTATAGTTGATTTGCATAAGCGATACGAAAACAAACTAAGTAAGCATATCGAACACACTCTAACCTCGTCAATGCCCACGTCAAAAAATGAAACTTTCAAACTCCTGTCTCTCGCAAACAAGCTAAAATTTGCGCAGCAGCATAATTCCGAATGGAAGTTGAACGATATTTGGTATTTGAAATACAGAAAAAATGTAGACTCGGTAAATAAACAGGTCTTTGCCGAATGTTGGGCATCGGTATTGCACGATACATTTAAATGGAAAAGAGAGTGTGCCGATAACTATCCCATTTCGCAGAAATGGAATAAATGTCAACACACGGACGTCATAACTAGGTACGAACAGCGAAGATCTGGCGACGAAGTCATGACTCAAATTAAAAAATGCCTTAAATGCAACCGCTATTTGTAACTGTGGCAACAGAATTAGATGGAATAACGTACACGAAGGAACAAAATGACGTTGTTACATATACATTATTCATCGTTTAATATAATGCTGTTAATGACAACTATACCGTACAAATCTCAACTATCAACACACATTTTTATCTCCGTTACAACGTTTTTATAAATCATTTGTCGTAAAACTGCATTGAAATCTGGATGATGAAACTCACACAACGCGACCTCATGAACGTCTCGCAAACGAACGACTCGTCGAGGAAGAATTGAACAGTGAATCAACTGATATCTGGGAAGAGGGATTGATGCAAGAATATAAACGACCACCTCGGGAAACTGTGTTTCGTATCCAAATATTACGAGATCAATATTGGCTATCACTTTTAACGATGTTTCGAAATAAAAATAAATTAATAAATTCGACGATATTTTCATTTCTTTATGCATGACCCATGTTTCTGAAATAATGACCAACTCATTCGTAACATCATTTCGCTTTATTTCGTCTTTATTTATATACAACATATTACAATAACAATACGACTATTTTACACATCCTTTTTCCGGTACGTATACGTAATTGGGTCGTTATACTATTATGTGTTCTAGCGCATATTTAGGCTGATGCCTGGCTATACTCGTCCATCGTGTTTTTTTTGTGAGAGCTCCCACTTTTTCGGCTACTTCTTGTCGTCGTAAAAGATGAAGAACGTTGTTTGTAATCAGTTTAATTGCTGATTTAAATCTACGTTTGTGGGCGGATCAGATAAGAATGGACCCAGGGATTTAAAAATATCCGCTATTTTATCGTCGCTGTCTGCTGTATGTTTATCGGGACGAGTTTTAATAAAAGTCAACGTCCCATTTTGAGGGTTAACTTGAAATTCGCATACAATCCTTCGCGTTGTCCACGTCGGAGCAACGAGTTCATGAATAGACATTGGTGTCAACAAATGTTTGTAACTAGTACCGGAACTAGATATAAAATCTACAGATCTTGTGTTCCAATCGGCAACGGAGATAACGACTCGATGTTGCTGTTGTCGTCTCGTAACAGCATTTCCGTTGTCTCGGATTCCCCAATGGAGAAGGAGTTCGATCGTATGCACATCTTTGATTTTGACGTAATATTCATCGGTAATTACCGGAGGACAGTCCTTTAACGTACAACTCGATGGAGAGTATTCTATAGCTATTAGCAACAATCCATCGTGTTTATATTTGTCTAATGTCTTAGTGGCTGCTTCCGTCTTTATTTGTTCTCGGAAATGTCGAATTATCCTGGTCGAATTTTTCGGATTCTTGAAACGTAACAAGTCATTTACGGAAGTGGAACAGCGACGATAAATGTCGTCATAATTTGGAATTGACTGCGAATACACCTCGTAATTCAAAGCGGATAAACGTAGAGTAGTATAAAAAGTAAATTGAGCCTCCCATTTATACTTTTTCAAAAGGTTGATCATGAAAATAGAATCTCGAGTCCCGATTTTATCAAATAAACATTGAAGTTGCTTCTGAGTGATAATAGAAGTCGTAGATCCATTGTAGGTTCCTTCACCAAGTGGCAAGCTTCTGTATTTCCGATTTATGTCCAATACGTTATCGGGAAATAATTTATGCTCGCACACTGCCAGTATTTCTGTTATTATAAAAGGTAGACTCACGTCGTTCTCTCTGTCTTCGAAATATTCGCATTGAATTACAACGCCACAATTGAAAGGGGATTCTAAGATGTAACACCTTTGTTTAGTGGGCAACGTAACGACGATACGATCGTTTATCCATATACCAACACCCTTGATCCCATCCCATTTGGGAGCGAGATAATAGTCGTTCATTTCACTCGGGTCCAACCGGTTACCCGTGGAATATATTGTTTTATTCCAATTTCCGAGTACGATCGAATGCTTATCGCCGGTCGGGGTTGCCATTCCTCTCGTGGGAAATTTTAAATAATCTCGTATGAAAGTCGAAAGGTTATTGCCAATTAATTTGTTGGCCCATTTCATGACGCAGTAGAGGATTTGTCCGCCTAATTTGGAAAACGGAGCGAGAATCGGCAGCGAAGCCTCATTCCCGATTTGGAACAAAAGTGCGTCACTACTGCTGTATTCTTTTGGATTCTTCCCTAAACTGCTTAGTAAACGCTCGTAATCGAATTCTAGTTCAACTTCTAGTAGACTGAACGATAAATCGGTGCTCCGACACACCCCTGTACCCCTATATTTCGAGAATGTAGTAAACGAGATTCGGCAATGTTTAAATAAACATCGGACGTTGTCATTCTGGGTTTTGTCTCTGTCGTTCTCCCCGCCGCCGCCGGTGTCAACGACGTAAAAACATATTCTTCTCTTTGCAGTGAGCATTCGATGTTTCCCCGTGAAATCGTTTGATTTTTCCAATACATTTTTAAATTCGTCTTTAGAGAGAGGAGTTTCTTTCGAAATCTTGAACACCCAATTATTAATAGGTAAAAACGGCACACTACGAACATTTCTCTGATCCTGATCATCAATTTCGTCATCTTTATTGCTAAGAAATGCCGTACAATAATGATTCTCAGCGCGAGAATATATAAGTCGTTTTTCGTCAAATTGCTGCGCTATTTGTCCTTCGTTGGTTTCTTTGTCGTGTAAAGATAAATCCGTATATTGATACGCCGGTATCACGCAAGTAATATCGGAGGTTGTTGCCACGTTCCTCGCTACAGTGTTCCCCTTGTTGGATTGAATGGTCGTGACCGTCTCGTAAACCCAATCCTTACATTGGACTCGATCCTCCCGACACCATCCATTGTCGACCATGTATTTGACTATATCGGCTCGTAACTTTTCGCGGAAAGCTTTTACATTTAATCGCTTGCATATCTCTTCGTGTAAATCGTCTTTCAATAAATGTTCGGTCGTTATTTCTACTTCAATATTTTCTTTCCCCACTGCAGTCGTCATGCTGGTTGGCGTCAAACTAAAGAAATATTCGTGACGACGGGTTAACCAACTAAATCGTTGGAAGGGGGCGGGGAGGATGTGAGTTGAATAGAAAAATGGGTCAAAAGGGGAAGGAGCTCTACATAAACAAAATGCTCAGCTCCTACGGAGACCCAATTCACAATCGGGAATCAACTCACATCCTCCCCACTGTCGCCATGCTGGTTGGCATCAAACTAGATAAATATTTGTGGCGACGGGTTAACCAACTAAATCGAGCAACGTTGGTTGGGGCGGGGAGGATGTGAATTGAAATAGAGAAATGGGTATAAAGGGGAAAGGTTCTCTACATAAACAAAACGCTCAGCTCCTATGGATACCCATTCCATCATTGACGACGATGGCATCCACACCTACCTCCTCGTCATCATCATCATCTGCAACCCCAAAACGAGAACTCGTTTCAACTCTTTTGAGCGAGGATGAAGAATATGAAAACGATACCCAGTATTTCCAATATTGCAACAATGACGGGGGCAAAGAAGATGAAAACGCATATTCGGAGAATGGGGATGAAGATAATTTTACATCGGTGTGTAAGCGTTTTTATGAAATCAGAAAAGCTTCTTCATTATTCGACGGAGTACCCGAAGAGATTGTGGTATCTTTTATTATAAATCAAATTTCCTCCTCTGGAGGATTTGATTTGAAGGAGCCACAAAATATCCCATACAAGAAATGTCTAGAAGAACTGAACGGAAAAGTGACGGAACAGTTAACCTTCCTGGACTATCAAGAATTGTTTAACAAACTTTTCAGTTGTTTGCAGGCTCTTCAACGTAAAAGGAGTAAATTGATACTCGCCAGTTCATTCATTCCTTCCATTTGTAACGAATTACTCTCCCAGGACAGACAAACGTTTATTCCACGAATTTCGTTGAGAAAGGGAACCCCACCCAGGAATTCTACTGCCAAGGTAATGTTTTTCGTCGACCTTCCTGCCACTTTCCAAGTTGTTGGAACTGTTAAATCGGTTCCCGCGGAGGTTGGAACGGAATATATAGTTATACCTTTTACCGAAACCTCGACGTTTTACTACGTAATTTCCAAGGCGATTCCCAAGAAATGTTTAAAGCAACTACAGGAGATTTATCACCCTTCTCCGAATAACGCTCCAAATAAAAGAATGCGACGCGTGACGAACCCAGAAGAAATGGAAAACGTTGATTTTGAAAGTATGAACTGTAGTTGTACGATTCGTCTTACGCAAAAGGTTGACGCTTGTAGAATAAACGTGAACGCTGACACCAAAATGTGTGTCATAGAAAAACTCGAAAGCAAAGGACATTCGAACGATAATCGACCGCTTATAGATCAACACTGCGTGGTGGTAAGCCTCGATGGAGGCTATTTGAAAATATTCAACAACAAAGAGAATAGAGACAAGAAAAAAAGAGAGCTCGCACTAAATGATCCCACTCAACCTTCGCATACTGCCAGTCTTACATTGTGGGCCAACCTCGCCATTGTACTGGGTGAATTGCCAGAAATCAAAAAGTATTGGAAAGAGGCCGGACCGCTTGATGCGGATAACGCCGCACAAACGCATATTTAACAACTTTGATGATATGTAAACTGTAAGTGTATTAACAAATAACAAATAAACGTGCTTGGATATTTAAAAACATTAACGTATTTTCGGTTTCATTTTCCTTTCCGTTGCAGCAATTGTGTCATTTTTTCACTTGGCTCGCATTTGAGAGAAAGAATACACAAAATTTACGCAAATCTTACGCGCCTAATTTTATTCTTTATTGGAGAGTACCGAAGGTTCAAATGTTTGTTGTTGCGCGTTTTTCGTTTATAAAAATTGAAGTAAGATCAGTTTCATCGTTGTTTCCCTTGAGAGCTATTCGTCCCACGATAAGGATCTATGGTTGATATTACCCTTGTCATTCACCATGTCATAAGGAACTATCGTTCCAGTAATATAATGTGCGTCGTTTATTTGCAACGTGGGTTTGGATAAATAGTTGCTCGATAACACCGGAGATGTAATAGTGGATTTAATACGAACGTCTCCGCGAGTTAATCTACTTCTAATATCGTCTATCGAGAGTTCTTTCAAAGAGGACGTTGCTTCCGTTTCCAAGTAAGACGGAGTAATTAATTCCATATTCATACACGTGAATATTCTTCCGATTCGACCGTTAACTTTGAGCCCAATCGTACTATTGCAAGGGAGCGTCGGCGGGTCTATTGTGCGATCTTGTAATGGGAAACCATTTACACACCAAGTCTGGGTGTTGTGATTAAAAAGAGCGCTGTTCACTAAATATTTCAAACCTCGTTTGAAATCCGATTTTGTTCTATGAGAACACAACGCATTTATATTTTTATTAACTAACGAAGGCAACACGGTTTTTACTAGAGGATTTTCGCTTAAATCTTTTTCGAATACGTAGCCTAAAGAATTACTGGCCAACGTTTTAGGATCTGTGACAGTAGAGAGGGTTTTAAGCGCCTCTAATTTATCGTCGTCGGTCGCCAAATTAATTATCATGGTAAAGACGGCTACAGAAGTCGTCGCCACTTTGTCGGCAAAATACGAGTTAGTGAAATAGCCCAAATTAGAGGACTGCAATGGAACATATTTTGCCGTTGAGGTACACTGTACGAATGAAGAAGTTTGAGTATTGAATTCGTATAGAACTCGTTTATTCGTCCACGAGCAAGTATAAAACGGCAGAGTAGCCGTCCTCAGAATAATTTCTTCTTCCTTCGTAAGTATCAAAGGAACACAATCGGTAGTTTCTACGATCAAATCTTCATTTTCAGATTTACGTTTATTTTTCTCGACGTCTATATACAAAGAAAACGCAACAAAGTTGAGGTATTGTCTACGATTTGTAAATAACGTCTGTACTCGAATTTTGCCGTATTTAAACAGATTAGAAGGAACGTCTCGAAAAGATTTTGGTTGAACAATCGTCTTGGACCCTCCTTCTCCTTCTTCTTCTAATAACAAATATTCGGGGATACTGTATTCGATATACATCGGACCCAGAGCTCCTGTGTTGGAAGGCGTTGTTGTTGTTTTATAGATCATCTCTTTAACCGTGTAAAAAGCTGTTGAAGCTACACCTTCGGTCGTAACGAGACCGTTGTGACATTTTACGAGACCGGTTTTTATCCGAGAAACATCGGCTAACTGAAGGATTTGATGCGTAGAAGAATCGGCGGAAGAGGCAACCATGTCAGTCTCTAGAGGAATCGACGAATTTGGTAGAGATAAACATTGCATGTCCATACATTTGTTATACGGGAATCCGCTCATTAATTTTCCGCCGGGCATACGATCCGCACAATTCTTTATAACGTACGAACCATTTCTATCGCACGACACGTAGGAATTTGGAAACGATTTGACCCATTGCTCTGGAAGTTGGATATCTGCGTTTTTCACGTTGTTTTTCTTACAAGGATTCATGTATACACATTTTTGTAACTCTTCGGAAAAATATTCTCGGGGTCGACAAGACATTTCTACGTATAGCTCCTGCTTTGTGGGATCGCACGCATAAAACGTGTTGCTGCTACCGTCACTTTCGCCCGGTTTATTTATTTTAGGAGACTTCGAAACGAGTAATTTCTGATAACATTTGTACGAGGCCGAATGAACGCCACCCAACCCTTGGCATTTTCCATTCCCAGAATAAAAGGTGAATCTAGGACAAGAAAACGTTTTCAACTGATTACCGACACATTGATGATATTTCGAATTTTCGAAATCGCTCGAGTCTCCTATTCCAAATATCCGGGATGTTTTATCATACTCATATTTGACGAGAGACGCTATATCTTTCAATCCATTCACATTTTTGGGAGACGGAAAAAATCTGTTTTGAGGAGCTCCACTACAGGCGTAATATTCGTTGTTTCTATGAACGGTGAATCCCCGAGATAACTTTATGGCTATACTTTCTCCACTTCTGTCCGTAGTGCTGTCGACTTTGCTGTCACTACTCTCGCCTAAGACAATGTTTACGGTATTGTCGGCTCGTTGTAACTCCACTTTAGTACCAGGACCGAGCAGTTTATCTTCTTTTAACACTCCTTTCGAGTTATCGAACTTGTAATTACTATCGGGTTTTATGATAACCTGAGAAGATGACGAAGAACCACTCGTGGTTGCGGCTGCAGCAGCGCTGGCAGCATTGGCAACGACGATAGCTTTTTTAAGAGCGGCGATCTCCTCGTTTTTCTCTCGGACCAACTCCTTCAATTTTGTAATTTGGCGCTCAGTAGCAGCGAGAGCGATGGCGTTATTCGAGCCTGTGCGACAAGATTCTCGAAGCAGTGCAATTTCGAGTTCATCTCGGCTTTTCCTCTCTTCAAGTTGCACAATTTGATCTGTCTTATTTCGACAAGTGGCAATGTCCGTTTCGAGCCTTTGGTTCTGAATTTGAAGAGAGTTTATGTGTTGACTCAATGCCTGTTTTTCTTTTTCGCTTCCATTCTTCAGATTTTGTATTTGATTTTCCAGGGCACTGATGCGGGCTTCGTTTCTATCTTTAGCTTGATGAAGGGCGTCAATGTAATCTCTTTGAGTTTTTTCTTTTGTGGTCGATGCTGCTGCCTGCAATTGGAGTGACAGAAAAGAAAGTGCGTCATTAACCTGGAGCGTACAAAAATAACATATTTATACCGATTAATAATAAATTAAATACAAAAACGACCAGTTTGTATCTACCTCGGTGTTGCATTTCAGCTCTGTCTGAGATCAGATATCGGTCTCTGTATTTCGTCTTTATTTTTTGTTTGTGTCTTCTTTACCCGGTTTATTTCCTCTAAACGAGTTTCATCGTCCGAGTTTAAAAAAATCACTCGCTCGATGAGAGTTCTCTATTTTATATCGCTATCAATCCTATCTATTTTCAATTTCTCCGACTCTTGCGACAGATTTTTGTCATGGGTTGTCAGTCGTTTTATTCCACCGTCGTTTTTTGTTTGTGTTTCTGTGAAAATATCATTTGCTCGTTGGTCGCTTTCAATTTATTCTCACAACCAGTCTTATCTGCTTTCAATTTCTCCAACTCTAGCGACAGATTTTTGTTGTCGGTCGTCAGTCGTTTTATTTCGCCGTCATTTTTTGTTTGTGTCTTCTTTAACCGGTTTATTTCCTCTAAACGAGTTTTGTTATCAGAGGTTAAAAAAGTCACCTGCTCGTTGGTCGCTTTCAATTTATTCTCACTATCGACCTTATATGCTTTCAATTTCTCCAAATCTTTCGACAGACCTTGGTTATTGGCAGTGAGTCGTTTTATTTCACCGTCATTTTTTGTTTGTGTCTCCCTTAACCGGTTTATTTCCTCTAAACAAGTTTTGTTATCAGAGGTTAAAGAAGTCACCTGCTCGTTGGTCGCTTTCAATTTATTCTCACTATCGACCTTATACGCTTTCAATTTCTCCAAATCTTTCGACAGACCTTGGTTATTGGCAGTGAGTCGTTTTATTTCACCGTCATTTTTTGTTTGTGTCTCCCTTAATCGGGTCATTTCCTCTAAACGAGTTTTGTTATCAGAGGTTAAAGAAGTCACCTGCTCGTTGGTCGCTTTCAATTTATTCTCACTATCGACCTTATATGCTTTCAATTTCTCCAACTCTAGCGACAGATTTTTGTTGTCGGTCGTCAGTCGTTTTATTTCGCCGTCATTTTTTGTTTGTGTCTTCTTTAACCGGTTTATTTCCTCTAAACAAGTTTTGTTATCAGAGGTTAAAGAAGTCACCTGCTCGTTGGTCGCTTTCAATTTATTCTCACTATCGACCTTATATGCTTTCAATTTCTCCAAATCTTTCGACAGACCTTGGTTATTGGCAGTGAGTCGTTTTATTTCACCGTCATTTTTTGTTTGTGTCTCCCTTAATCGGGTCATTTCCTCTAACTGAGTTTCCCGATCTACCTGATTTACCCGGGTTACCAGATCGCCGAATTCTTTTAGACTATTTAAATGCTGGTCGATATAGGATTCGAGAGACTCGAGTGTAGTTTCATTATCATTTCTTCTTTTTAATGATTCATATAGTTTTATATTTCGTTTGGCCAAAGTGTCTATTTGACCCTTTTGTTGTTTATCTACGTCAGCTAAGGATCTTAGATCAGAAACAATAACATCGTTACTTACCAACGCTTCTTCAAGACGTTTTTCGAATTCTATAATTCTGTCGGTGTCTTCTGTGCTGGGATACACGGATGCTACGCCAGAATCTGAATTGACGATGGTCACAGGACTCTGCGGATTATTTCGTTTATAGTTATCTACGGTAGTTTTGTCGCTATTCCCACGAGCTGATACTCGTTTATTAACTACGTGAAAATATACTGTTATTACTATACTTAATATTACCACCAGAGAACATACGACTAATAGCATTATATAATTTTGTACCTTTCTCTTATTTGGTACGAACATCGCTACTACTTTTTGCCTGTCTTCTCATTATCAAGAACTAAAAGGTGTCAAAGTATTGGGTGAGAGGAAGAATAAATATAATAGTAACGCGAATATAAGGATTTATTATATTCTCACGATACAAAAAAAAAAAATATGTACATAATAAAAGTAATAGGTAAAACGAAAAACGACATATTCTGTTACTCGTGCACCCATGTTGATTGACGACGAGAATGCGTTGAAAGTTTATATGGAAGGCGAACAAACTCGAGAGGGTTCGCATGCCTACGCAGGGTCATCTTCCTCACTGTAAACTCCATCTCTTCTTCGTCGTTATCATCTTCAGTATCGCAATTTTTCCCATTTTCTACGTCCTCTTTCACGTTTGTCTCGCTGTCACTCTCTTCCTCGTCTGGAGTAGAAAATTCGAATAAGTCATTTTTTGTAGCTACTCCTTTTTCTTTGAGCCGATCCGAGAGCCTTTCGATGAACTTTTTTTCTGTTCTGTCGTGAAAAGGGTTCTTTTTTCAATACCGTATATGTACCATGGACTGAATGTTCTTTTGAGACGTACCAAGTACTGTTCTTCGGACGGAGAGAGTTTTTCCGTTTGTCGAGACAATCTATACAATTCTTTTCTATCCATTCTACGTTTTTCAAGCTGTTTCGAATACCGACCCTGACTATTTATCCACGCAAATTTGTATCTGAATCCTCCTTCGACTCGTTTACAAATAACAAAATAAAATTGCCGAGTAACCTCGGTAATATTTTCTTTTTTGCGTTTACGAGTTTCGCCTCAGCCTCCTCGTCTATTTTCTCTTGGATAGGTCTTGGTTCGACTCTCGTTGACAGTTTCTTCTTTTCCTGTCGTTGGCTCTATTTCTCCCGTCTCTCTTTCAGCTTGCATTTCTCTAATAACATCCTTCAACGTGATTCGCATGCCTACGCAGGGTCATCTTCCTCACTGTAAACGTTGGTAGAATGCACTCGAGACCGTTTGCATCGGTCCGTCTCTTCGTCGTTATCATCTTCGGTATCGCAATTTTTTCCATCTTCTACATCCTCTTTTACTTCTGTCTCGCTGTCACTCGTTTGCTCGTCGTCGTTTTTATTATCATCTACGAAATCCCCTCGACTTACTCGGAGATCGTCAAAATCCTTGGTTAAATCCTCGATGATCCCTCCTATAAAGTCTATTAATTCTGCTCGGTCTCCGTCTGGAGTAGAAAATTCGAATAAGTCATTTTTTGTAGCTACTCCTTTTTCTTTGAGCCGATTCGAGAGCGCTTCGATGAACTGTTTCTTCTGTTCTGTCGTGAAAAGGGTTCTTTTCTCAATGCCATATATGTACCATGGACTGAATGTTTTTTTGAGACGTACCAAGTACTGTTGTTCGGACGAAGAGAGTTTTTCCGTTTGTCGAGACAATCTATACAATTCTTTTCTATCCATTCTACGTTTTTCAAGCTGTTTCGAATACCGACCCTGACTATTTATCCACGCAAATTTGTATCTGAATCCTCCTTCGACTCGTTTACAAATAACAAAATAAAATTGCCGAGTAACCTCGGTAATATTTTCTTTTTTGCGTTTACGAGTTTCGCCTCTGCCTCCTCGTCTATTTTCTCTTGGAGAGGTCTTGGTTCGACTCTCGTTGACAGTTTCTTCTTTTCCTGTCGTTGGCTCTATTTCTCCCGTCTCTCCTTCAGCTTGCATTTCTCTAATAACATCCTTCAACGTGATTCGAATTAGCCTTTGCATGTCTTCGAGGAATCGTTTTCTAGTTCCTTCGACAATTTTTCGTGCATGACGAACAGTTTTAGAAGATGAAGACGAATTGTTGGAAGCCGACGAGGCAGAAGAAGATGACGTGTTGGATGACGAAGAGCAAGAAGACGAATATCCCAAACTACCAGAGTCTTTATTTTTCTTCTCTGTCTCGTCCTCAGCAAACTGATGGTCGGTTTGGGTTGGTCTTTCCATGTTGATCCGATGACCGACGAGCTCCAAATAGTCGAGTGGTTTCAGCTCTGGAAGGTTTTATTAAGCCACACGAACAGAAATCGCTTTTGCCGAATTCACACGGTATGTGGTAGGGGGATACAAATTTTAGTAGAAGAAGAATGTCCGTCCACGTAGGCCAGGAAGGTTTTATCGATCCACTCAAACAGAAATCTCCTCCCTCTAGTCCATACAAACGTGGAAGGGGCACAAACTGTAATAGTATGTGATTCGGTGGCCAACTCTGCCAAAAAGTGGGATAATGATAGTAATAGCGAAACACGTTTGTCTCGAACTTCTCGGGGAAGATGTTAGCAATTAGACCAGCTCGTTGGTAGATCTCAGAGCTGCGAGAAAAACAGTTTTCGAGAAACGAATTGGCTCTGGAATCCGAAGACGAGAGAACAAAAATTGTTTTGAAAGGACAATTAATTCGTAGATCTATAATTGGAACAAACCGTAAGCTGAAATAGGGTTTGTAGAGGGGGATTCAGAGTCGGCCAGTCTTTGGGGGACATATATATGAGAGCTCACTCCACTCAACAAATTAGTTCTCTATCGTTGACAGTGCCTTTATCACCCTTCTTCTACATCGTTCTATCCGTTCGTAATATAATGTACACGGAGGCTTGGAAGCTTTTAAAGAATGATCACCATTACCAAACTTTTCTTAGTGAACCAATGTGCAATATAATTAATAGTGACTTGCCTGATCCTTACCTCGATTGTTTAAAAATGTTGCGTTCACTGAAGAAGAAACTTACATTCCTCGAAGGAAACGTCTCAGTCGATGAATTGTCGTTTATTGACGCTTGCATACGTTGTAAACGAGCACTCTTTGCGATATACTCTGATGTCTACAAATTTTCCAGATCAGGTGATAAGATCACTGATGACAT
This sequence comes from Adelphocoris suturalis, assembly GCA_030762985.1. Classification (NCBI taxonomy): domain Eukaryota; kingdom Metazoa; phylum Arthropoda; class Insecta; order Hemiptera; family Miridae; genus Adelphocoris; species Adelphocoris suturalis. The sequence goes on from CM061041.1 coordinate 63,795,825, forward strand.
TGCATTCGTAAAGCGTTGGAGGAATTGTATAAATAATATCGACAAAGACCAAACATTAATTAAGCTGGTCGAACTCAGACGCTGCTACGACTTACGGTGTCACCAGGAATAAAGTTCAATGAAGAGCAGTTTCCACCCCTGACCACCAACAACGCAAACCTAAGAATACGGGAAGTCCTTCTCTCCAAATGATGCATTTTGTATTCCAGTAACATCACCAACAACGTAAACCCAAGAAGACAGGAAGCCCTTCTCTCCAAAAGATGCATTTTGTGTTGCAGTAACATCACCAAATTGTAAATACACGGTGGTAACTTATGTGTAGTTCGTTTATAACTAACGATGCTGACTTATGTTGTCAAATTATCTAGTTTTAGTCTGTTTATGCGCAATTAATTGTAAAACCTGTTTATAATATAAATAAAAAGCGTTGAATCGAATCGAATTACTTTATTACAAGACGCAACAACGAGTAACTCAAGGTATCAAAACTACGCAAAGTATCTTTCGATCAAAGATAAAACTAGCGTTAAAAATGGTGTATCGACGAATCAAATGATTCCAGTCAGATTTCCTTAAGTAAAATCCTGGTTTGGTTATCTCAGAACCTAAGTTACCAGTGGTTCTATAATTGGAACAAACCGTAAGCTGTAATAGGGTTTGTAGAGAGGGACTCAGAGTCGGCCAGTCTTTGGGGGACATATATATGAGAGCCCACTCCACTCCACAAATTAGTTCTCTATCGTTGACAGTGCCTTTATCACCCTTCTTCTAAATCGTTCTATCCGTTCGTAATATAATGTACACGGAGGCTTGGAAGCTTTTAAAGAAAGATCACCATTACCAAACTTTTCTTAGTGAACCAATGTGCAATATAATTGATAGTGACTCGCCTGAACCTTACTTCGATTGTTTAAAAAGGTTGCGTTCACTGAAGAAGAAACTTACATTCCTCGAAGGAAATATCTCAGTCGATGAATTGTCGTTTATTGACGCTTGCATACGTTGTAAACGAGCACTCTACGCGATATACTCTGATGCCAGACTCTGCGGATGTACCCCTGATGAAATTGCATTCATAGAGCGTACATGGACGGACTGTATAGATAATATCGACAAAGACCAAACATATATTAAGCTGGTCGAACTCAGACGCTCCTACAACTTACAGTGTCACCGACAATACCAAAATTCAACGAAGAGCCGTTTCCTCCACTAACCACCAACAATGTAAACCTACAAAGACAGGAAGCCCTTCTTTCCAATTTTGTGTTCCAGTAACATCACCAACAACGTAAACCTAAGAAGACTGGAAGCCCTTCTCTCCAAAAGATGCATTTTGTGTTCCAGTAACATCACCAACAACGTAAACCTAAGAAGACATGAAGCCCTTCTCTCCGAAAGATGCATTTTGTGTTCCAGTAACATCACCAAATTGTAAATACGCGGTGGTAACTCATGTGTAATTCGTTTATAACTAACGATGCTGACTTATGTTGTCGAATTATTTAGTTTTAGTCTGTTTATGCGCAATTAATTGTAAAAACTGTGTATAATATAAATAAAAAACGTTGAATCGAATCGAATTACTTTATTACAAGACGCAACAACGAGTAACTCAATGTATCAAAACTACGCAAGGCATCTTTTGATCAAAGATAAAACTAGCGTTAAAAATGGTGTACAGTCGAATCAAATGATTCCAGTCGTATTTCCTTAAGTAAAATCCTGGTTTGGTTATTTCAGAACCTAAGTTACCAGTGATTCTCGGATTTTAAATTTTCGAGATGCCAATTTTCCATGCACCGATTTCATCCGGACAAGTTGATATAGCGAGAGTCGTAGCGGTTATGCCGGTCGGTTGTAGGAAAGTTGAACACCTCCAGCATGTTAGTATGGACGTTCGTATCGTAATCAACGAAACAGTTGTAGTTGAGTAATATTTTATATAAATATCGACACAATTTCAGTCCATGTTTCGAATCAAGGACAACGGTATCAGAATTGATGTCGACCAATCGCGTACAACTCTGTAAAACCACCTGATCATCGACGAGTTTCTTGCTCTTTCGTTTATCTACTAGTTCACAAATTGAGAAGAGTTTCGTGGAAACAAAATCTCCATCGACGCTGATTTTTCCTGAACTAATAAACGTTGATTCTCCTCTGTCTTTAACTACCATAGCTCTCGGTATATGGTATGACGACTCGAATATACGTTGTATCGATTTTAATGTGACAGCCTCTCTGCCGTCGGCTGAATAGAAACGAAAACCCAAATAAGACGACAACGTTCTATTGCCAACCACGTTGCAAATTATATCAGCAGTCGCCATAATATCGCTCAACGACCGATTCGACTTTGTGTAATTCGATGAGTTAGGGTCAGTACGACGCGAGATAATGCCCACAGTGAAGAAGACTGAACGTAATATACCACGATCGCTGTGCCACCTTTTACCCTTTATTCTTCTCCTCCTTTCTACCAGCGAGGCTAGTAAATAAATGTCTCGATTTTTCGTACTGTGCGTGACAGGATTATTTATAACTCTGACGATGTCGATGATTTACGTGAAACTATGCGTATTTTTTGATTTAGCTCGTATAGTAGATAGCAACGAGGTTTTTGAAGACAAGCAAAGACGAAAATGTTTGGGGGATGAAACTGAATTGCTAACCCTTCGTGTCAATTTGAGAAGATATCGAAACAGACATTTTGTACCAAAACGTAGAGACGTTATTAGCGAACTTTTTTACGTGTATTCAGAAAACGCAAAATGCAATTTACCCGTAACGACCTTTAGAGAAGCTTTTAAAACGGTGTTTTTTTAACGTCTGTAAGTAGTATACTTTTTGGGGGTATACTTGTATCTTTAGTTTCCATTTCGTCAGAGAGGAATTCTCCTCACTCCCTCCATTCTTCCTCCGACGGTTGTTGGTTTTGTAACATAACCCCCTTATATATACCAGAAACCTGCCAAAGTCTTCATTCTGTCTATGACATTTATAAGAGTAACCACCCATCTGTAGTAGGTAATACTTTTGGGGGATCTAGCCCGGAGTAGTACGTAGAACATCGACACCAAATGTACAGAATCGACATGTCGAGGATCGACACAAAACTAAACACAACGATGTTAAATCGTGTTCGAGAATTACCTCGTAAAGATAATAACGAGTACGAGAGGTTATATTTGTACCTAGCATCAATCGAAGTAAATACTCCGGTCGACATATTGTGGTGTGATTACGACGCTCCATCACCACAATCCACTATAAAGCATCCATCATCGACTATGCATCTTTACCCGCATCAATCAAATTTAGTGCAACATCTATACGAGTTGGAGACTCAAATAATGACAAAGCAGTGTACCCACGAACCTGTATATATTGGGATCGGAGAAATGTCGGGGTTTGGTAAAACGCACGCTATGCTGTCATTATGTTTAACGAAGAATGACTCGACCTGCGTGATAGCCCCAGTCAAAATTATTCCTCAGTGGATTTCAGCTTTGGAAGATTTCAATGTTCCTAAAGATTCGTGGGAATGTGTTCATTCAGAGAGTTCGATGAATAATTTCTTCAGACGACTGCACGTGCCCGAAAATTCTCCTCGTCGGATTACATTGATCAGCTCTGCTTATATCACCACATTCAACGGTAAACTAGGATCGTGGGGTCATAAGCATATCAGATTCGACAGATTAATCGTCGATGAAATAGATTCCTTAACCCCCAAATTTTTCAAACATCCGAATTTCGAACCGAGACTCGCTAAAACATATTATACTTTCTGTTATGGGATAAGCAACACTATGTTTCAGCTAGATATTGATGGAAATCCCATACCCAATTTCAACAATATGTCGTATTTATCCGTAGCTCCCGTTTCCACGGATCGGTACTACGAGAGCTTAAGACAATCTCATACATTTTGGGCATATACAAAATTAATCGTTCATCATCCAACTGCGATACTTGGCCGTTCTACGATTAGACCTGGTTACCTTTTTAGAGAGCTGAAGTATACAATGTCTCCAACGAGTCTACCGCTGGAAAGAATTATATTTCGCGTTAGTCCGTCGAACCTGCGTCGTCCGTACGTAAATGCCAAAACAGTTAAACGTATACTCAACTTGATATTCGCAAAAATGATAACTGTCAACGGACAATTAATGCGTACTGCGCATCGTCACATTGAACATCTCCTTTCCAATCGGGATAAGATGGTGGAAAACATAACCGACAGATTAAGCGTGTTGCGTATCTTGATGGGTATTAAGCCCGAACGTACCTACCTCAAAACTCGAAAAAAACTCAAACTTGCGATAAAAACTCTAAAACCCCTAATGGATAGCAGTACCATAAAGGAAAAAACCTATTTCTCCAACATAATGGTTGAATTGTTAGACGCGAACAAGATGTACGATTCCCTAGTGGATTCTACGAACAAATTGAAAACTGCCCAAAAAACAGTACTAACCGTCCCAGTCACATGCGGAATATGTCTGAATGATAACATTACAGAACATTATCTACTCGCTACATGCTGTAGATTCGTCGTATGCCCGACGTGCTTTTTTAAGTTGGAAGCTTTGTGTCCCCAGTGTCGCAATCCAGATTTTAAATGTATACGTAACTTAGTTTACTTCGCGAAAGAAACCGACGATTGTTTCAATTTTTCCTCTTCGTGGAATCAATACAGAGATATATTTCGGGCAATATACGACAACAGCAATGCAAATGCGAATGACGCGTTGCAATTGACGCCTAGGATTAAAGTAGTGATATTCTCTCCTACGAAAGATATAGTAGAATTTTTATCGTACTGTCCAGAGTACAAAAACAAATTTCAGGTTATCCGCAACTCTTTCGAAGAAGCAAGCGTATATTTACCCGCTTTCAAAAGTACATCCTCATCTCCAGTCAATATTTTAGTATTCGTTTCTAAAACATTATCAGATTATGCTGGTTTAGATTTAACGGCAGCTACTCACCTCATTAATTTACATTCGAATATATCGGTTTTACAGTATAATCAAATGATCGGCCGAGCTTATCGTTTCACACGAGTCGGTCAATTACAAGTTTATTCCTACAATGTCACTCCGTTGTATGACTGCTACCGTAAGCCACAGTCAAGAAAAACGATAGTCGAGATGAAAACAAATCAAGAAGATCGAGAAAGATTGACTCAGCTTAATTATTCGTCTTCGCCCGTTGACAGTGTGACTCGACCGGTTGTTCATACACCTCGGAAGATCACCTACTCGCTACAGGATTTAATTCCTTTTGTCGAGTTCGTTAATTCCCATTATCGGAAGTGATACTGTTCATCAGGTCTACGATATCCATTATTGAGATACTGACTTGAGTGTCGGCCGTCTATGAGAGCCGTTGATCTATCCTCCAAAGATTATCCCGATTATTAGAGATACGGTTAGATAAATTGGGCGCTAACAATCGTTCTGAGCCACTGCCCTAGCACCCGAAGAAGTATCGTGAGGCAATCACGGAAAACGAATTTGAAACATTTTAAATGTACAAAAGGATAGAAATGTACAAAAACTCTGTGTATATACAATAAAATTATTTAATCTATTCGAATTTGTTTCTCATTGTTTCCAAAATCCATTTTGTCTTTTCAGGTAGTAGGCACATATGTAGAAAAGAGGTTAAATTTGCGTTTGAAATCCCTAATCAAAATAGTTCACGCGCTCTGTCCATTTAGATGTTTCTTTCCGAACATCTAGGATAACTTTATTTTACTCGAGTTGTTATTGCTAAGACCTAATTACCAAACAATACAATAGCATTATACCGTTATTATGTATATATACATAATAACAACCGCCCACTACTCAACTACCAGTGGACACTCTAAGAACTATTGGTAACTCAAATATTTAGATTTAGAATATTGTATACCAACTTAGAACAAATTGCAGTTTCCAAAGAAAAACTGCGAAAAGGTAAAACAAAGGCAGAAAAGAAACTCGTTGATCGCGCATTTATTTATTATGGTTCGGAAAAAACGACATAATGAATAATTTAATGAAACAGAAATCTATTCAAACAACTCGGTAATTGTCGTAATATTGCCTTTCAAGTTTTCAGCCTAAAAGGCATTTTCACGGGGGTTTTTATTCAGGCACAAGAGGGTGAGTGATTTCATACGATTTACGAATCCTAACATCGTGTTGGACGTTGTCGTCGTCGTAACCAGTTGATCCAACGACGGAGAAAATACGTTGGCATCGTGTTTACATCCTCGTTCGCTGCGCACAATAGAGCGTGATAATATCGTAAAGCTGTTGATGGGAATGGCACCAATGGCCGTCAATCCGTGTTTGAGACGTATTTGCCGCAATATTATATCCTCAGTCGAATAATTGCACGACAGTATCATACTGTCATCGTCGCTCATTCCCCTGAGCTTCCGCACTAAGATTTTGTAAAGTTCTTTGTGAGCTGCTTTTAATGTTTGACTCAACGCGTTGCCACGAATGGACCAGAGGTAGTCGGCAATCCTTGCTTCTTTTAGGATTGATCGCGGAAGCTGGTCAGCATTACCCGTACAATGCAGCAAGTTGTCTATATGATGATTACGGGTGACATTCTTTGAGGGGAACCAAAACTCGGCGACGTACCTGGCAATGATTTTGTCGTTGGTAGTCATTTTTAGCGAACAATATCTTCGAAGGTGACGAATCCGACGACAACTTTTGCCCTGCCGAGAAGACGATCGAATTGTATTAGTTTCTAGTGGTCATCTCAAACGTACGTGTGTGTATATAGGAGTGGGGGATACAGCCTCGCAATTAAACAGTACCACGAATCTCGAGACTTTTTCTCCTCTAAGAACTCGATACAAAAAATCTTTCGATCCCTGCTCCCGACCGGACAACAACGTTTGAAGCGACGAAATACTATAATACTAACTCTTAACTCTTAAGACTTAAGACTAGGGGACTCCTCTTCGGAACACGAGATAAAAAAACGTTTGGAAGAAATATCAGAAAGGAATTCTGAATCGAAAGCTAAAAGCCTCGGAGCTCGAGGAAAAAAAATTGCGGCCGAAAAATTCTCAATCCTTACGTATACTAAGCCGTTCTCGGGGTTAAGCTTCAGTGTCCACCGGTATTTCTTGGGGGGAGGGTGTATATTATTATTATATATATATTACATATATATAATAATAATATACTAACTCTTAACTCTTAAGACTTAACTCTTAAGACTTAACTCTTAAGACTTAACTTTTAAGACTTAACTCTTAAGACTTAAAACTAGGGAGAATCCTCTTCGGAGCTCGAGACAAAAGACTAGGGACCTGGGAGCTCGAGGAAAAAAGTTGCGACCGAAAAATTCTCGGTCCTTCGATCCTCGGACGAAATAAATATCGCACGAAACTGATTTACTCTCATTCCCACTTTACTGTTTTATCCCCACTCCTTCTTGCCTCTTAGAGTAACTTTATATCGAGCGGTTCTCGGGGTTAAGCTTCAGTGTCCACCGGTATTTCTTGGGGGGAGGGTGTATATTATTATTATATATATGTAATATATATATAATAATAATATACTAACTCTTAACTCTTAAGACTTAACTCTTAAGACTTAAGACTAGGGAGGCTCCTCTTCGAGCTCGAGGAAAAAAAAGTTCTGAAGAAATACCCGAAAGAAAATCCGAATCAAAAACCAAAAGCGAAAGAACCGAAACAAAAAAAAACGAACGACTATTTAGTCGTAGATTCGAGAATTACAAGAGTTTTCGGACGAGAACAATCCTCTTCGGAGCTCGAGACAAAAGACTAGGGACCTGGGAGCTCGAGGAAAAAAGTTGCGACCGAAAAATTCTCGGTCCTTCGATCCTCGGACGAAATAAATATCGCACGAAACTGATTTACTCTCATTCCCACTTTACTGTTTTATCCCCACTCCTTCTTGCCTCTTAGAGTAACTTTATATCGAGCGGTTCTCGGGGTTAAGCTTCAGTGTCCACCGGTATTTCTTGGGGGGAGGGTGTATATTATTATTATATATATGTAATATATATATAATAATAATATACTAACTCTTAACTCTTAAGACTTAACTCTTAAGACTTAAGACTAGGGAGGCTCCTCTTCGAGCTCGAGGAAAAAAAAGTTCTGAAGAAATACCCGAAAGAAAATCCGAATCAAAAACCAAAAGCGAAAGAACCGAAACAAAAAAAAACGAACGACTATTTAGTCGTAGATTCGAGAATAAAATGTTCTCGTCCGAAAACTCTTGTAATCTTTCATCCGAACCTGGCAGTTCGGAGCGGCTAAATAAATGTAATACGACATTGATACGTTTATTATTCACCCCTGCTCCTACTCAATGACTATAATAACAATAACTCTTAAGTCTTCAGACTTCTCAGAGCTCTAGGGAAATTAAGATCGGAAAAAAACTTTGTCAATAACAATAACTCTTAAGTCTTAAGACTTCTCAGAGCTCTAGGGAAATTAAGATCGGCAAAAAAATTTTATCCTCGAGATCTGAGATCTGAACATTTTATTCTTGAATCTACAATTGGATAGTCGATCGTTCGTTTTTCAACTTTTGGTTCAGAATTCCTTCCCGGATATTTTTTCTCGATCTTAATTTCCTCGAACTCCGAGATATAGAGACTAGAAATTATCACTAAAGAGTTGGGTAGTTGTCAGGGTTTTCGATTTCCTAAAGAAAACCCTAGAATTTTGAGGTCGTACATTTTTTCCCGCGCTCCGAGAATATCCCACGTCTTAAGAAGTGGACCTTACTACTAAGAGGTAAAGAGTGGGAGTAACGAGGAAAATAAAATACGTAGGTATAGTTTTCTCGTTTATTTCGTCGCTCCCAGTTTTTCTTCTCCGGCACGGATTACGGGCCGAACGATTTTTCTTTCGAGGATCGGAGGACCGAGAATTTTTCGGTCGCAACTTTTTTTTCCTCGAGCTCCCAGGAATCTCCCTAGTCTTAAGTCATAAGAGTTGAAATGAAATGAAATGAAATGAAATTGTTTATTTGTAAAAGCCTTCCGGCGATACAAAAAGAGTCTCAAGAGTTTAGAGTTAGTAATATAGTATTTCGTCCCTCCGAACTTTGTTCTTTGGCTCGGATCACGGGCCGAAAGATTATTCTTTCGAGGATCGAAGGACCTAGAGTTTTTCGAACGCAACTTTTTTTTCCTCGAGCTCCGAGTCGAACGAGAACATTTTATTCTCGAATCTACGACTGGATAGTCGTTCGTTTTTTTTGTCTCGGTTCTTTCGCTTTTTAGTTTTAGGTTCGGAGTTTCTTTCGTGTATTTCTTCCGAACTTTTTTTTCCTCGAGCTCCGAGTCGAACGAGAACATTTTATTCTCGAATCTACGACTGAATAGTCGTTCGTTTTTTTTTGTCTCGGTTCTTTCGCTTTTTAGTTTTAGATTCGGATTTTCTTTCGGGTATTTCTTCCGAACTTTTTTTTCCTCGAGCTCCGAGAAGGAACCACTCTAGTCTTAACTCTTAAGAGTTAAGTCTTAAGAGTTAAGAGTTAGTATATTATTATTATATATATATGTAATATATATATAATAATAATATACACCCTCCCCCCAAGAAATACCGGTGGACACTGAAGCGCGACACCCGGATCTGTCTAGTATATAGTATGCGAAGGAGTAGGAGTGGGGATAACTCAATAGTCTCTAGTCTTAAGTCTTAAGAGTTAAGAGTTAGTGTTACACTATTTCGTCGCTCCGAACTTTTTTTTTCCTCGGCACGAACTTCGGACCGAAAGATATTTCTTTCGGGGATCGAAGGACCGAGAATTTTTCGGTCGCAACTTTTTTTTCCTCGAGCTCCCAGGAATCTCCCTAGTCTTAAGTCATAAGAGTTGAAATGAAATTGTTTATTTGTAAAAGCCTTCCGGCGATACAAAAAGAGTCTCAAGAGTTTAGAGTTAGTAATATAGTATTTCGTCCCTCCGAACTTTGTTCTTTGGCTCGGATCACGGGCCGAAAGATTATTCTTTCGAGGATCGAAGGACCTAGAGTTTTTCGAACGCAACTTTTTTTTCCTCGAGCTCCGAGTCGAACGAGAACATTTTATTCTCGAATCTACGACTGGATAGTCGTTCGTTTTTTTTGTCTCGGTTCTTTCGCTTTTTAGTTTTAGGTTCGGAGTTTCTTTCGTGTATTTCTTCCGAACTTTTTTTTCCTCGAGCTCCGAGGAGGAATCTTCCTAGTCTCATGTCTTAAGAGTTAAGTCTTAAGAGTTAAGAGTTAGTATATTATTATTATATATATATGTAATATATATATAATAATAATATACACCCTCCCCCCAAGAAATACCGGTGGACACTGAAGCGCGACACCCGGATCTGTCTAGTATATAGTATGCGAAGGAGTAGGAGTGGGGATAACTCAATAGTCTCTAGTCTTAAGTCTTAAGAGTTAAGAGTTAGTGTTACACTATTTCGTCGCTCCGAACTTTTTTTTTCCTCGGCACGAACTTCGGACCGAAAGATATTTCTTTCGGGGATCGAAGGACCGAGAATTTTTCGGTCGCAACTTTTTTTTCCTCGAGCTCCCAGGAATCTCCCTAGTCTTAAGTCATAAGAGTTGAAATGAAATGAAATGAAATGAAATTGTTTATTTGTAAAAGCCTTCCGGCGATACAAAAAGAGTCTCAAGAGTTTAGAGTTAGTAATATAGTATTTCGTCCCTCCGAACTTTGTTCTTTGGCTCGGATCACGGGCCGAAAGATTATTCTTTCGAGGATCGAAGGACCTAGAGTTTTTCGAACGCAACTTTTTTTTCCTCGAGCTCCCAGGAATCTCCCTAGTCTTAAGTCATAAGAGTTGAAATGAAATTGTTTATTTGTAAAAGCCTTCCGGCGATACAAAAAGAGTCTCAAGAGTTTAGAGTTAGTAATATAGTATTTCGTCCCTCCGAACTTTGTTCTTTGGCTCGGATCACGGGCCGAAAGATTATTCTTTCGAGGATCGAAGGACCTAGAGTTTTTCGAACGCAACTTTTTTTTCCTCGAGCTCCGAGTCGAACGAGAACATTTTATTCTCGAATCTACGACTGAATAGTCGTTAGTTTTTTTTTGTCTCGGTTCTTTCGCTTTTTAGTTTTAGATTCGGAGTTTCTTTCGGGTATTTCTTCCGAACTTTTTTTTCCTCGAGCTCCGAGAAGGAACCACTCTAGTCTTAACTCTTAAGAGTTAAGTCTTAAGAGTTAAGAGTTAGTATATTATTATTATATATATATGTAATATATATATAATAATAATATACACCCTCCCCCCAAGAAATACCGGTGGACACTGAAGCGCGACACCCGGATCTGTCTAGTATATAGTATGCGAAGGAGTAGGAGTGGGGATAACTCAATAGTCTCTAGTCTTAAGTCTTAAGAGTTAAGAGTTAGTGTTACACTATTTCGTCGCTCCGAACTTTTTTTTTCCTCGGCACGAACTTCGGACCGAAAGATATTTCTTTCGGGGATCGAAGGGCCGAGAATTTTTCAATCTCAACTTTTTCTTCCCCTCCTGGTCCCAAATATTCGTTCGGACGGAAAATATTTATTCTCGAATCGACGACTAGATAGTTGTTCGTTTTTTTTCTTTCGGATATTTTTCTCAAACTTTGTTTTCTCTCTCGAGCTCCGAGGAGGAATCTTCCTAGTGTTAAGTCTTAAGAGTTAGTCATGGCATTATCAAAAACACGCCTCAAAGATAATAGACGTGTCAAACATTAGCTACCGAAACATATTATCTTGAGAGGTAACGAAAGGAAATCCTAACCGAAAGCTAAAAGATAAAAGAATCGAGACATAAAGCAAAAATGCAAACGACTGTCTAGTCGTAGATTTGGGAATAAAAGTTACTAGGAAAGGAATCTTTCAGTTCAAAATTGTAGCTAGAAAAAACTTTAAACCGCGCATATTTCCTACAATGGAACCTCAACCAATGTTCTCGGAGCTAGAGGATCGAGGATTTCATGTCCGGAACCTGAGCTGAAAAAACTGAGTAGCGTGTGCGTGTGTGAGGTAACGTCCTAAAAAGTGACGCTTGTATGTATAAGGATATCGATAAATTGGGTAATGTAGACCTACCTAAAAGGCAGCGACGCTTTCTATTTTCTCACCTATAAATTTCATTCGGGGATATAAACCAATAAAACTGCATTATCCTAGACAATATTAATCTTTATTTTTATATTACGTATACGTTACAACGATGGAAATGGATTGTATCAATTTCAAGCGCTGCCGCCGTTGTTGTTATATATACGTTGCAGTTTGACAAGTCTGTTCTTCTTGTACTCATCTTTGATTTGCTGACATAATAGTATAATGTCGGTTAAACGGGAACTTGTCCAAACAATACCTTCGAGCCCTGAACGAATCCTATTCAAATAATGGCAATAGTCTATTTCTAGTCGCTGGGAATGGGAAGACGTGAAAGAACGTTGCGTGGCCAATACCCTGTCAGGACGGTAACTTCGCAGCGATACTCTGTTCATATGTTTAGGTTTGACGAAAAATTCGGGATGATACAAATAATTTCGTATTTCCGATTCATTCATCAAGCAAAACGGATCGACGATAACGTACTCGATTAGATCTCCTACTTTAGGTCGTTTCCCCGTTCTTTCGAATATATCCCACGCTACTGCCGTATGAGGTTGACTCAACGCTCTTTCTTTCGTAGCGAAATGTTCTCTACTTTTAAGTTCCGTGGTACAAATAAAGTCCTCTACTGGAGAATGCGCGATACAAGAAGATAGTTGAGAGGTGAGAAATTCCGTCATTTGTTCGGAGCTGGTTCCGTCTACGATCATATTTATAACGGTTTGCAATAGACGATTGAACAACTTGAACGCGTCTTTGCGAATTAATCCTTTAGCCACAATCTGCCGTCCTTTTAGGGTAGGATCGTAAGAATACGCTCCGGCTATATACTGTTTTTTCTTTTCGATTAGAAACGGTAAAAATATATTTTGATACGAAACGTTTATCGGAGGGACGAATGATCTAGATACATCCTCCATCAATCGGATCCCACGTTGCATCGAAGACGAAACGAGTGATATGCGGGTGTCCGTCTCATTATCTCCTTCTTTTTCTTCTTCTTTTTCTCGTTCTGTTCGAATCACCGACTCTGACAACGTAGACGAACCCTCGATGCTCGGCTGTTGGTGTTTATCGTGCCATTTTTTCAAACATAGGATCATATCCTCCGTTCCTTCGTATTCATAGTCTTCTGTTTCCATTTGTTCGGTCGTCGTTGTCGTCATCTCAGGTAGTGAAGATCTATTCAAGAGCATTACCGAATCGGTATCGCCGTAAATCGTTCTATATCCTCGAGCGTGAGCGTACTCTCTAACGAATTTGTTATAATGTTTTCCCAAGCAAGTAACAGTTTGAGCCAGCATGGTAAAAGGAGCGATCGCTCCTTTGAAATTAATCCCCATGACTCCGTAAAAAGAATTGGATATAAGTTTGACGACTGATTCTTTAACCCGTAACACGCGTTTATCTCGTTCAGAGATATTCCCGATAGACGATAACTCGGTTTTTATCTGACCCCTCATATCCATGAAAAATTGTTCTATTCGAGGAATAATCGACCTAACGCCGATGGCAAATTTCCATTCTCGCATCTTGGGATGTTGTATATACACAATAATTTTGGGAGGAATGAAAGATGTTCCCCTATCGTTGACTCCTCTAACCCAGTTGCGTACGTTGACAAATTTATCTCGGTGTTTGTCGTAGTATTTCGGCAATATAAACGTAGAATAACATAAATTGTGGGCTACGATGAAACTGGGATACATACTATCGAAATCTCCGACTAATACGGGCGTTTCCCGATAATATCCTATCTCGGGTTTAACGACGTATCCACCTTCGTAGCTGCTTCCTCCGTCTGTTTCAATCTCTGGATACGCATTTCGCATAGTAGTTTTCGAAGGAATCATCCATACCCGTTGTCGTTGATTTCTAACCCTACGATTCCGCAATTCGATATCGAACGAAGAGGAAGATACGTATTTACTTATAATGGACAAGACGTTTTTTTGGTTGATTACCCGTTTATCTATTAATCGTTGTATAGGCAGCCCTATCAATTTCGATAATTCCCACAGTGTTTGTAGCGAGTTCAATTTATCGAACAATCCCAGAGTTAAAGTTGCGCCTTGTAGACAATATTCGCACAATGTCAGACCTCCATCGTCGGATGCATATTTTGACGCGATAAGGCTGTGGTCTAGCAACTCGTACTTTTCACGTAAAATCTTTTCACTTAGCGCGTTCAATGAATAGGATGGTAGAGAAGGCATATGTTCTCGACTGTAGGACAACATATCTATCAATAAACGTCCCGAGATCGTCGTAGCTGGTCTTTTAGGCCGTTGACGCACTCGTTGTGAAGATGACGATGACTGCCTGTTTAATAAAAAACAACAATCTTGTATCGTACCAGTATCGTCGTTGTGGTATTTGTGCGGATATCTGTCCAAACAGTAAATACAACGTACCGACAATGTGCCCTTCCTGTTGCCGTACAACCCATCTCTGCAGTGAACGATAGAATGAGCTTGACGCAAATGTAGAAAGTAATCATGTAGTTTTCCAACGAATCGAGAGGCCGTAGTGCTAGGACCGGTAACTGTTGTTGCCTTCGTTGGTTTCATACACATTTGACATTCAAAATAGCCATTCTCTAAAAACGTGGCCGGTGTATCTTCAACGCTGTCGTTGTTGACAACGAATCCGTGTTCTCCGCGTGTCCTTCCGAAATTCGAAAAAAAATTGGAGGGCAGGTTCAACGCTTTTCCTCGCTCGAAAATATAAGGCAAATCGAAAGATTCGACGTTGAATCCGATAATTATATCGGGATCTAACTTCTCGACGTAGTCTGAAAAAGCGAGTAACATGGCCATTTCCGAAGAGTATTGGAAGAGAACCGCATTAGGAAATCGCCCTCCTCCAGTCTCGTCGATTATTTCTTTACCGAAATAGAAAACTGTCGCAGGTTCTGTCGTTAGCTGTACACCTGTCGTGATTCGCCCTGAAATACAACCAATGACGACGATGGGATTTATACGGGGATCTGGGAAATTTTCGCTTTCGCTTAGACATTCCACTTTAAAACTAAGCACGCTCAAAACAGGGAGTTCTGTTGGACGTTGGGATTGCGGCGGGTCAGAGATTGATTTCAACTGATCGTAGTTAATAATCATTTCTTTCGGACGAAATGTCGAGACGTCCGTTAAAGCAGCGTTCCAACAATTTCGAGTAAACGCCAATTTTCGATTGCCTTTAAACACTGGATCGCTAGGGTACAATGCAGGCAAAGCTGGTAGATCAACGGCAAACCAATCGCAACCTGAGATCCTTTTATCGTTCAAAAATAGGGTTTGCCAGTCCAAAGATATTCCGTATATACCTGCGACGATGTCTTGAAATCTGAAAGAGAGGATATTTTGCCGTATAATTCGTTCCAATTCATAACGGTTGAGGTAACCTTGATAAGTTACAGTAACTTTAAACAACACGAGATCTTCTTCATTATGGTCAATCTTGTCCTTGTTTTCATCCTCGTATTCTTCGGAAAGTTTAAAACCGAATATAGATCTTCCGGGATAGTTACACCGACAAACGGCTTTAACCCAGTTCCCGTATTGCTTCACGCACGTAGATTCCAATTTCTTTCCTATTCTCTCGTAAGTATCCTCGTCTACTCCAGAATCGATTCGTTCTAGTCCCACGTAGAAATAATAATCGAAATTTCTTACGTTTATCCTTACATTCGAATCGCTGTCTCCATCGTCGTCGTTATTTCTCGTTTTACAAAATAGGGCTACGCGAAAATCTATCGCTGTATCCGATTCTATCATATTTCTGACATCTAATAAAAATACGGAGTGAGAACGGACTTTAATCATCTTCGAGGAAACATACCAAAAAAAGTAAAGGAAAGAAAGAAAAAGGTGCATACGCGCAGGTTGGCAGATGCGATAGTATTTACTTAAGGGATACTCCAAAAGCGAGGCGATGGTTCGTACTGTTTGTACGAGGATGGAGATTTCACAGTAATGTATCTATCATTGATTAAATCGTCTAACGTAAAATGTGGGGAGTTGTTTGGAAACACAATGTCAAAGTCGTCATCATCATCCTTTGGTGGGGGAGATGCGTCCGAAGAAGGGTGTTTTTGTGCTCTCACCCTCGTCCTCCAGCGAATGTTTGGAATAGAAATATTGTCTTCCTCTTCTTCTACTATCGGTCGGTCATTTTTGTAATTAGTAATGTTCAAGTCAGGGTATAGTATTATCGCCGGATGATCCGAAACCTTTAATTTGGGTATCGAAGAAGGATACGACATTGTGCAGGGTTGAAAGGAAGCTTCGGTAAATATCCGTTTGAAAACCCGTAATATATTCGTTCTTCGTATAAATTCTTCAGGACCCATCCCGTTTGCTTGTAACCAGGTTCCAGATTTAATCACGCATCTGTGTCTAGTTACGTTGAACATTCGTTTATTACACGTTTTATTACTACACCGTGTTGAAGTAGTGATCAATTCTGGTAATACCTTTTCTCTCTCATCGGTTAGGTTAGATGTCTGATTTACACCGCCGTACATCACGATAATAACTTTGAATTTCGGTTTAAATGCAGAGGGACGACGAACGGTTTTTTTGTTTCAAGTATTATCGTCTAACCCGAATAACATATGGTCACTTTATACCGACAGTATGGACAAGTTGTATACATATGGTTATGCAACAACGAACGTGACGCATTTGTTTCATACCTCTCACCACCACTGCTGTAAACTTCCTGTATTCCTCCTATTCCTACCCCTCCTATATCTTCGTTTCCCCGTTCACCTCTTCCTTGTTCGGCGGAGCTCGTTTTCATGTCGGATAAAAACCAGGTTTTTAAACAGTGTTCGTGAAAATACGAACTGAAATATTTAATATGCACGCATTCGTCGTTCGATAAACAACGACTTTCGAAAGAACAATAACGTTTGGAAACATTTATTCTTTTTTGCCATCTACGCCACTGCCACCACCATCGCCATTGCCAGTGTTGTATCGATGGGTTGCTGTTGTTATTTATCGAAACGGATAATTTTTCTATGCAAATTAAACATCTATTATTTTTGTCACTTTCCTCTTCCACTCCTATAAACGTTTTGTGACATTGACGACGTATTATATTCCATATCTGACGCGATATTGCATTTAATCTACCCCATTGACGAGATTTCATAATTTTTGAAAATACTTTTGCGACTATGGCGAACGCACATATCGATATTACTACCACCCACTCCAGTTCGACATTTTCGTCCTCTTTATTCATATTACGAATTTGTACCGTTGATACGATGTTTCTACAGTTCTTAATCTATTACGGCATGTTAGAACCTTAAGCATAAAGGATAGGGTAAAACGAGGGTGCTAGGCCTAATTATAACGAAATAGATTACACGTGTGATCGTTCGTTTATTCGCAAAACATATATCTTGTAGGTTAGAGATACAGTTAGCACCTGATTAGAATTTTACATATCATTGTCTCTTACGAAATGAATACTCTAAGCGTTCCAGCAACATCCTCTCTACATATTACGCATTTCATTAACGGTACTGCACATCTTGTGCAAGCTGCTACGTGCATGCAAGGAATGAATATTGTACCGATTTCGTCCGAAAAACATATTTTGCACGCTATTCCGTCGGAACAAGTTGCTGTTTCCTTCTTGTTTTCCATCTTCGTTTCACTGACTGTAGTTGTCTTCAAAGTGGAGGTCTCGGTCTCGGTTGCAACATGAGTGGCTGTGGGTAATGAAGTTGTCGTGATAGCACCTTTATTGCTCGTCTTCTCGTTAATAATTTCGTCGATAAAATCTTGTCCTTTAACAATTTTTACGTAGCGACATTTAGGGGAATACCTGGCGTGTTCAGTCCAGGGGTCGTCTGTATCTTCCCAGTCCTTCGTATTAAGCCCGCAATGGAAACAGATAGTTCGATCGCCTTTCCCGGAATAATAAAACCCGGCATCGCTAAGCGTTTTGGGTTTGACTCTGAGAGAAATGGGCCAATCACGGTAAGACGCAAGCCTCGCGTCTTCGGGAGCATAATTCGTGAAAAGCGGACATTCGGATCTTACGAATCCTCTAAGACTTGCCAAGCCGTTGGCAGTATCCGAACTACTACCGCCAGTCCCACAAACGTCCTCACCGTCGTTGTTTTCAAATGTTTCTCCTAGTATTCTTCCAAATATTCTTTCTAGTGGAACATTTAGTGTTTGGTGATGTTGGACAAATCTGCAAGCCGGAGCCCATCTTTCGTGTTCCGCTATTGGGTCATCGCCTTCTACCCACCTTCCAATTTCGATATTGCAGAACGCGCATCTGACGACATCCCTGATCGTAGTAAAATAAAACCCAGCAGCGGTCATGGCTCTCGGAGCAATAAAAGACACTGGCCATGGGTACGCTTCTATCTCGAACGTTTTTAGTCGTTCAGACTCGAGAAAATATCTACAGTTACCGATAAGTGTCACTGTAGTATCGTTGTTATCATTATTCGACAACAAGCTCCAAGCAAATCGATGCTGCCTCGAACTCATCATCTAGAGTAAGGTGGTCCTTTTGCCCAATAGCAACGTCGTCGTCGGTTAATCTCTGTCTTTTGGATCGTCGTGTTCAAATGACGATCTTATTCTGTATTTGAGCGAGAAAAGAATAATCTCCTCTTTATGTACTCGTTTTTCAACTTCATTTCCTCTACTGGGGTGGGGATGTTGCTCATCGATCATTCCAGAATGAGAAGGGTTAAAGAAAATTACTAATGGTTCTATATATTCATAGCTGGGTTGCTTGTATCATTAACTGAATTCATTTTGTCTCATGTCATTTCTGACGACGGGACACATGGATCGCATCAGACCTCCCCTAATGGTTTTATTCCTAGATTCATTTCCGCCATCGTAGTTTGTTAAATCGCGATTTATAACCATTCAGACGGTAGGCAATAGTCGTCTAAATTATGATCTCAGTTTGCGAGAAGAAGAAATGAGTCACCATCACACACACACATGCGTGCGTGGGTGCTGGACATGGGTTGATTGATAAAAAAGGAGACTGGAAGAGATTAGAGAAGCCCTTACGTATGCGATACGTGACACGTGGTTCGATATAAAAAGGGGGTAAACAAATTAGAAGCCACAGTCTGTGCACAACCATTGTCGCTGCCTCAGTTCTCAATATGAACATTGACCCATGTCATAAAAAGTCTTTAGATTATTGTATTTGTGAGGTAGAGTCGACTGCGAACGACCTTCTCCAATACATAACCACCGACGAAATTGGTAAAATTGTAAAAACAAGGATGTACAGTGACTTGACGAGAGATCTGAGTAAAAACGTGCGTATATTACGCCTTAATATAAAACTTATATATGACCTTTATCCAGCCGTATCGCCAAACACACCCGCAACAAATCCTCCCCCGAAGGTGATTTTCCGCGAATACGACTATCCTCGTAATTATTCACCAGGATTCATAATTCTCGATATACTGACATTATTGGAAGAGTTAAAACAGTCGATCAACCAGTTAAACCAAAAGAGAATGCGTGACACATTGATTGAAGATTTACGCGTTAAGACGGAAAGGATATGTACGTGAGGATGCCTTGTAAATCACTTCCTACGAATTTTCAACTTTGATATCATCAATAATCAACGGCCATTTGCTCAAACCTCTCCAGACATTAAGACGACTCGCGCGATAGGATCTCATAATCTCGATAGGATCTCATAATCTCGACAAACTGCCTTATCTCTTCCAACATTACGCGCCCTCTACGACCGTACAAGCATCATCACCAAGAAAGATGTCCTAATGTCGGAAGATATAATTTCTGCCATCGGCTTAACTTTGTATGTACAAAATGTAACCGACGCGTTTCAACATTTTATAAATAAACGAAGTATTTACCAATCTCTTTCAATTTATTTTCGCTCTTTCCTAAACTCGAAACAATTATTATATAATGTATAGAGATACTAGCGAGATTTTTAACCGGCATATTTGCGAGGTAGCACAAGAGAGTGGAAGAGTTATTAACCAAACTAGGACGGTTTATTATCGGGAATGTAGAACAGAATGTAAAGATCAATTTACGATGAGCGTGAGTCGATTGTAAACGTTTACGATTAGGTTTGCGTACACATAAACGATCGCGGATTAAGATGTAAACGATTATATATATATTATAAAAATCCTATTACCTCTATATACCTCCTAATACCTCTAGAAAACTCCTATTACCTCTAGATCGTGTCTGATTCAGGTTTATTAGGTTCTATTTTTTTCCCCCCCGCCAAAGAGCGAAAAGACACGAAAAACCGGTTCTATCGTAGAAGAGTATTTAAGCAGCCGGCTCATGACCAACAACCTCAGTTCGGCGAAAACGTTCGCCTATTGTACACCTCTACGAAAGGTTTTTGCTTACGGTCACCCGCCATCACCACCAGAACTCTCTCCACCACCATAGCGCTGCCACTGACACAGCCGAAGAAATCATGCAATGCACGAAATGCAAGCAAACACCGTCTCGATGCAAATGCGAAGGACCAATGAAATCATTTTACACCCCATTGCACCGTGGAGACGGATTTCAAGGGCCTGCCTACGCGGGTCGTCACGTTGATCCTCGTACCGGTAAACAAACCATGTGGTATCTTAAAGCTGGAGAGGACTATCCTGGAGCAAGCCGAAATGAATACTTCGACAACTACGTCAAAAAACTTTCGAGTCGGGGAATCATACCTCCTTTGAAAACAGCTTCTACGAGCGATACCTACACACAGACTCCGCATGCTCCAACTGCAAACAAGTACACTTCTACTGGTACTTCTCCTAGTAAGGGATGGACTTGGAAGACCCCCGACTCATTCAGAGGGAAAAGCGGAAACGAATGGAAAAGTGGTAGCAGCAGCGCAGGAGGAAGTAGTGGCAGCAGCGCAGGAGAAAGTAGTGGCAGCAGCAACAAAAAGTTCGACCAGAAATATAATCAGGATCATCGAGCATCTAAGTAGATTTGTCATTACTCGAATTAAATAAGCTAAACATATTGCGAATGCTATCAATTGTATCGGAATATTGATTTTATAAAATACAAGGTGAAAAGTAGCCAACAGGTTGTAATTCGTCAACGTCTTTATATCCCGATCCTCTTTCTTCCTTATTCCTGATTGGGCAAATAACAGAGTGTGTGTGGCAAGACGAGCTGTTTCAAACTATAAAAAAGACCGAAACTAGGAAAATACGACTCTAGGTTTTATCGTATATTGTGAGCTCCAAAGAGGAGTCTCCCTAGTCTTAAGAGTTAAGGGTTAGTATTATAAGCAGGAATGAGAGTAAATCAGTTTCGTACGATATTTATTTCGCCCGAGGTTCGAAGGACCGAAAAATTTTCGGTCGCAACAATTTTTTTTCCCTCGAGCTCCGAGGAGAAATCTCCCTTGTCTTAAGTCTTAAGAGTTAGTGTTACGCTTTTTCGTCGCTCCGAACTTTGTTCTCCGGCTCGGTTTACGGGGGGCCGAAAGATATTTCTTTCGAGGATCGAAGGACCGAGAATTTTTCGGTCGCAACTTTTTTTCCTCGAGCTCATACATTTTCGAACGAGAACATTTTATTTTCCAATCTACGACCAAATAGTCGTTTGTTCCTCTTTTTGTTTTTGTACCTGTTCTTTCGCTTTTAGTTTCCGATTCGGATTTTCTTTCGGGTATTTCTTCCGAACTTTTTTCCCCTCGAGCTCCGAGGAGGAGTCTCCCTAGTCTTAAGTCTTAAGAGTTAAGTCTTAAGAGTTAAGAGTTAGTATATTATTATTATATATATATTACATATATATATAATAATAATATACACCCTCCCCTCAAGAAATACCAGTGGACACTGAAGCTTAACCCCGAGAACGGCTTAGTATATAGTTCTTCAAAGACGTAAGGAGTGGGGATAAAGGGGTAAAGCAGGAATGAGAGTAAATCAGTTTCGTACGATATTTATTTCGCCCGAGGTTCGAAGGACCAAAAAATTTTCGGTCGCGACAATTTTTTTCCCTCGAGCTCCGAGGAGAAATCTCCCTTGTCTTAAGTCTTAAGAGTTAAGAGTTAGTGTTACGCTTTTTCGTCCCTCCGAACTTTGTTCTCCGGCTCGGTTTACGGGGAGCCGAAAGATATTTCTTTCGAGGATCGAAGGACCGAGAATTTTTCGGTCGCAACTTCTTCTGAACATTTTTCTACGACTTGCAATTACGAGCCGAAAGATTTTTTCTTTCGACCTATAAATTTTTAATCGCAACTTTTTCTTCTCAAGCACTGAGGAGGAATCTCCCTAGTTCGATACCTATAAATTATTGATGGCAGCGTTTGTAGTTGAAATGAAATGAAATTGTATATTTATTTATCTATATATATATGGGAGACGGATAATTTAGGTCGAACGAGGTTTCAACGCCGCCACCTACGATGATAACATCGTTCGACCAAAATTATCTCAAAAACGAAAATTACACTTATCTCAATTAGGACAAACGGATGATAGACCTATGGATCTACAGTCGGATCATTTAATAACGATTAATTTACGCATTTATAGTTCATACCCGAGCGTTCAGTTTTCCTCGGCTTAGGGATTATGCTCTTAGGGATTATGAGATGTTGCGATAAAACGAGAGCATTTCAAAAAGTGGCTAACGATTTTCCTGCTATAAAAACAGTTACACTTTCCTGGTAACGCATGGTTGTACGTGAAAATCGATAGAAACCATCACTGTGACGTGAGGCAACAAATGGAAACGTCTCGTTGCTAGTTATTAAATGATAAAAACTTTGGCGTGGTGAGACTACGAATGTAAGTACGACAATAGACGACCAATATGGGAATACCATTGGTAAACAAAATGAGTATAAATCGAGATTTTATTAACGCTGATATATTTACGAGAATGAATTAAAATGACAAAATCGACATATATGTAGGTATATAAGAAAATTATTGGCGTCGACGTAACAGCACGTACGAATGTTTATAGTCTAAGGGCTATCCAAGGAAGCGACGACTATCGTTTGTCCTTTAGCCACAGAGCGATGCTTTTGCATTTATAAGTGGTGCACGAAGTGGGCGATGAATTGTGAAGTATGCAATGGGATCCTCTCGTGGGGTTGTGCAGACACTTCAGTTTGGGACATCCAATGTCTTCGACGTTCAGGATGGTAACGTCTTTTTCATTCACCAGTTTGCGAAGCATATCCGCTTTGTCTCGACCTTTTACGTACAAAACGTCGAAAGTTGACGCGATCTGACGAGTTATACTTTTCAACCGGTCGTAACCGACGTCGCCTTCGTACCACTGTATTCCGTGTACGTGTTTAGCTACCCACTCGTTCGCGTTTTTAGCTCTGGGGTTACTGACTCGATTAATCGGGTGTTTCATTATCCAGTGTTGAGTCGAAAGGGTTTCGAGGTCGTACGTCGACAACTCTTTCACGACATTTTTCATTTTATCGTCGAAACAAAAGTTCATTTCGACGACGACCCCTCGTTCTGCTTTTGACGCGGGCAAGCGGAAGATTGAGTCTGATAATTCTCGTTCGGTGGACTCTTCGTCGATCGATTTGATCAAGTCTTCCAACATGTTTCGCATCTTGACGCAGTCAGCCTTTAAAGTTTCGAGCGGAGTGTTGATGGAAGGTTTGTCTGAACTCGAGGTACGTGTCGATTTCTCGGTTTGCTGCTGCCGGGACCACCAGGAGGCTTGAGGAGGTTTGTTGTTCATTTTCGACATTGTGGAAAAATTGTACAACGAACGCACAGAGAACCGAAGATATGCAACGCGTAAGAGCGAGTTGAAACTGGCTTCGAAGATTTCCGACTGGCTCTCTTTATACTGCCCAGACAGTTGGATTCCCCTCTACTCTCGATCAGTACGACTGGATGTATCCGTGCATTCGGAGCTAGTTCTCTACATCGAACGACAAAAAAGACGAATCCCCGGCGGAGCTATTTCCGAATCCCCGCTTGTCGGGAATAGTATAAAAGAGCCGGCACGTGTTTTTGTAGTCAGTCGAGTACGCTTCTCCGTGTATTTGCCGCAACAAATATTTTCTCTCGTACAACATGGACCCCCGTTATTATCTCAGTGAGAGGCCGTCATTCGCCGCTGGCAGTGCAGTTCTCGACGTACACTGTTTTTTCGACGACGACATGAAGTATATCGTCAAAGAGTTGGCGATATTTGACCTACACTATAGATCCTCGGATCACTATATATTCGAGCCTCCCTCGGGACGTCTTCGTAACAGGAAAGCACAGGAGACAAACGGATACGCGACGGACCAGGTACACGGCATATCGTGGGAGGACGGCGACGTGGAGTACGAACGTGTCGCCTGTATTATTCGTCGTATAACGACGAGGTATAACACCATCTACGTCAAAGGACGACAAAAGGTGGACGTCCTTCGACGTTATACGGAGCCAGACGACTTAGCCATAGTGGACTTGGACACGAGAAGATGGCCACGATTAGAAACTATACGGGCAGCGAGTTCCGGGTGTGTTTCATGTTTACACCATAGAAACTCGCCGACGATGTGCGCTATGTTTACGAGCCAGGCCATCGCTCAGTGGTTCGACGATTCGCCCGAGTCTGACGAATGGTGGTGAGCCTGACGATACCTGGAGGAACCCTCGGTCCGCCGTTTGCCGCAACAGCTTCGCTCAGCGGGTAAACAATGTACAAAATACTGTATTGCAACAACGTACAAAACCTGTAGGTATTGTGTTGTTATTAGTATGAATAGTAGTTTACATCGTTTTGTACGACGATATCCCGCGTTCCTATTAGACACGTTTGTATCGTGATATATGTATATTTTATATGTATGTATGTATATTTGTATGTAAGCGTAGTTAAATCAGAGTGTCATAATAGTCGTATTTTTAAGTTAGTTATGATTATGTTAGTAATAGTAACGGTAAAATGTTACGTTTCGTTACAATCTCGATGTATATACGCTAGGCCGAAAGTACGTAATAAAAAAACGAATGAAATAAACGTCGCTAGGTCAAAAGTACGTAATGAAAAAAACGAATGAAATAAACGTCGTATTTTCAGATTTGTAAATTGCGTTTAAATTACCTAATCCCTTACCAGTAGGACTCATTCCTTTTTATCGAATACCAACTAGATATCTACTGTATAAGAGAGAAACGATCGAGTTAGTTTTATAAAAATGAATAACCAGTGCCTCCGTCTACAATTTGAAAAGGGTGAAACGCGAGGTGAGAAAGAGTATGAGCGAGAGGAAAGGATTAAGGGTCGAGAAATCGAGAAAAATGAAACCAAGGATCCGAGGGTGAAAGATAATAAACGTAAACGAAAATCGTACGATATGCTTTTATTTAGATGTAAAGTTCCGTTAAAATGTTTGTTTTGTTCACAAATGATGTTACCCAAACGATATAAACGACATTGTACCACTCAACATCCCAATTATTTGAAAAAGAACACGTGTTGTTGGTGCAACGAGGTTCGATTGACACGAAACGACGCAGAATCATTGTACGTTCATAGAAAAGAATGTCTGAAATCAAAATTATTGCACGAACGGATAGACGACATCTCCTCTTCATCTTGACTCTTTGTTGGCTCCTCGTAGTCGCATAATTTCCTCTTCGTGTTCAGGCGTAGACTTGAAAAGAAAGTACGGAAAATATTTTCCCATGGAACTCTGTCCTGATTGCCAAAAAATCGTGAACAACTACCGAAGTGGTCTTTGTATATCCAATCATTTTGAGGCTTGCTAGGATGAGAAGAAAACGACAACATTATTTTTTTGCCATTTTCGTACCTTTCTGTCAGTTGTATTTCGCAGTCGTAATTATGAGCGCTGAACGTGGGTGGTAGTCTATTCATTTCCGTGACGGGAGTTGGATAATTGACGGATACCCGAGTTAACATATCTAAATCTGCAATGACGGAATGAGAAGTCGATCGAATTCGTTTTTCCATCTCCGAATTAGTGCTGATGGCTTTTTGGAATCGATCGTAAGAAAACGAATATCCGTATTTAGTTAAACATTCCTTTTCGACGCACTTGGCGAGTCGACGTCCCCTGCTAACCAAGATTCTATCGACGACTCGAACAGTCACTCTTTTAGCTTCTTTCCCCCAGGCCATGATGCACAGTTTATTCGAGTACGTTTGTTCTAGTATCAATCCTTCGAGAAAAGGATCAGCGAAATATTCGTCCCACTTCCATTCGACGTTACCACCGGGACAGTGTCGAACAGTCGTTAAATGAATGTTGAGCAATATTACGCCCATGCTTGCCCATTCGGCTAAAAAACAACCATTATTGTAGCATCCTCCAACCGCCGATTTCGTCGATATTATTTTCTCGAGCATTTCGGGTGAAACAGGAATCTGAGGAGGATTCGGACACCCTCGTTTGACACTCTCGCAAATATTTACTAATGAACGAGGCACACGGAAATACTGCGACGATGGCCCTATTTCTTCTCCGCTCCTTTCCTTGTTTCCTCGAAAATGGAGTGAATAAGCTAATCCGTCAGGTTCGAATAAATAATGCGTAGCATCCTCGTCGTCGTCAACTTCTTCCTCGTTGTCATCACCAAAGGCGTTTCGCTTTCGCTTATTTGTTTCTCGATTAACCTCGGACGGACGAAATAGTTCCGCACATTTATCCGTTATCTTTTTTTCGACATCTGCCCGCGTTGCAAACGTGTTGGTGTTTTCCTCTTCTTCGACGTTATAAGGGCACGAACCTAAAATGACGACTTTGACATCTTTGGGAGACGAGGGTGCGTATTTGATGAAATTAAAAACTCTCGGTAAAACCGGCACAATCGACGAAGACTTATTGCGAGCTTTGTTCAAAATATTCTCAAGACGAGATGCTACAATATGTGACTTGAGAAATGTCATCCATTTCGAGCTTAAATTATATGTTGTCTCAAAGTCACTCCAAAACCTTTCGTCGTCGTTTTCTTGTGATTCGCCTCCAATGGTGGACATTTTGCACCTAACATCTGCGTTTCATAACCGCTTGCAAGCTCTCGGGTACAGGGCACACACTTACCACACGCTCGAATTTTGTATCAGTACGCGTATTAACAAGAGGAGGGGGAAGTGGAGGATATAGGTGGAATGTTCCTGGGGAAACTCGATGGATGAACAATCTGAAAAAAATTAAACAATTCGAGCGGCTCACACTTTTGGCGCTAGAACTAAATGTTATTATCGAGTCTCGAATCATTCTATTTTTTGGGTCTAGGTTCTCGAGAGGTCCGGCATCTGTAATCCTGCTTGTCCGTCATCCTGTGTGTCCGACATTTTCGTATGTGTATCTAGATCCAGTAACGATACCGTCTCGTACTTTTCGTTCGCATCTACTTTTCCTGTGATTAATAAAATCATTCGTCCGCGTCCCAACATTCTTTTATTAAGCCAGTACCGCTTTTTCTTTATTGGATATAAATAATTCGTTGAGAGTGTGAAACAAAGTAACCAACTTAACTACGTGTTTATTTTGAAAGAATTTCCTCATTTCAAGAGCAGTTACAGGATGGACTACGTTTTCTGTCGCGTTACACAAACCCCTGAGTAGGGAGTCGATATCCCCGATGTAGGTTTTACTAAAGTGCAAATAGCCATCTAGTTTTAACCAAATATAATTATCGCTCAAATGAGGCACCAGAGACGAACGATTAATTTTGTCATCTTTGCAGGCGGCTATTACTGTCAAAAAAGGGGCGCTAAGCGAAGGTGAAGGAGTTATACCTGCCGCAAGGAGAATATTTTCTGTTTCGCTTTTGAGGGCGATCATATTATTATTGTACGAATCAGCCAACGATTTTGACGACGTTTCTCTAGCTTTTAGCGGAGTGTACTTTCGAATAAATCTACCTACGAAAGCGTCCAAGTTACACATTTCTTTCGTTTCTTTCCTTCCTGATTTCGCCACTCCTCTTCTGCTTTTTCCATCAAAAGTCCCACGAAGTAAAGGATACGCGACGGTTCTATTGAATTTTGCGTAGGAATTGTTGATGTAATTGCTTATAATATTAAACATTCTATTGTGCACTATGCTGTCTGTGACAGAATCATTCATGCAAGCTATCGTTTTCCCTAAAACAAACGATTGTAGTATAAAAGGTACAATCAGATTACTGATTCCCAATGAAGGGAATTCGAAGAGTAAATCGTCTAGATATTCCCATAGAGACTGGAAATCTTTCCCGTCTACTTTCCGGAAATATGATCGTACAACGGCGTCATCGTACGCACTATATTTGTCACACGGTGGCAAATCGTTTACTTTTTTCATTAGTGCTTGTCCTTGGAGGACAGACGAAAGTACGTCCTCTAATTTAAACGCCTCGAGTAGAAAGGGTGGCGAGGAGGATGAGGTCTCATTAATGTCACCATTATCGGTTTCATCACGAGCGGATTTATCGGCAGCGGCGAATGTTTGAATTTCGTTCAATAGATATCTCAATTCACTATCGAACTGCTCGTGTTTTTCGCCTGTCTGAAATAATTGAACCGTCATATTCATTAACCGCTTAACGGATACCAATTCAGACAACGTGAAAACGTGAATAGTTTTATATTTCAGACAGTGGAGGTTTTTATTGGCGTTGATTAAACAGGGAGTCAGTATTTCGACGTGATACCCTCGATCTAATCCTTCTTGTTTGAATGCATCGATTAGCATTTGTTCGTCATCGGAGAATGAATCATAGTCATCGATGTCGTCATCTATATTTTGAAGACTGTTCAAATGGCGTAGTCTATTCTTTTTAATAGTTGCCATGGCATCTAGGACTTTAGGAGAATTTAGTAAAATCTCGTTCGCTCCGTCGCCCTGTGTTCGTTGAGCGTAATTATTATCGCAAAAATTCAGAATCATACTCAATAATTCGTCAGTCCTAGGAGGCGTTAAAGAAGCCATTTTGAAGATGCGAAAAATAAACAGCCGTTATCCCCACCTTTCTTATAATGTAGGAGGTAAAAGGCATCATTTAGAAGTGGTAGTAAGAGCAGTGTATAAGAAGTCGTGTAAAGGGCCCGGGATCGACATTCTTTGCCGTGCCGATAGTCGTGTCACTCGCCCCCGTTTCCATCCATGAACCCCTCCTCGAAGGTGTTCTTTATTTGCTGTTTCGTCCGCGTGTTTAACGTCGCGTCATCATCATCCTCCTCGTTGAGTGACATTACTAAAAACAATTACGGTCCCGATGGCGAACACAACAAAGATTTTGTACGGGACAGCGGTGATTACAAAAATGAGACAATGTTTGTGCAAAACTGTACGCCTCGGGAAATGGCAAAAATATCGCTGAGATCGTTCAATTGTAGCGGCAGCAACAACGGTGACGGTTCCCCGAATTTCCTAGAACTGGAAGGAACGAGCGGAAATATATCGTTATTTGAAAGGGAAATTATGAAAATCGTCACAACTGTCGATCTAAACTCCATCGATAAACGAAACGTTGATTGCGTTCGAGGGTTGACGCTTTTAGGAAAATGCATTCAATTATTCACTTCAACTCAATTGGAGAAGAACCTTTATGTTATCATGAGCGTATTAAAATATGCTTCTATGAGTAGTGCGCTGAAATATCAGGGCAGGAATAGGGCGATAGCATATTCTACTCCTTTCATATGGACGGAAGAAGAGCCGACGGCTCTGCTAATATTTGGACTAGAAATAGCGACGACTGCGTACGTTAAAAACATGCAACAAGGAGCGAACATAACGGGATTGCGTGTCGTTCAAACGGTAGCAGATGTTATGGGCAGAGTTCCCGAACTGATAGAAAATACATTCCCTCTGCTCTACCCAGCTTCGTGGGTTCGACAGGATATTTATAACGTGTTCGGACGACATATAACCCAACAACACAGACAACCGCTGTCTTTGTCCCACTCGATAGACATCCCAAAAACATTCAAAGCGGTGTCGTCCATTAGGATATTAAACGGTATGTCCATCACTCCCCCCGTACTGACACCGATGGAAGAACATCAATTCGATTATAGGACCGAAACTATCGACATTTATTATGGAAATATTAATTCCGACGAGGTCGAGCTGGTCTTAGGAGCCGTTGCTGACGGTATTGTAGCCTTTTACGAGCAGTATACAAAAGCTATATATTACTATACAAACCACAGCGCGATTATACCCGACGTTTTTTTATTCGAAGATGCCGATTTGGGAGATAGAGTTCTACGCAAATTAGAACCCACTATCTCGCTGCGCCGCCCGAGACTAGTGTTATACAGGCGACAATGCTCATTATTGTCATCATCAAACTCCGTACAACTAGGTACCAACTCTACCTCTCATAACGAGAAAATATGTAATAGTCGTTCCTCAACCATTCCTCGAGAATGGGAGTGTAAAATGAAAGCTACGTTCGAATTTATGAAACAGCAGTTTTCATTCACTACCATGGATAATTCTGTGTCTCTCGAAGAGACAGCATATTACGTAAAACTAGCAACTACCAAGAATATCCGCTTCCCTCCGACTTTGTCTTTTCTGATGAATATGGATGACGCGCTATACAGCAATCGATTATATTTACCATTTTCGGTAATGTTTGAAGATGGCATCGAGTATACTATATATAACAGTACGACTTTTGTCTTAAAGGATAACATATCCCCCCACGAGTGTTTCTACGAAGAATTCAAATGGAAATTAGCGTATTTTTTCAAATCTCCTTGGCAATTTGGAATTTCCAACGAGAGTTGTACAAAGTTCGCATTTCCTCGATATCAGATAATGAAGTTACGATTGTTAGAAAATCTGGCGTACAATACTGGTAGACCAGTTATCGCTATAGCGAAATTTATTGTTATTAATATATTGTTAAGGTTAGCCAGACCCATGCTGTCGTATAGAGAACTCGTTACGATAGATCAAAAGCTAAGGCGAGACGTAGATTTCCAACATTATTATACGATCATGCTCGAAAACTTTTCTCATCCGTTCGTATGGACAAGGGACATTGTTGATAACAGTGCAGCCCGATTTGCGGAAAAGTACGCGGAAATCATTTACAAAGCGTGGCCAATCCAAGGGTCGGTAATCTTTAGGCCAGTCACAGACGACAGTGGTCGTCACAATTACTCTGTTATCAAGTACACCAACCGCTCTGGTAATTATTATTCTTTAATAGTAAACGATGGAACCGTTCTCCCTTCGTTTAAAGATTTACATCGTTTATCGAATTCCCCTTCGTTACTTTCTCAACTTCTATTACAAAACTCGTACGATCCCTTACCCCCAACTAGAGGAGACATTTCATTAATTTCATTACCATCCTTATGGTTGTCACCGGGGTTACAAACTTCTCTATTGGCTACAAAAGCTTGTTTCCGCGATGAAGAGGCCACCGTTATAGCCATCACTCCAAAGTATTCAGATACGCTAACCTTCGCTGGGTTGAAGAAATTGCGTTATTTCGACACTCGTATACTACCAAAAAGTAATAATAGTACAGCCGTTATTGTTACCACTACAACGTCATCAGTTTCGACTCCTCCTACAATATTGCGGCAAATACCTATTTCGTACAATACCTCTCGTTCGTTTTCATCTTCAACAAACTCAACCTCTATACGAAAAAAGGATGGTATATCGACTTCAGTGTTGATCGAACCAGAAATAACTTCTGTGGTAGGAGACAACCACTCCTATACTACTAACAACGACAGTTTATTATCCACCGTGTTATACTCACGTATAATGCTTTGTATGTACACGTTCGGACTATTAATTGGAATCGGCGGAATAGTTGTATGCAGTTCGCTATTGTTTAGTCTCCAACAAAAAACATACGATAAGCTCGATACCAATGGACAATACGTCCGTTATTCTACTCATTTAAACGACGAAGATTCGACGACGTTGGATATGGTCTCACTTTGCGGAGTGTCTCCTGTGTCGGGCAACAACACTGCAAATATTTCCACGCGCGTACTACTAGAACACTACGATGACGACGAAGAAGAAGAAGAAGAAGAAGAAAAGAACGGAATACCCGTTAGTAACGAACAACTAATTTACGATGAAGTATTACCAGAGGTACGACGAGTTTGGTTCCCATCAGGTTATGAGCGCTTTCCACCACCACCAGTTTGTTTTAGAGCATCATCTCCAACACCCTCGGAACCTACATCTGTCAGTGCTGCCAAGACCTCCGTCGTACATTGCGAAGGCACGATGGTACCAACATCTATGACTAATCCTGACGTTAACAATATTGTTACGGGCAATAATAAAAGCGTGAATCTCGAATTTTACGAAATGCGTGCTGTATGTGTAAATCCTCGTATTCCTAAAAAAGATTTAATTGTGTTACGCGAGACGAACCAAACTATCGAGGATATGATAATGACTTGTACGAATAATAAAGGTTGTCAGTATTATAAGGGATATTTCGACGTGATTGGTACTAATATAAAAACGGCTATTCAATTATCTGAAATGCCCAACATGAATATCGAATATAGACTAGTTTTTGATAATGTTATGAAAACTTTGAGATGTTTAGCGGATGCAACGAATACGAATGACAGAAAAAATGGAACTTTGAACCGCCTACGAACAGACATACTATCGATTGAAGCTCGTTTACGATCTATAAGACCGTTAAATCTACGTAAATCTCTGGACAGTTTGGTACATGCCGGGTCGTCGTCGTCTAGAGATGAAATGTTGATATAATATCGTATTTCGTCACAACAGCCGTTGCCCTCCTACCTACTACAGAATTTCCGCGGTCCATTCTTTTTCCGTTGTTTCTAGGAATAATATGATGCGATGGTAAGCACCTCTGTACGGCAATACACGGGAGTCCATTCACCGAGCCCTTAAATTTTTACCAACGAGAAGAAAGAACCAGACCCAGTCTACCTACACATCGCCGCAGTCTACTACTCGAGCGATTGGGACATGAGAAGAAATATAGATCTAAAATTAGAAGGAACAGACTCTCCCACCGATATAAAACTGACAGTCAGTCCAGGTTTTAAGTTATTTTATCTTAAGCCCTCAGATCTAGCAAATTGTTAATATCAGTTTTGGGACTAGATGTAGAATATTTGACTGATGACGGAGGATAAAAAATATACGAGAGAGGCAAATTGTTCTGCTCGGTCTAAGGGGGTGGGACAGAGAAGGGATACGATAGCCGAGGATAAAAAGAAACGGCACTGCCAGAGACTCATACACTCGTAGCTACTATGGCAGAGAATGATGTGGATGCCTTGTTGAGTACGTATCTAACAGATGTGCCATCTTCTCCATTGTCAGGACCGTTGGACAACACTTATTTCGAAAAAATGCCTTCTTTGTTCCCTTCGATAAAAGATTTTACACTCACTGTCGAGGAACTTGATTACCCACCTACGCCGCACGTTTCTCTTTATTCTGAACAAAATAACGACAACAGTGACGGGGTAAACGTCGATTCTGACAGCCAACAACATCAACGGGACGCTAAACTGCCTACCACCACAGCTGTTACAGACTCTCCTGTCACGACCACTACAATCGCTCCTGCTACTGCCGATATTCTCCCTGTTCCTTACAGCGAATTAAATTTCAACACCCCTGTAATCGTATCAAGCTTCACCACAACTACGATTAAACCTGTTTTGGATCCGTACGATTCCGTTACCCTGCATGACGAGGAAGAAGGTACGTGTGAAACGTATACTCAAATAAAATTAAATGGAGGAAGAGACATTTGTCTAGCTCCGTCTAAACGTTCATCCGTAGATTTTTCGCCTTATCTGTACCACGGACAACTTCATAGTAAATCGCACACACAAAACTTCACGATCGACGACGAGGATTTTCTATCGTCTCGCGGAGAAGTTAATATTATTACTTCGACCACAACAACAACCACGTGGCGAGATTTGACCGATTCTTCCAAAAAGGGACGGCTCATTAAACGTTCTTCGTCTTCTTCTTCACTATCCCAACCACCGATATTAACGCCACAGCCATCGCTATCCTCGTCGCCACCAACACTATCGCCAGCATCGCCACTGCCGGTCTCTCCTCCTTCGACTTTCATTGTGTCTAGTGCTCCCGTATGTTGTTGTAATTTGTACACTCGGCAAGAAATACGATTAGTATTCCGCACAATTACGCCCAACAATGTACAATTATTGAAAGGAAGAAAGAGGAGGCAATATCAAAGTGGAGAAATTGAATATATATATAATAGTAACGATATATTAGATCTTGGTAAAATTTGCGAATTGTATATGTTATATGTTATACCTCGATCCTTAGTAAAATACCGTCGAGCGCAGGTTATAATAGATAGGTTTATGTCAGAGTTCCAACCAGACATAATAGCAGCCTCTCGTAATATTTGTATGACGATCAACACTGCTCAGTGCGTAGAAATTTATAATAAAATGTACAACCTCACTATTTTAGCGCACGCCGGAGGCGGGTGTTGCTTTAATGAACTCACGTTACATGCATTGTTAGATTGTGAAACATCAGATTTGTTCTCCTCCTGTCAATTGACGTTGGGGACAAC
The DNA here is from genome assembly GCA_030762985.1 of Adelphocoris suturalis. Taxonomy (NCBI): domain Eukaryota; kingdom Metazoa; phylum Arthropoda; class Insecta; order Hemiptera; family Miridae; genus Adelphocoris; species Adelphocoris suturalis. The sequence continues at coordinate 63,830,536 of CM061041.1, forward strand.
TGCTCATTTGCGTGAATTTGAACGAATAAAAGACGCGGCAGTAAAGCAATGTATATATGGCGAATATATTTAATGGTACTATTTTTGTTAACAGACTTCCTCGTTCTCTTCGATAATGTATACAACGATCAACACCTGCTCAGTGTATAAAAATGTATATTGTCACTATTTTATTTCATCGATAGTTTAGTTTACAAATGTTGGTTTGAGTTGTTGGATTATAAAACGTCGTCAACCGGCGTTGGGCATAACTGTTTATTTGCGTAATGTGATACGAAAATAAAAGAAGCGGCAATCGAACGATGTATATATTTGACAAATAAACGTTTTACACTAACGATATAGTACGATTATTTACCTATTTAATCCCTTAACCCACCATTTTATTTTCGCTAGCATATTTTAGACCTCGAGCTCGAAAAATGACGAACGAGGTTTCATTTTTTTGGATTATACCTACAATAAGAAATAGGAAATATGTCCAGGAAATACAATAGGAAATACGTCTAGTAGGTATGTTCTAAGATCGAAACTCTTTTTCTGTTACTTTTGCTTTCTCAATTCGAATTTCTGTTCGAGCGTTACGTTTCGAACTTTTTTCCTTTCAAGCTCCGAGGAAGGATCTCCCTAGTGGGATAATTATTGCGTCGCTTTTTTTATTCTGGTTCGAATCACGGACGGAGAAAATTTGTTCGTTCCAGGATCGAAAACCCTACAGTTGCTCGATCGCAACGTTTTTTCATCTTTCAGATCAGAGACTTTCATTCTCTCGATGGTGGAATATTTTCTTCCGACTTTTTTTTCTCCTCGAGCTCTGAGAAGGAATCTCCCTAGTCTTAAGAGTTAAGTCTTAAGAGTTATGTCTTAAGACATAAGAGTGAGATTCCTTCTCGGAGCTCGAGGGAAAAAAAAGTTCGGAGCGACGAAATAGTGTAACAATAACTCTTAACTCTTGACTTGAGACTAGAAACTACGGATTCATCCCCACTCCTTACGTCTCGCAATAACTATATACTAAGCTATTCTCAGGACTAAGCTTCAGTGTCCACCAGTATTTCTTAGGGGGAGGGTGTATTATTATTATATATATGTAATATATATAATAATAATACTAACTCTTAACTCTTAAGACTAAACTCTTAAGACTTAACTCTTAAGACTTGAGACTAGGAAGATTCCTCCTAGGAGCTCGAGGGGAAAAAAATTGAGATCGAAAAACTCTAGGTCCTTCGATCCTCGACAGAAATATCTTTCGGCCCTTAGTCCGTACCGGTAAAAAAATTCCGGAGCTACGAAATAGTATAAAGCTAACTCTTAACTCTTAAGACTTAAGACTAGGGACCTCGGAGCTTGAAAGAAAAATCTTTCAGTCCGTAGTCCGTGTTGAGGAAAAAAAATTTCGGAGCGACGAAGTTGTTTAACGCTAACTCTTAACTCTTAAGACTTAACTCTTAAGACTTAATACTAAGGAGATTCCTCCTCGGAGCTCGAGGGGAAGAAAAAGTTGAGATCGAAAAACTGTAAGTCCTTCGATCCTCGAAAGAAATGAAATGAAACGTAATTGTTTATCTGCAAAAGCTTTCCGGCTATACAAAAGTCCTCGAAAGAAATATCTTTCGGCCCGTAGTCCGTACCGGAAAAAAATCCGGAGCGACGAAATAGTATAAGACTTAAGACTATAGATAAAAGGAAATCAGTACCAAAAGCTAAAAGCTGAAGAATGAAAACAAAAAACTGGCAATTACCTAGTCGTAGAGCCGAAATAAAATATTTGAGCTCGAGGAAAAAAACAAGCCCCTGGACTCTGTTTTGAGCTTACAGCTAAAATTCAAAAAATGTGGAACATGCTTTATCTCCATTGTTTTATGAGTTGTAAGGAAAATTTGAATAAGAAAATGGCATTCTGGAATATAATTCATTTTATTTAATCATCAGAAGTAATGGCCAATATTGGTTCGTGATAACTGAAACAACATATAATTTTCGGAGTCACTTCTGTCAATATGACGAGTGAAGATCATATCGATGCACAATCCTCCGCGAGTGGTGGCTACAGCAGGGTTTGTTTTGAGTCAATCCAAAGATGTCTTCCATGAAGTTTACCAGTTTCCAATTTTCAGGTTTCTTGAGGTGTACGTTCATATCGCCAGACAAAATAATCGGGATCCTTTTTCGCACAATTTTCGTACGAGTTCAAACATTTCTGATGCTTTTGGTGTATCTTCTTCTTATGGAGTCATAAATCGTCCGAAGGTGTACTGTAGAAAGCGTCGAGTTGTCTTCTTAACGAGTTACACTTCGCGAGTATTTTGTTGCCCGAAGTTTTTTTATCGGGGTACACGACTTTAGAATATATCGAATGCAGTTGACGCAGTATATTCATGCGCGCGAGGAACCGTTCCGGATTTTCATCTATTATATCGCCTATTCCTTCACTGATAAACGCTTTGTAGTGTACATCTTCCTCGAAACTTTTCCAAGCCGCTGACATTGGGTAGGATGGTGATGGTTTGTGAAAGGCAAGGTACTGGTATGGACGGGATAAAGCGCCTATATATATACCTACAAACTGGCCCACTCTTCCGTTTTTTCACGAACGCGTTGAATAATTTGGGCAAACTAATACGTAGAGTAGAGTCGGCTCTCGTATTTAAACGACTGAAGACCGTCTGATCCTTGATTCCTCTCTACGAATCTTTCTCCTCCCCAGTTTAATTGTTCATTCTACTTTTAGATTTAGATCTAAACATCGAAATATTTCCGTATTAATGCAGAGAACTACGCAAAGTCACTATCTTGTCTTTGCCAACACGATGACGTTTGTGGATAACGTCAGAATGTGATACGGCTATGATAATTGGGATAGCCATAGCATCTATATTTGGGCGTGTTTCTGACAAACTCAACTGTAATAGTAACATCGTTATATATTACATGTCGATTATATGTTGGGACACTCAACAGAAATGTAGAATAGGAAACATCTGGATTAATGTATCCAACATAAATAAATAAAACAATGACGATATATCAAATTTCGATTTATTTGTACTATGATATATACATACAAAAGCGACTAACATTATTATAAGCGATCGTATCTTTCGAATTTTGAGAGAAATACGACGTAATGTTGATGCATTTTTCAAATCACAACGTGTCGCGCCAGTCACAATTCGCTGTTGTCACATTTTCGTATCTCGCGTCGTCGCTGTAAATGTCGAAAACAATGCTTCCAACGTGTACCATCGTCTTCTTCGTGTTTAAACGAATTGCTTGCCTTTCAAAGGAACAGTGGGAGATTGAGTGATATCTTCGACTAGTTCCGGTTGATAGATAAAATCCCTCGGCAGCAAGAATGAAAAATCCGGCTTCCATACAGCCATTAAATAATCAGATTTCCCCAGTTGTAAGTTCCAAACAGGGGAAGAACTCACGTTCATCGTCAAATCGCCTTTTTGCAGTTTGTTGGATTGCGTTTTATGTAATCTTAAATAAAGAGGAGACTCTGCCATTTCATTGACGTCGGCTAAAGAGCCCAAAAACTGCACAACAGAAGGCAGTTTGCCTTTGTACGTACAATCCGTTTTAACCGCTACTTCCCACGTGTATAATTCAGTTTCTAAGTTGAAGTTCATTTTGTGATAGTTGCTGATTCGCACGGTTCGGTTCAGTATCTTGGAGAGTTTTTCGGTAGCATCGGCTAGGACGTTGTTAGTTATTTCAATTAATGCCGGATACGCTGTTATATGTTTCCTCAACCACGAATCCCTCTCTTTTTTGTCGTATTTCGAGGGGATAACGAAAAATACCGGCGTATCTAAATGCGCTTGGTACAAATCGAGCTCGTGCGTCTCGGTAATATCCAATTTGAGCGGGGGATAAGACTGTGGCAATGGGTGAAACGGAGTACAAACGAATGCCTCTCCCGCGTCTTCGTGTAAATATCTGACCACCGTTTGTAGAAAATTCTCTTTCGCTTTGTAATACTCGTCTTGAGTGGTTAAATCTTCGTCTATCCATTTGAGAAACTTTAAAAGCTTTTTCGAAACACCGCATGTCGCGCCAGTCACACCGAACAACATTTCCAAGGCAAAACTCGCCCACTTCGCCGTTGTCACATTTTCGTGTCTCGCGTCGTCGCTGTAAATGTCGAATTTTCGTTTTTTGAACAATGCTTCCAGCACAGTATCTTTTCTTTTCCATATGTTTTCAACCGATTCGCTCGCTTTTTGTTCGAACGTTGGTAGTAATTTCCAACGTGTACCATCGTCGTTGAGGTCGTAATCATCAAACAACTTAGAGCATCGATGATCGATGCTCATATCCTCTTGTTGCGATGGGGTCTTTCGTTTTGGTGTCAACCAATCCTCTTCATCTTCAAAATCCTCGCAAGGAATTCCATCTTCGTCGGACAAACGGTCATTTGACAGATCAGCAGCGAATCGCTTGTTGGATGACATGATGAAACTGAATGAAAAGAACTGAAAGGCAGACGAGCTATAAGTCCGATTTGAAAGTAAGGAGGGTGGGGATATGGAAACATAGGTAAAAAAAAGGTCCTAGTAGGAAGGGTGGAGAAAGAGTCTTTCTCTGATTCGATCCACCCCCAAGTCGTTTGGTGGTTTAAAATATTTCTCTCTGATAAACTGAGAGAGGACACAAACAGTCTCCCGTCGATTTGCATGACTCTACCTCCGCAGTTTTGTTTTTTTGTTGTCTTTCTCGTCATCATTTTGGGTTCTACATCTAGCCTTTGAAGTGTTATAATGAAGAGTAGAGTGGGGACAGGTATATATAGGCGCTTCATCCCATCCATCCCCAGTACAGTCTCTTGCCTTTTCACAACCCATCACGCGACGTCATCCTACCCAATGTTTTAGTCGTGTGTATCCAGTGTTTGTGCAAAATAATAATGTTACCTCGTTACGAAGATCATCGGTTTAGCAGTGCCGGGCGTCGTTGGTGCATTTATGTATATTCAACCCACAGTGTGTCTGTGATATTGAAGATAGACACTACTAGCTCGGTCAGCAATGAGTCTTATCTGAGCCTGACGTTCGAATCGTATGGCGCACCGCCACCGCTGCAGCACCAAAAGAAAGTGCTACGACTAGAGGAATTGCGAAGTCCTGACATTAGGCTTGAGACAACCGTTGAACAGAAATCGTTCGACCTTGTCCCATTTTTCACCGAATGCAAAATAAATTTAATCGACGACCCCACGCAGACAGATCAAATGCATAACACCATTCATATAATCAACAATAAGTATGTGAGTTTGAGCAAACTTAGTAAGCGATATCCGATATTTTCGAACAAAAGATTCGTTTACTACTATAACGACGCCATTAACTGCGGGACTAAGAGATTGGTAATGAGCCCAACTTGCTACAATACATTGAGTCATGACATTTTCAACTGTGCCTTTTGCGAAGCACTCAACATTTTCGTTCATTTCACGATAGACGTCGCTGTTGGGGTTGATCCAATGTCTGTTTATAAACCGTTGTCTTGCTGCCAGAGCCGGCGATTTTATGGCATCCCGCCATTTTATAAATTGTTCCCATTAAGCGACTGGGGAAACTCTGTCTACGTACTCTCTTCTTGTTCGGCAAAAGGGACAGCGGATAACGGTAGAGGAGACTTTTGCCAAAGTGAGTCGAGGCAATGTGAAGACTCAAGATACCCCCCCAGAAGCGTCTCGAGACATAGAGAAGACCACCGCAGAAGCGTCTCCAGACAGAGAGAAGACTTTCACCGCAGAAGCGTCTCCAGACAGAGAGAAGACTTTCACCGCAGAAGCGTCTCCAGACAGAGAGAAGACTTTCACTGCAGAAGCGTCTCCAGACAGAGAGAAGACATCCGCCGTAGAAGCGTCTCTAGACAGAGAGAAGAATTCCACAATAGAAGCGTCTCTAGACAGAGAGAAGATTTCCACAATAGAAGCGTCTCTAGACAGAGAGAAGACCCCCAATACCAAAGTGTGCCCAGACAACTCCCGGAAAGACGAAGCGTCTCTAGACAGAGCGAACTCCGGGAAAACGGTAATACTACCTTCAAATCTGACGCTCGACAGATTATACAATCAAAAAGAGCATACAAGCAAAGCCCCCCGTCTTCAAGCTCTACAACCATAGTCGTTATACCAAATGTTTTAACGACAAATGGAAGCCACAATTCCCCCCGTGAAAAAGATGAAAAAGAAGAAGCCAGCGATAACTGGAAACGGCGAAAAGAGGAAGGAAAATGTAACGCATCGAAAACGCCTGCATCGAAAACGCCTAAAGCGAACGAAGAACTCGATCTCGATTTTTCACATTTAGAAAACAGGAGTGGGGACGACGAAGATTCGTACTCTACAAATACTTCGTCCTCCTCCTCTTCCTCTTCTTCTTCATCGTCGTCCTCTTCTTCGTCATCATCAGAAGAAGAAAACGAAGGTAATCAAACAACTGCTAAAAGGGCTAAAAAGCACAAACGTACAAAATCTCCCCCTAAACAGCATTCTTCTGATCTCAAACAGAAGTCGAAACAACAATTGTCTGATATGAAAAGGAAAAACTCGAATAAAAATTTAATGACGAGTAAAATGTAATCTGCTGTCAATCCGGCCAAGTTATCGTTTTGTTATATAAAAATACGAAAACAAAAACGCATTGTATATAATTATATGCTCGCATTTTGTTGATATTAACTCTTTTGTAAGTAAAACGTTTGTATTATATTTATATTCGTGTATATAATGTCGTTTGTATATATATATATAGGTACTTATTTTTGTACAAAATAAATGTCGTATTCCTAACGTGCACGCTGCGTTGAAATAATTTATTGTCTTTACCTTCTTTTTATCCGTGTGTAAACGAAGAAATATAGGAATTTAGTTACTTAGACTGGAATGAAAATAATTCTTCCACGCTCAAATAAGTAGTTGATAATATCAAACTCAAAGTTGTAAATGTGAGTATTGCGGTTGCTGAAAATGTGTCACCGATTGCAATGTTTGAGAATGAGGAGGAAGGGTATGAAGTTAACGAGCGAAATGCGTAAACTATTAAATAGACGATAATAGAGCAAAGAGAAGACCAACAAAGGAGGAAATAACCGTTGAGTCGTGACATTTTGTCACGGTAAGTTTTATTATATAGCTGAGCATCCGCGTCTGAATAATTGTAAGTGATTACGTCAAATTTATCGAATATTGTTTTAACGTCCTCGTTTGTTTCTAAAGCTTTGACGCCTCCTTCGATGATTCCATGTTCCAACCAATTGAGTCGAGACCCTTCACTGGTGATGCTTCGATGTTGCATATACAAAAACGTACAATAAGCGTACACTTCGATTATTTTCAGATCTCGCGCTTCGCTCGATGAGGGTGATGACGGTGCCATATAGAAGGACCATAAATCAGACGGCGTAATTTCTGTAGCGTAGTTTCCTCCTCCAGCTTCTTGCATATTCGCTAATACGGATTTACTCAACAGCTCCATATGATAATCCGCGTAAGCAGTCGTATTGAATTTGAGCGGATCGTAAAACAACCCAAAGAATAAGTCTAGAAGAGCTCCGACAGCCATAATCCACCCGATTACCGAAATAGAGCCAATGGCGAGTCGTCCAAACTGAGCAGCTCCTCTTCCCACGGACACTATGGTTTGGTGAAGAGCAGTGAAGTTGATTAGTGTTGACGTACAAAACGTTAATAATTTAGTAGGGACGATTTTAGGGAGCAACGTTTCCATTATGACCGGACTCCGAACCATGTTACTAACGACTGGAGTTATTACTTTAATTCTGCTTTTAATGGCGAGTAAAATGTAATCTGCTGACAATCCGGCAAAAAGATTTTTCCAAGCTTCGTGAGAAGTAATCATAGCGTACACTTTATCGAAAGTGGATTCCATTAGCTTCTCTAGGTATTCCGGAGTAAACGAACGGATATCCTCTCCGTCTTCCAGTAAAACTGGTGGAATTTTATTGTTCTTCGAAACAGCCGCACTTCCGTCTTTCATATAGTCGATGTCTCGCTTTCTCCGGTTTTGCGTCGTTGTAGTAGTTGTCGAGTTTTCTAGAGAAAACCCATTGTCCTCCTCTTCTAGAGGTGACGATTCGTTTTTTATTATCCTTCCTCCGTATTTATCCGATATTGTGTCATCGGGAACATCGTCAGTCCAAATATCCCATTTGTGTTTGCCTACTAATCCGAGCTCTGAAAGGGTAATAGTTCTAGGTATAGGGATTTTGTGGGAATATAATTCCGATTGGGCTTTCCAACTAATTACCGATTCAAATTCTTGTTTCGTAGGAGGCCAGTATCTAATTTTTTCCCCGTCCGTTTTTTCTAAAAGACGAGTTATTAAATGTTCCAGTTTATCTTTCCCTAATTTATACAGTCGTATCAGGGACGTTCCTATAAATATACTCAACAAGTATTCCCCTCCTTGCAGTTCGCATTTATATAAAGGTTCTTTGTTCAAGCGGTCTGCGCTAACGTTACCCTCGTCCTCCACCATGTCCATTTGGAATTGTTTACAATATTCGGAGTTTATTCTTCCCACTGTTACGACTGTTTTAGAAAATGGATCTAATTTTGCCACTTTCAAGTCAAACACGACATCGTCTGATAGTGGTGCGTAGGAAGACAAAGGGTCATTCGACAATCTCAATAAGGGATCGAGATACATTCCAGTCATTCCTATATCGTCTCGAAAACATTTTTCCTTTTCTGGATCCCACGAAAGATAATGAGGTAAGTTGGAGTCACTATCATCGCCACCATCTCCGTCTGCACGAGGAACTTCAATTTTCTGGTCCAAGGACGACAGATCGTCACCACTTCGAAGAGAAGAATTAGCTTTCAAGCCGAAACAAGCTGGTTGACAAACATCGAAATATTTGGATATTGGCCTAGGCGAAGGATCCCCCGTTGAATCGTAAATACTGCGACCCATACGAATTGATACAGGGTTGTCAAATTTAGAGCATTTACTCAATCCCAATTTACGAGGATAACACGAAACATTTTTACATCCCCGCTCGTTGAATTTCCAATCTACTACGAGACAGAAATCGTCAAAGGAAGATTCGTAAATATAATCCCTTTGCGGCGAAGCTCTCCGTATTTTCAGAACAGTATGAACCGCTACGTGTCTATTAGTAAGTAACATATCGTTCCTATCTTCTAATGTCATTATTTGAGAAGCGTATCTCGATAAAGCTCCGTAATCTTTAACAGGAAGTGCATCGTACATTATGAAGATAAAAGGTGCACAATGTGTCGTAGCGCTACCTCCTCTTTATTTCTTATCGTTTCGCTTTCACCTTTACTCCTATCCTCTACTTCTGAGACAGTTACTACCCTTCTCCTTCTCATTCTCTCTCTCTCTCTCCCCTCTCTATCACAGCTATCAAATTGCAGCCAACCCCTTCTTCTTTTTACATACGGGAGTAAGAAAGGGGCGATGTGAGGAGAGAGATACGTAATTACATGGGTGACCGTGAACAAAATTCAGTTTGTCTCGTGTCATTAATGACGACATGACCTATGGATTGTACAAGACTTTCTCAACAATAATGACTATTCCCGATCGATCATCGCTACTTCGCCATCGTTATTGTTTTACGTCACTTATTGAATAAAAACTGGATCATGATGATGGGAACGACGACGAAGAAAGCTGGAAGAGGAGGATTGAGTCGATTCAACGCTACTGTAGATAACGAAGACGATGAGACCGCAAATAGAATCATCAATGATGGGAATGAAGCATATTTAAAGTGCATATTCAATTCTGATCACATAGTGTTGAGCAAATTTACTCCTGGAAGAATTAGTTTAGGCGCATTCGTTAAAAACCATATTAAAAATAAAAACCGAGAAGAAGATGCCGACGAAGACGACGAAACCGCCAAACGGATAGTCGAATTTAATGGAGAGTGTGGAGGCAGCATTACAATTACGTTACCGATTGATAAGTTCATCCCTAGATGCTACGACGACTCTGTGGTGGGTCACGATTTCAGTGTTCTTCTCAACACGGAATGGTTGCACAAATTAGTTTTCGATGTAGACTGTAGGCGATGTAAAAAGGGAGAAGGAGAGAAAAAAACGCATTTGTCTCCTCCTTTGTTACAAGAACAAATCGGGTGGTTACGGGAACGAGTAAAGGCGCATTTCCGTCCAAAATCCGGCCAATTAAACAACCATTATTATACCCGAGGACACTCTTGTGGCTATCACGTCATCTTCCCGTACATCATAGTGGATAACATTTCTCATAGGTTGTTTATAGAGATCATTCGTAACGAATTCTCCGAAACAACCGAAGACGAATTTGTTCTAGACACACCTTCAAGTTTTGTAGCTGAGTACGGAAGAGGTCATCGCCTCGAAACGGATGGCGCAAACCAGGGGGACATTCCACCATATAGCTCGCGAACTGCGTTTGTGATACGACCGTTTATGTCCAATATGGTAGAGGAACTTTCCAAGTTCGGCTTTTACAGTTATTCTATTCACAAACTATCAAATCCTGATTGTATTCCTCAGGGTTATATACGAGTGGAAGATACAATGGGGTCTGCTGCTGCTGTTTCGGCGATGAAACCAGGAAATAACGACCATTTGACCAAATACCAACATTTGTTTTCTAATGGAGAAATTTACGCGTATAACCGAACAAACATGCTCTATCGATGTTCGCCCGACACTATATCAGCGTATCGTCAGAATATATTGTTAGCAGACTGTTATCGTCTTATGAAGGTTCCTTCTACATTTCATACAATGAACGCGATAATCGATCGTATTCTGAAGAATATAGCGAACAAACAAACAGACCCGAATGAAAAGAATAAGATTACTCCAACCGTCAGTACTTCCCGTGCAAGGGAGACTATGTCGGCTCCATCTACCACGTTGTCCCTCTCCCCAACGGATTTGACGCCTTCCTCGTTTCAAAATCACCGTAGACAACCAACCTCGTCCTTACAATCAAAACATTCAATGGCCGCAACTTTGGATATAAAACGAAAAATAGCTGAAGCTGAATCGAATTTAGAGGAAATTAATTCCAACGTAGCGAAAAAAATTAAATTAAAAAACGAAGACGATAACTTTAAACACCGTGAACACAACCTAAAACCAAAAGTTGAATATTCGACAAATTCGACGCCGTCTTCGTCTCAGGATCGTCGACAACAGGCATCTCCAACCTCGTCCGTACAATCAAAACACTCAGTGGTCGCAACTTTGGATAGAAAACGAAAAATAGCCGACGCTGAATCGGTTTTAGAGGAAATCAATTCCGATGTAACGAAAAAAAATAAATTAAAAAACGAAGACGATAAATTTAAACACCCTAAACACAACCTAAAACCAAAAGTCGAATATTCGGCAAATTCGACGCCGTCCTCGTCTCAAGACAGTCAAGAACGACTGTTACCAACGCAACATTCTTTGGCAACAGCAGAGCAATTGTCTCGATTCGAGTTTAATGAATACGAAGGCAATTTATTATCCTATCATGATACCGATTCTTCTAGAAAAAGAAGCCCTGCGGTGCAAAGAGTCAAAGATCACGTACCATCTAAAAATTACGTAATGTATAGGCTAAAAGAAATTACGTACGCCTACAACCCCGACCATGTAATCGAAAAATCCGTATGGGATGCCTTCTTAGAGTACGTCTACAATTATCAGTTTATTTCAAACAAATTTATGGTGGCTCTGCTCAATTACACGAATATATTCGGCGGAAAATCAGCAGAAACGATGGATCCAGTTGTGGCGATGAACATTATCATCAAATACGCTCTTCAGCATATGATTTATACTGGACTTCTTCACGATCTCTACTATTTAGCAAAAGCGATGATCAAGGAGAAAGAAAATGCGGAAAAACCCACAGAAAACGAAGAACAAAAAGAGTTCAAACAGGCCACGGGTCTTACAGCTCCAACGATTGATCTTAATAGGGAGACTATGTTTTCGACGAGTGAGTCTGGGACGGTCGAAGCTACTGACTTGACACAAAAATACACGAGGCTGGAAAAAATTTTTTCTATAGACAACCTTTGCGTGTCTTTATATTATTATTTTCCCAAACTCGCAAAGCCCGAAGTTTATCTACATTACTACAATTTCGTAGAGGATACTTATATGGTTAGTCTGTTGAACGAATTCATGGCTTCCGAACATCCTCCCCCGTTACTCGTACTTTGGTCATTTTTAGGACAACTGGCCGCAACACGCTACGCGTCTAGAGATTCACTAAAAGATGTCTCTTGCGAAGTAACCTCGTTGTATTACTATTACATTACGTATCAAAAACCTCTCGTGCACATCGACAACGAATTATTGAGCGATGCCCAGCAGTCTGCTGCTTCGGATTCTTCTTCGGTAGTGTCAGCGGAAGAAGATAACACAAGAAAAAAGAAACCAGAGATCAATGGATGGGGACTTATTCGTAGATGACGAGGAAAACGAGGAGGATAATAGGGGGAATAAAAAGAAGAAAAAAAAGGAAGCGGGAGAAATACCAACAGTGGCAATAAAAGCACGAAGAAAATACTCGATCCTACTTTCGTCAACTTTTTGTGTAGAGTATTCTGGAAACCATACAAATACGGAGAAAAGGATATCTTCATTTACGATGGCAGAATACACAAAACTATTCAGACATCTACGTTTCAATATGCTGGAACTGCGTTGAAATCGATATCTGACATAGCGCCCGTATTTAACATGTACTCGCCTTATCCTAAATTATATTACACCAATATTCCTTCTACCGTAGAATCGTCAGGAATGTTGACACACAATACGATACTCAAAATGAAAGAACATACATACGGGTGTTTACGAGGCCGTCTCGTTCGAGAATATCTAGAAGGTTTGCCAAAACACCGATACGATCCTATTTTGTACAACGGAATAGTGGATATATTGAACGCGCTCACGCCTCACTCTATAGAGCAAGAACTGTCATTTATGAACATTTTGCTTTGCAATCCCGTGTCTCCTGTCAGCTACGAAAGTGATTCGGAAGTGCTTACACATTTCCGAGAGCACGACCTATGGCTATCGCTCTCTTGTACAGATTATAAAAAAATGACTGCAACGTACGTGTCTCCTAATCTAGATCAGGAGTCTTCTAGACGCTATGCGACTAATAAATTAACGGCTTTCTTCAAATGGTTCACTACGGAAACACTATCGAGCAGATCTCCTCATTATCGGGCAATCGGTAAACTGTTTATATGGGTACTCGACTCGTTGTCAGAATTGATTAAATCGGGGTATCTGAAAACACGAACTTTGGATATCGCGACTATTCTGAATATATACTTTAGATTCAAGAAATCGGGTCAAATCGGAATGATGAAATTCGTACGAGAAGCTGCAGAGATGTCGACTGGAAATAGGAATAAATACAAGAAGAAGAACAAGCCCGAAGATGGCTTGGCACCCACCACCGCCAGAGCGACAGAAAATTCATATTTTTCAACCTAGCAACGATCCAGATGAAAGGAATTTAAATGACGATGAAGACGAAAACTACGTAAATTACGAGGATTGGGTGAAATCCAATATAAATCACGGAGAAGTAAAGGCGATAGTAATGGCGATTGTGTGAACAACAGAACCGACGACGAAAGATTTGTGATGGCACAGGCAGAAACATTCGTGCATAACGTGGAAAAACAACACCTGTTGGTTTCGATAGCTACGTAATTTCCCTTTCAAAT